>CM077115.1:600547376-601147376 GCA_039619475.1 Icerya purchasi | reverse complement strand
CTCAGCAATAGTTTGCAAAAATGTAAATAACACAGTACGTCAAAGTTCTTTAAACGATTATTTATTTCCATTGGCTAAATTATTGACAGGTAAGTGTGTCAGTATCACTGCGGTGTAAGTTTTCATTTTGTTAGATGAGTTGCGGTACAGATAAAAAAAAAAAAAACATAATCGTCTTGTTCTCGAAAAAAACGAATTCAACCCGAGTGCAATCTGTATTTTTGAGGTACAATCGGGAGATGTAAGTTTAGCAATTTTTCCTTTTTCGATATTCAGTTAGTTACAGGGTGTAATAAAAGAAAAACAAACAATTGTAAAAATGCTGAAGATGACAATAGCATATGATTAAGAAGGTTGGGTGAAAAAATAAAATTTAAAGTTGAATTTATCGAAATAAGGCTGATAACAAAAATAGACTAGAATAATAAAAATAAAAAAAAGTTTACAAATATATTTTACGGCCGAGGAAAAAGATGATTTTTGCAAAAGCAGTCTAATCATATTAAAGGCTATATTGTGCATGACGTAGAAATACAAAATTGCAGCCTTTTTTCCTGTTCAAACAAATTTCAATGACAGCGAACAAATAAAATAATTTACGGTCAAGCATCGATATCAAATTTACCTTCGTTCGAAAGGTTTTTTATGCGATTTTCTTATTCATTCATTCTGCACCATTCTTTCCGATTTTTCTAATATATATTTCGCATTTGGACTTTTCAATGAAATGCAAGTGTTTTTCTTTGCCACCTAACGGCCGATCGAATCGATCATAGCAAGAGTCATTTACCCATCAGTTTACAAAGGTATAATACCAATAGGGTAATAAAAATGGTGAAGCAAATTATATATTGTATGATTGTTTTATCTTGCAATAATCACCGACAGATTTATGTGTGGAAAAAAAAGAAATGGCATTTCACTTGAAACAACTGCAATTGTTCTATTAACATCAGTCGGATGCGTTCATACAACATGCCGTAAATAAGTGCGTTTATTATTATCATTAACTCTATTATTGCAGCATAAAGTACAACAAATTTTACAACTTCCGCGAGGGTTCCCCTTCCCTCATCAGACCTCATCATTCTTCGTATACGATATCTCATACACAATCTCTTTCCTTTCATCGTTCTATCCGCATTGATCTGCTATAGGCTCCTGATGTCATGGAGGCATCGAGGGTACCGAAATGGCGAATGCTTTAGTTCTCAGGTTTGCTGCCCGCTCCCGATTTTACTTTAAAAAGATTCCTAGTACTAATGTTTTGTCCTTAAGTAAGAAATTTCACTGTAAATTTTGGTCGGATATGTATATCCTTCCTTCTTTTACCAATGATGGTTCCTTCTCTACAATTCAACCTAACCTTCCTACTAATTCTTGGTTCTCAGAATTCCCTTCTTTTCCACGTTCTGTCATTGTCCCTATTATTCGCCTACGTTTCAATCACATTCTATTGCCCGCTTCCCCCGTTTTCGTCTCTCTTTGGGTTCCTCTCCCCTTATTGTCATCTATATCCGAATGAGGAACTTATCTGTGATGCTAATCACATTTTCTTTGAGTGCTCTGCTCTTTCTGCGAAACGCTCTTCCTTTTATTTACTCCTTTTAAAGTCGAGCCTTCCCACTCCCTACTGTTCTTCCTACATCCTGTCCATTCCGTCTCAGTCTGTTGTTCCTGCCATTGGTTCCTTTATTTCTGCCATTTCCGATCGAATTAAGTTTTAATTAGTTAATTCCTATTGTTTCTGGGTAAGGTCCCTGGTTGACGACCCCCCTCCCCCCAATCGAAATATTAATAAAATGAGGCCTGAAAATAAATTGCATAATTAAAAAAATTAAAAACACGCTGCTTCTTTTATTAAAATAAAGAGATTGTTTTTAAGTTTAAATTATCTGCATCGCCTATTTCGGTAGAAATACTACGCATACACAGAAATGTATTATTTTTTTTTTTTTTTTTTTTTTTTTTTTCGATTTCAGCCTCTATGGACTACGCTAAACAACTAAGTTTTCATTTTACATCTTTTCCTTCTTCCTTCCTTAACATCTTTCCAGTATTTCTTGAGACCCTCCATCAAGGCATTTTTATGGCTCATCGAAAGCGACCTCTTCCGGTTAACTTGTTCTATTTTAAAGATTGACGTCGCAACTGTTTTATGAAACCATTCCCCTTATTCAACACATCTGTGTTTCAGTAACATCCATTAATTCCATATCCTTTTCACATTCATTGAACCATGCAGGTCTTATTTTCTTCGTTTTCATGAATTCATAAATTCTCTTGGTTAACCTGTCCTCTTGCATTCTGGTAATATGCCCGTAAAATAATAATCTTCTTTTCCTTATTGATATGGACAATGGTTCAATTTTGCTATATAGTTTATAGTTCGAAACCCATTTGAACTGTCCATTATTCCATTTAACTCCTATAATCTTTCTCAGGATTCTCCGTTCCCTTATTTCTAATTTATTTTTGTTAATATTTTCTTGTTTAGATTTAACGTTTCTGATGCATATTTCTGGTTTTACAACTGTAGCATAGTGTCTTAGTTTTGCTCCTATGCTCATTGCTTTTTTATCGTAGACATTTTTCACCAAGTGATATGCCCGATCTAATTTAAATATTCTACTATTCATTGCTTCTTCTTCTGGTCCATTTTGTTGTATAAGTTCCCCTAGATATTTGAACTTTTTAACTCGCGTTATTTTTCCAGCAGATGTATTAAAGTAGTCTGGGCTGTTTTTAATATTTGCCATGTACTTGGTTTTTTCAACAGATATTTGAAGGCCTACACATCCCGAGACTTTTATTAGTTGGTTGATCTTATTCGTTACTGACGTTAAATCATTAGCAAAAAGATAGTTAAATCACCCACGAACGCCAAACAGTCGACATATATTCCTTTATTCTTAGTACGAAGTCTGAATTTATGGTTGTTATCCTCTTCATCTATCAGAATTCTCCATTCTCTGATAATTTTTTCCAAAATACAATTAAAAAGGATTGGTGATAAGCTATCTCCTTGTCTTACACCCGTAACAATCTCAAATGGATCCGAGATTTCTCCTCTAAATTTAACCCTGCACCTTGTGTTGATTAAAGTTTGCTTTATTATATTTCTGGACGTATCGTCTAACCCAAATTCTTCTAAAACGTCAAACACCGTACTCCTATCGACTGAATCATATGCCTTCTTGAAATCGATAAATACGGCTACATAATCATTATTTCTAATTGATTTAATTATATATTAACAGAGTAAAAAATTAATGTTTTCTGGTGACGAACTACACATATTCGCCGTGTACATAACAATACGAATGTAAATAATGAAGGAGGTGAGAAAAAATAAAATATAACTACATAAATAAATCATCAGTGGCTAAACATTACATACTTAAACATGAAATAACTTTCAATATTTATCAAGATGTGACACTATTATAAAATATATCAATAATGCTAAATCATGTTGAAATATACTACATCAACAAATATACACATATAGGTAATATCATTAATGGATAATATGCAAACAAATAACTAATATTACGGACGCGATACTGTTTAATTATTAGTATTAAATTAGATTTACGTGCCATATGTGCAGCAACTATGACTGGAGGCACGGGAGGAGAAGGAGCTGTAGATTAGTGAGTAGAGTCCGGCGGATACTGCTTAATTTTTAATGAGAACTCAGCTCCCTATCTAAAAAAAGCATATGTGTATTTCAGTTATTTTAAACCTCCCAACGTTCAAAAACCTTAAGAATAATTTTTATTTTTGTTCGAAGTAAACACATTAGCCGCTGGTAAGAAGCAATGTAGCTGTTTTTTTGTTAATTCTCTTGTTAAATTTCTGGTTTAATATCGAGCCGTTTTTTCTCAAACGCCGTTTGATCATTATCACAGATTTGAAAGTGGTATTGTAAGCTGACTCATCATCAGTTCTGAGTAAAATATGTACAGCATCAAAGAAGTTTTGCCTTTTTTTGTTATTTTGAAAATTCAGGCTTCCAAACGACTTATTTAGCATTGGATTGTTTGATGTTTTGGGATCAAATTTTGTGTAAGTTTTGAAATTTAAGAATGTCGAATTAAAAAATAAGTTTGTTAAACTGATTAATATTTGGTCGCAAAACAGCAGACGTAGTTAAAAAGAAGAAAAATTTTGATAAAAAAGAATATTAAAAAACAGAAGAGTACGTACCAGCGTTTAAAAAGGAAAAATCATATCTGAGTAACCAACATAAAATTTCGAAAAAATCGATTATTTAATTTAGCAGTATCGTATTTTGCGACGCGTTAGACTGCGTTTGATGTTTAGCAAAAATTTGCTGCATACTTACTATAGGCAATAACTGATGAAGTTAGTACCATGTATAGCAAAAATATACTTGGCCAGCCCATTCCACTAATTCCTCCGTATAGTAAAACCTAAAAAAAAATAGAAATTACCGATAAATATAGAATGTTATACTTTTTACATCATTTTAAATATTAATTTATTAATTTTCAATTTTCCTTACCTAACAACGGCATGAAGAATTAAAGAAAAACGCAGTCAACGTTCGCATGTAATTAAGTAAGTATGAACCTATCGGAAGCGGGCAACTACGAAATTAACTTTTGTACTATACAAACCTAGTAGTGGAAATAATGACTAGACTACCTTAGCTACATTTTTCATATTTTAGTAAAAAATATTATTCGAAAAAATCAAATAATGATAAGTTTTAATTAAAACATCAGTTGGAAAATACTAGATTATTCAGGTCAAATAGATGAGCGTGGGCGTCGTAGATGTAGCTCTGACAAGTGATACTTGCAGAAGAGTAAACTTTTTCATTGGCTACGCTGTTCAACAAAATTTTTTGGTTACCTTTTTCCGTTACATTTTCGTTACGTATTTCATTACATAAAATTGTGACATTTTTTTGAAACAAATTTCGTGACAGGACAATTTTCCTGATGACCCCTGGCGTGAAAATGGCATAGCCATTAATATATATATATATATATATATATATATATATATATATATATATATATATATATATATATATGTAAAAAAAGAATAGGGAGAAAAGCAGCGAGTAGCACGGGAAAAAACAGGTTTCTTTTGGAAAGACAAAAAGAAAAAAATTGGATGAATAGAAATTAATTTGGAGGAGGTTACGCTTTATGGGAAAGATTTGAAACCTGTGATGCTGACAATACTTTTACAAAGTACTACCGGAAGTGACACGTCACAGCAACATGGCGCATCATGCACTTCAAGTAACCTGTTGAAATATAGCCGTTAAAAAAAAGCAGCAAGAGAGATTTTATGAAAAACTGCCCGGCTGAAATTCTGTACATTAAGGGGAAAAAAAAGCGGGAAATCTCGGCGCGAATAAATTTTTTATCAAATTGCAACGCAAAGAGCAACTAATGAAGAATATAGTTAAATAGATAAGGGGAGAATATTTGTAACATGTTTAAAATGATAATAGACTAGCGGACGGAGGGAAATTCCTGGAACGAACAAGCGAGCAACGGTCGGAAAATTATAGCTGGAGAAAGAGCAGTTTCGCCGATAATCCTAGGCTCACACGCGTCGGTAGAAGTCAAAGCGACGGAGAAAAGTGGACCTTTGAATACTATTTTTCGTCTCATCTCTATTTCGTACATTTGTGGTGGGGAAGGCTTTTTAAGAGGCTGGCCGCTAGGCAGATCGGTTGGATCTCTTGCGAGTCTCTTTGCGTTCGCATATGTATTTATATGTGTGTGTCCATGTATATATATATATATATATATATATATATATATATATATATATATATATATATATATGTATAAAGAAGGCGTTGAATGATTAGCAAAAACTCGCAAAGGCCACTGGACGTCCTCGTTTGGCTGAACTAATTTAAATTGTTACGTCAGTAAGAGCGTAGTAATTTTGAAAAAACGCAAAAAGAATAAGTAACAGACGCCGGCTAGTGTGAGAAATATCTTAACCAGGGCAAATGGCAATTAATTAAGTTAAGAGCGGGGCTAGTTGTCCGAAAATGGTCATGTTAACCGGCTTTTCGGCCGTACCGACTGACACATCAATATGCGCGCACCGCAATTAAAACCATTAACGTTAAATGAAGCGCGAATATAATCTCGGCCCGGGCCAGCCCCGCTTTAAAAGGCCATCGCCGAGGCCGCTGTGTTCTTTTAAAAATCGGAAACGGCCAATTTTTAAATTTATCATTCGTGTCTTCGCTCTCTCCATCGTTCCGCGTAGTCGATCGGCGGCTGCTAATTGGCGCTGTTTTATTTTCCGGCCATTTTCCTACCTTCAAGCCTATCAGCGCAAATTCACTCTCCGATTCGTTTAATTTTTCTCTCAGCTCTCTGGACCACTTGTGCCGACTCTGTATTTTGTTAATTTTCACTTTATTTCAATTACTTTCTTTTTTTCTCTCTCTTTCTCGTTAATTTTCTCTCGCTTAATTTCACATTCTCTTTCCTTTTTCATGTCAGGCTTTTTTTTTTTTTTTTTTTTTTTTTTTGAATTCGGATGAAAATTTAAATATAAACAAAAACACTGATTTTTTACTTTGTTTTTAAGGGAAATGAATACACGGGGGAGGCATTTCCATTTCAAAAAAAAAAAAATTCCCGCGCCTATAACCACCACGATTTCTTTGAACAAAATCCATTTTAAACGTGGAGATTCGTCTTTTTTTTTAGCGGTTTATTGGCGCGCAAGAACCGCTAATTTCACGTAACCATGTAGGAAATAATCTTGTAGTTGTTTCCCGAATTTTGATTTCGACAAGCGGATAGTTGCTGCATTTTCGCGTCAAATGCCGTATTTTAAAAGGTCTCGCGCTATTCTAACTGGGCTTATTTTTGAAGAAAAAAGGTGTACGAAATTTTTGTTAATGTAACAGAGTCAGGTAGAGAGTCTCCTCATACTCCGAACACGGCGATTCTGTTTAAACCCGTCCAGTCCAAAAACGAGCTTCGTTACTTAATCATCATACGACATAATGCCATACTTAAATACTTGAGCGTTGGTGCCTACCTATTTGTACATTCTATATTATAATCAAAACGCTAATGTGTACACACGCAAGATTACACTTGCAACTAATATTGTGATTGTTTAATTTATCTATATACAAATGCAGTCCCCCCCCTCCTATGTGTATCTGCTGTGTACAACTAGCGCGCGTATGGTGGTATGCATGTTTGCCATCGCCTTCCATATGATTCTGTTAACGAGTATTTTGATTTAAGTTTTCGTAATAGTTTCTGTCGTTGCCCGGGATCCAACCAGAAACATCCGTAGCGCAAGTCAAGCACTCTAGCAAATAGGCTGTCGCGACGACCATTTTTTAATTACGCTCAAACAACAGGTGAGTTGCGAGTCGACGGTTTAATGTCCAACAAAGTAAATTTGGTGCGAAATTTGGTGATAACAGCACGAATTGTTGATTATGACGACCATAATATGGGGTCGTAACAAACGATGCACATTTTTCACAGAGCACTGGCTTTTGATAATAAATTTCAACAATTTGCAATCGTTGCTCGTTTGTGTAAGTCAGCCCATGATGAATTGGCAGAGTATACTGAAAACTTTTCACTTTGACAGATGACGTTTGGACGTCAATACCAACCAGTGCTGCCAACCTGAAAAACTTAACTCTTAAAAAATCACCCTATATATATATATATATATATATATATATCTGAGTGGTATCGCTCGATTCCGAGCGTCGTGACTACCTATTGGTACATTCTAGTTGTACAGAATAGGTAGCGTTTATGGCAATTGCTATACGCAACGCGAGTGTACGCACGCAAGACTTCATTCGGAATTGATTAATAATCGTTTGATTTATCGATATACAAGTGCAGTCCCGCGTGTGTCTGCTGTGTGTACTGAACTAGCGCGCATATGATGGTATACGTGGTAGTTTGCCATCGCCTACCACGTGATTATTAGCGATTATTTATTTATTTATTTAATTCGTTGTAATATGTTCGTCATCGCTCGGGATCGAACCCGTGACCTCCGTAACGGAAGTCAAGCGCTCTAGCAACTAGGCTATCGCGACGACATATATATATATTATAACGACTTGAGGACTTTCGGGTCCCTCTTTACGGAAGCCAATGTTACGATTTCTAGATTTTCGTCTGGTCCCTGTTACGGGAGCCAGTGTTACGATTGAGGATTTTCCTCTTTTTACTCCTTGTTGTTATGAATCGATTTTTTTACTTCTCGTTTGGAGGCAAAACTTTATTTGCGATCAAAAGAAAATTATAAAAAAAAAACGAAATGTATCTTAACGGGCGCCAGTGGTAAATTACGGCCTACCACGACCGAATCAACTCTGCCGAGCAGAGGGTCAGGCTTTTACGAAAAGAAATTTGCCGATAAAGATAAAAAAAATAATGAAGCCGTTCTTTTTGAACATAACGTGTATATAGTCACAACTATAACATAGCAAAAAAATGCAACCGCGTAACAAAAGAAAAATTCATTCGGTGAGGACTAAAAAAAACGTTGCATTCGCGGCGATGACCTCGACTAAATCTGAATATTAATAAAAACGGTAACATAGGTATCGACCGCACAAGAAAATTTAACACATAAGACCGACGACTAGATGGGTTAATTCGCAACAAACACGGCTCTCGATTTTATTCTAAAACTAACGGTACATTACCGAATCCTTATCAATTAATACTATATAGCCACTACAGCGCTGATCTTCACACACGGCTCACGCGGCCGACAGGCACTATCCTGTTGTCGCAGACCACACATACCAGGACACTTACACAACCCCTTAACACTCCCCGAGCCGAGAAATTCGACAGAAATCGGAAATTACCTATTCGGTCGTGTAAATATCCCGGCCGTATTCTCTAGCGACGATGAATAATAGAATTGATGCCGAGAGATCGAAAATTAATGATTTTAATCGAAGAATAATTTCTAGCTCGACATCATCGCGCCAGGTAAATACCGAATCCGTATCAATATATATATATATATATATATTCATATACCTAATATTAACTCTTAAAATGCATTCTTTGTAATTCTTTATTAAAATCACAATTATTTATTTTTAACACGCTTTTATTAGCTTGGCCTGTATGTAAATGAGTAATATGTAAATGTGTAACGGAATTTTACAAATAAATTTTCACTGATTTTTCGACGTCTGAATAATTTGAAAATTTACATGCGTATTTATTTTGGATGACAATTCAATAATTTCATAATTTTGTTCTAATGTCCTGACCAGGATCATCAGGAAAAAAGAGAAATACAATGACCTTTTCTCCGGGTTACAAACATGATGGTAAGTACAGTGTCCTTTGTTTATCAAAAACTTGATATGGTTCGAAACTGATTTCATAGATGTCGCTAAGTCATTTTCTTTACGTGTTTTTTATTTTATTAAACTTTAGCTTAGGTGTTAAATTTATTACAGTCTAACGCTTCTGTTTATTTACGAACCACGGTAAAGTAATTAAATAACAGAACTTAAATCTTACGTCTAACGAGTCAGAAAATATAAATAGTGTACGTAAAGCACGAAATATAATTTGAGAAGAGAACTCCCAAGTTCTATCTGGGGTAGTAAAAGTCAGTATTTGTGCGCATTGTTTTTTTTTTTCTTGTTTGGGTCTTTCCCTGGGCTTGTCAATAATAGGCGATTACCCATCAACACGTGTAAATAGAAGTAATTAGGAGTAACAAGGAATAGAATCTGATAAAAAACGCTATACCAAGAATAGAGAAACAATGACAATCAACGTCGATAAATGCCAAACATATGCATCCTGAAAAGAGTAGGAACAACACTGCAGAAGATAAGAGCAAAAGGAGGTATGCGTTGTTGACTTCATGGGAAGATTTCCATGAGAAAGGTCGATGATATATTGCAGGGTATAAAAGCAGATAGTCGGACCGAGGACGAATCGGAGAAATTACAAGTCGAACATAAAACGGCTATTATATGTTTGTGTGTTTGCTTAGGAGAGAAGGAAACAGCCGTCAAATAGCCGGTTTTCAAACAATTAGAGATTTTGCGGCACTTTAGTAAAAGAATAAATGTTAAATAAAATTACAGTTTAAAAAAACGCAAAAAAACATGCTTTTATAGCAATACGAACTAAAAAGTCAAAAATAATTATTAAATATAAAGATAATATTCAATACAGTGATGAAAATTTCCCTAGTCAATATATTTTCTTCTTCTTCTTCCTCAACCTCCGTCTCCAAATTGAAGGTTGGCGATCCACGATTGAAAATTTTCTTTTACAATTATTTTAAGTTTTTCTAATAAGCTCAAAATGAGAATAAAGTAATTCACAACAAATGTTAACTTTAATGTAAAAGAAAGCGTGGGGTGCTTACTATATTTAATAAATTAACTCGACCTACAAATAGTTAAAAAATAAAAGAAAAAGTATAAACAATTGATATCAAAAGCTCGCTTTCTTTTACATTAAAGTTAACATTTGTTGTGAATTACTATATTCTCATTTTGAGCTTATTAGGAAAACTTAAAATATATAGTGACTTGGGGGATTTTCATCACTGTATTGAATATTATCTTTATATTAAAAAATTATTTTCTACTTTTCAGTTTACATTGCTATAAAAGCGTGTTTTTTTACTTTTTTTAATCTATAATTTTTATATTTTCTTTCCGGCCAGTGTCAAAATTATAATTCCTTTTTTATCGCCACAATTCAAATTAATGCTCCAATTAATTATAAAACAAAATTCGGGGGGGGGGGGGGGGGCGTTTAATTATCTGTGCGTAGCGAAGAAGTGCGCGTTAGATGAATCATCGTTCTTGATTTTTAGTAAGTTCGATCTAAATCGTATTTTCACGGAGAAACAGAGGCGTGTTACTTTAGATTTTTATGCAGTTATCAAAAAGGAGGGCGAACATCAGTGATTTCTTGTCCAAAAGTGGAGACTAGCATATTAGAATAAGGTAACGGAAAAAGCTACTCGCAGGAATGGTTTTGAGGAGTTTTCGAGATAGTTTTGCGTAAGTTTAGTTCTCAGTTGAGGTAAGGTTTAGTAAGCGATTAATTTCTTTCATCGGAGAGTGTCGTAAGGTTGAACATTTGTCTGTCATTCATTGAAAACCGTTTAAGCAGCGGGCAAGCAGCAGAATCGTTCAGAATTGAAATGAAACAAAACTATATAGCGATATCGGACGAGCGCAAAAATGCATGCAGTAGGATAGAAGTACGAGCTGCGCCTTTCGATTCACCGGTCACAGCGTAAGGAGAGAAAACAGCGGCAACAATGCGGCAAACGCCCATATTTTCGCATATTTATATTTAATAATAATAATTAATAATAATTAATAATAATAATTAATAATAATAATTAATAATAACAATAATGATAGTTATATAATAACGAACGTGATAGTAATGGTGTAGCAGTCAGGGTAAGGACGGTTAATGGCGGTTAGGTTTAAGGTTAATCCTTGGACAAAGCATCTGCTAGAATTCCGCGGAGTACTTTTTCGGCCATTAGCAACACTGCAATACTGTGCTGCCGGCATTATAATCTGCTTATAGTTCGCGTTGTTAATAGTGTCCAAGAAGGCGGCAATGCCGGCATTGCGATGGAACAACACCTGAGATTAGCCGGGACCAGCTCCGGCATCTCATAATAATTTCGTTTCATATCGTTTCGCTCAAAGCCGTAAAACACGCTATCTATGCGGCTAACACGTATTGTAACATATACGACGCACGCGCGGTCAACGCTATTGTTAAGCAAGATAGAAAGTCGTCCAGCCGATAATAACGAATAACGCCGACTGGCTTCTTTTCCATTGTCTAAATGCGCTCCCCCCGACCGCGATATTTTCCAACAATCGACTGACCGTAATTAATGCGCGCTCCATGTTGATAATAATAATGAAAGACAAAAGAGTGCCCCGATTGACCGGCCATGGCCATCGTCAAGTTCTGAGTTTCACTCGAATTCAATTGAGCTAAACGACTTTAGCTGAGCTTTTTCCTTTTCCATTTCTTACCCAGTTTTGAGAAATGAAAAACAACAACAACAACAACAACAACAAGCGCACATTACATCTTAACAACAGTCGATAGAACGAACATGAAAAAATGTTTGTCGCGGGTTTTATAACACTATAAATAGACGACTTTATTGCGAACATTCCGCGGACAGTGATAGTCGGCAAGTGGCAGAGTGCAGACGATCAATCGTCACCGACATGCCATCATCATAATCGGTTGTTCGACATGCTCAGAGTTCATTATGCAAGCAGTGAATCTGCTATTAAACAAGCTAATAGGAAAATGCGCTGAACAAGAGGTGTGTAGAGTTCTTTATGATATTTTTAAAAGTTCCGTGGAAGTCACGAACTTTGTTCTTTTTGCAATCTTCCGCAATTTATATTAATTGATTCCTATCGAGCATTCCTTATGGTTTTGGACGCTTGTTTCCTTTGTTCCGTGAATAGTGTTTTGTTCTCGCCGTTTTTGTTCTGATTCAATTTTTGCCACGCCCTTTGCCTTTGGTCTACAGCTTCTTCACATTCTTTATTCCATCATGCGTGTCTTTTCGTTTCTTCCATCGGGATTGTTTCTTCCGCTGCCTTTACTAATGCTCCTTGAAATTCATCCTAATTATTCGGGTTAGCCGCTTCTACTTTTGTCGCAAAATTCCGTCTTATCTTCCAGCTATGCTCTGTCAAATTTCGTACATTTTTTTTGAGTGGATTTCGTTCCATATTTTTCTTTATATTAGTTTAACTTTTATCTTCGACAGATAGCGGCCTGAGTCCAATTTACCGTTTCTTAGAACTTGTAACATTTCGTATTTCCGACTGTACCTTCCGTGCGATGGCTACATGGTCAATTTCGAACTCTCTCAACTTAGAATTTGGCGATGTTCAGGTTTTCTGTTTTCTAAGTAAGAGTTTGAAGGCTGTTGATTTCATTGTTAGTTAATTCAATTAGTCTTTCGCCATTGCGGTTGGTTCTTGCATGTGCAGGATATCTCTCCTTACTATATCCTGGCACTTTCTCTCTCGGCCCACTTGTGCATTAAGGTCGCCTACCAGGATTATTGTGTTTTCATTAGGAATTTTGGCCATGTTTTCTTCAACGTCTTCCCAAAACCTATCCGTTTCCTTTAGATCCATTTTGTTCATTTGCGTTTACCATTGATTATACTGAGTGGAAGTTCGAGAATTAAAGGATGAGAAGCTTATTATTGAGTCGAGAATTTTCTTATTGACGATAAAAGCTGTTCCCAGAATTGGGACACATCTTTCCCAACCAGTTTTCCTTTTTCACCTTTAAATATTCTGTGCCCTTCTGAATCGAAGTTGTTTTCATCGGTGTATTTCGTTTCCTGAATTGCCGCCATTGTAATATCATGTTGCTCTAGTACATCCATCACTTGATTTAATTTTCCAGTCTCTTTATCAACGACGAGTTAACCATTGAACGTGGCGAAGAAAGAAAGCGGGTCTCTTGTATCGAATTCTTCTGGAGGTCTTTCATCCATCCGAACATGCTGGTGCCGCTTCCCTAGAATATGATCAGCCGCATGCATCGCAGTTTGCGATGGCGGATTGTGTACCACCTGGAGTAGTTAAATGAATTGTTTTTGACCTCGTGTTTTACCAGTTGAAAGAACGTAGGCATGAGGTGCCGACCGGATATACTGCCACTGGTGTTAGCCGCGAAGATTAATTAGCAGCCGCTCCTAACATGGAGTACAGTCACTGACCAGATAGCCGCTCTACTAGAGTCAGATGCTTCTGGGTTTCGGTGGTGTTTTATGGTTTTTACGGCGACCAAACCCCGCCGAGGGTGAGACATTCGTAGGATTTTGCAGATCCTCTAGCTACTAATACACATCCTCCTGACTCATTGCCCTGTCACTACTGGAATCATCTGTTTGAGACTTTAAACCAGTAGCCGCTCTTGGTTCACGACCGCTTATTGGTTATTCGCGGTTAACCTGCATATCTGTAGGCCGTTCCAGTATCCATCAGCTGTGGATGCTCCTCTTCCCGGTTAGAGCTTCAGGCCCCAGAGAGGTACCTCTCGGGGGGAGGGTTATATATATATATATATATTGACTCACTAAAAAACCCGTTTGTCCTACTACAGTGGTATTCTTATTATGAGCGCCCTACGTTTATCTCCCCCGCGCGCTACGTTTGTCGCCCTTCCGCGTGATGTTTTCGGGAAATTAGGAAATTGGTAGCAATAGTCGAATATACGTGCTGCTGCTGAAATAATGTTTTCAACAAAAGCGACCTCTCAGCAGTTCAAAAGCCTACTTACGTGGCCTTCATTAAAACTATTGGCTAGCTCCGTAAACATCAAAAGTGGATATTAAATATACAGAATACGGAAAGTTCACGCAAAGACAAAGAGTACTCACCACCCTAGAAAAAGTCACAGATGCGACCAGTTTTGTGCATATTATGAATTACAGGATTTTTCATTCGCCGAGATTAGACTTGCTGGAATGCAAGCAGTCTGTAGTGGAAAAGGATAACAGTGCTTTAGGATGATTATAGATGATTTTAATTGAATGTATGCCTCGAAATGGAAGAAAATCCGATATACATATTTTTTTTCCCGCTACTTACAATTAGAGCTGTGGAAAATTTATAGCTATACCGCATAAAATTCATAGACACATCTTTATAGCAACTTTCCGCCGGTCTGCCCATAATTCATGCTCCCTCATACGGTCGACGTTCGATCGAATCAAAATCTAATTAATCTTTTTATTCCTGTTTCCGGGTGATTGACACGCCCCCCCCCCCACCGGACATAAAAAGGAAGAAATACCGAATAGTTTTGAGTGAAAGTTAATTAGAAAGTAGATCCTCTTTTTTCAGATGCGTATCTGTAAACTGTAATTATGGAATTTGGCCGGTTTTGTCAGCAACCACTTAGAAAGTATCATCGAATGATGATAAAAATTGGACTGAAATGATTAAAATGCCAACTTTCGCTCTATTCTTTATTTTTTTGGATACTCGAGATATGTTAAACAAATATCAGCTTTAACTAAAGAGACAACAAGAAATTTTAAAGATACGTGTATTTCATTTGGCCGATAAGAATAATTAATAAACCTGAAAATCTCGACGAGCCGATACTTATGAAATTAACAGAAGTCATACCCGAGGAAAAGAAGATAGGATTGTGAAAGAGTTAAAATGTGGATAATGGAGTAGTGTGAAAAATAGACTAAGCATGTCCCAGTATAAAGCGATGTATATATTCCTGCTGTTTGCTGTATCCTTTTCTTCTGAAGTAATTAAGATTATACTTTTTTTACGGTATTAATTAATAAATTGAAACAAACACTTTTAAATACTAAATATGTGTTCGCAATTAAAATTATTATAATTTCGTAATAATTGTAATTGCGAACACATATTTTGTGTTTAAAAGTGTTTGTTTCAATTTATTAATACACAATAATCAAAACACAAAAATGGATGAAGGTAACTTTAATATTTTTGCGAGTTTATACGTTTGTTTATAAAACGTAATAATTGGCCACTATATGTATGACCTTTTCGGATGTTCTTTTATAGATAGAACTAGAGTACTTAACGCTCTAACGCTATAGTTTAAGAATATTCATGTAATATTGGATTTTAATGATAAACGTTGACAAGCGTGTCGGGCATTCGCACTGCTCAGCGCGACCCACAACTTGTTTAAAAACAAAAATGAAAAACTCATTCAAACGATCAGAAGATGTTTTTTTTTAATTTGCCTTCTAACGTGACGCATTGAAAGGAGAATATTTCGTAACAGATTTTAACACGGCAAACAGTGACGGCGACTAGGTTCTTGGCATCTTCTAACGTGGCTAATTTTCTACGCAACCAGGCCAGAGGGTTCTCTTGCTAAGCTTCGTACGAATGGAATTTTAGCGCGGTAATTATTTTCAGCAGCGATAGCTTCGATGAAGCCGCCCCCGCACAGCAAATTAAAAAGAAAGCGAAATATTGCTGATGCGACATGCCAGTTAAATTGCTTTCCCATTTTGATTGTACTAGCACCGTTTAGAGAAAGCGCGCCGAAATTATTTATAAATTATTATATAGTTCGGGCGAAAAATAATTTGCATTTTAATCATCTCGCTACTTTCCCTCACCTGAACACTTTTGTCCTCTTCTGTTTTCCTACTCCCGACCTCTCCTCCGGACTCTTCTTCTTCCTCAATCCGCACTACTTCTGATTCCACTATTATATTTCCCTATTTTACCAATGTCCCGATAACAGCTGATTTAGCACCCTCCACACGACGGATTCTTTCGATTGTTTTTTATCGCGCGCTTTTTTCATCGCTAATTATATTTAAAGTTCTTACGGAAATAAAATTCCTTTCACCATGCGGGGTATCTCACTACTACATTTTAAAGGAACTAAACTGCTCGGCTGCTAGTGTGCCGGTATAGTTGATCATAAAACGTTTCAAAAACGTTGTCCTAGAGAATCGCAGTATTTTCAATGATGGTGTTATTAAAATATGTGTCGATATGTTGATAGAAAACTTTTTTCCAAAGAAACGAGCGGTTAAAGGTTCGATGTATAACGGTTTTTCCTAGCCAGGACTATGTAGTTGCTTCAAGTACGGGGGAAAAACTTTAAATCTTCGGGCGTACTTTAAATAAATCTGTTGATGCCCCCCCCCCGATTTTTCTTTTTAAATTAAAATTAAATTTACGACAAAAATTAATACATTTAAAATTAACTGAAAAATCTTTTAATATCGACCTTTTTCAATTAATTTTAAATGTATTTATCGTCTTCATTATTTATATTTACAATTATTCCCGTGAACATGAAGTGTTTGCTTCGAAACGCTTCGAGGATATAAAAATTATATATATATGTATAATTGTTTAATTCAGTGTTAAATATTTATTTTTGTCGTAACTATATACTTAAACAATGTGTTCAAATAATAGATACAGTGACAATTAAATTATTAATATATGGAATATGTATCCACAAAGTCATCGACGTAATAACTACTGATTTCCGTCAACTCTAGTTAATTCGTCTGTATTTTCTAATCCTTTTATCGGAGGAGGGGTAGGGGGCTTTCTAACGCCGAAAAATATATTGTATAACGAATTCTGAAATTTTAGATATTGCACGAGAGATGGAGTGGGAGGATAGAGAAATAGATATTTTTCATTTCGAAAATCAGCAGTTTATTCTCTTCTCGGTTCACTATACCGCGAAGGTGTATTCGGTGACATCACAACCACTTCAATACGAAACATCCTGGATTACTTTCCTCCATTTTTCGCGGCATCGCGCCATCCTGGTAGTCATTACCATTGTGAGTCCAGTTGTTTGTTTTATTCCATCAGTCCATCATACTGGGCATCTTCCTCTCTATGTCCTCCTGGTATTCCCTGCAGTACTGTATGTATGAGCGAGCCCATTCGTCTTGTTATGTGCCCGCAAAATTTTACCGCATTCTTCCTGTTAATTCGTGTTCGTAATCGTGTACATCAATTTCCAGGTCATTGAATATCGACACCTTTGTTCGGAACGCCAGTCTAGGATATATTATCCTAAGCGCTCGCCTATAGACCTACATTTCCAAAACGTCTTGGCATTTAATGCTCCGTGCTTCCGACCGGTATGTCGCTATTTCAAGTATTAAACTATTAATCAATTTAACTTTAGTGTCCATTTAGTGATTGTCGCGTTTTTCCAGATTTTTACTAATTTTGTAGTAGCGCATTTTGCCAGTGTCACGTGTCTTCTGATTTCTTCTTCGCAGCTTCCATTACTCACAATTAAAGAATTATACTTCTCCATCACTTTGTAATCACCAATTTTCCTTCCATTTGATTGATCGTCTCGTGTACGATTGATGATCATAACTTTGGTTTCCTTCGCATTTATCTGTGGATCATATTTTTTACTGATAAAAAGTTAACATAAAAAGTTGTAGTTCTTCTCTGGAATTCGTTAATATATAATAGTTACGCGTACCGAAGGTTGCTGATTCTCCGACGACCGCCAATTGCAACACCTCCTTCCTATCCATATTCAGTATTTCTTCCATTATAGACTCCGTGTATATATTAAAGAGTATGGGCGACAATATACATCTCCTTGCGTCATCCCCTTTTTAATCGGGAATGTATTAGAACATATATCCTCTATCCTTATTTTCTTAAGCGTGTTTTCATATAGTCCTTTCAGAAGATAGATTAAATGTCGTGAAATGCCTTTTCTCTGTCTAAAATTTCACACAGTATTGAATTAAAGGCTTTTGTGTAGTCTACGAAGAATAAATACACGTCTTCAAGTTGCATTCTCGCCGTTTCTATATTATCTGTCGCACGCAGGAAATATATGATCTCGAGTGTTTTGTTTTTTTTTGGGAATAAATCCCGCCTGTTCTTCAACAATTTTTGGTAGTAGGAAAGCTTTAAGTCTTTCATTTATAATGTGCAGCAACGCTTTACTGGAATGTGACACAGGAGTGATATCGTTCTGTAGTTGGGACATTTGACAACCGATGTGCCTTTTTTAAAGATCGGAACGAAAATGGCTTCAAGTCCTTCGACCACTTTCCTGTTTGCCATATTTCATTACATATTGCGTGGATTACTCGAAATCCTCTTCAATTTTCTTTACTACTTCTGTGGGAATTCCATCCTCTCCAATGACAAACATTCTTCAGTCTCGTAATTGCTTTTATTGACTCCCGATTTCAGAACATCTGGTTCTTACCTTCCACAGTTAGCCTGTATTCTGCACTTTGCTCTGGATGATTATACAACGTCCTGCAGTTACTTTCTCCAAACCTCTAATATCGACGTTGGATCAGTAATCTCCCTTCTCGTCTTTTATACTTTGTGGTCTTGTTTTGAATTCTTGATACTTTACTACTGCGAATAGGTCATTTATTTCATGATGATTATTTGCATACCCCTTTATTTTCTTTATACAGATTAGTAATTTATGTACTCGTATTCGTATCTCGTCTACAAGAATATTTTATTTGTTTACCCAGTTGCGCTATCTTTATGTGTTAACCTGTTCGTGTTGTTGTCCTTTTTTTGAACAACTTTTTTTCTTCTACCAAGTTTAGAGTTTCATCTGAGATTCAATGATTTTGCTTCTTCCTTCTATTTTTATTTTCCGAAGTATTTATGGCGCTACTGATCCACTTCTTACTAGTCGTTCGCGGTATCTCCAAATCAGTTAGTTTCTTTCGGAGATTGTGTTTCCTCGCCTTGCTGATATTGTTAGACACCTCAACTTTATACTTTTAGGTTTGCCTTTAACAATCTATGATCGGAGCCGCAATCTGCACTTGGTTTAGTTACACACTTTTTAATAAATCAATACATATGCATATCATCCGTCGTCATCGGTGTTTCAGCCCATAGGTTGATTCGTCCCATGCGCTAATCGTTACCATGAAAGCCTGTCAGTTGTTTTCTCCTTTAATTCTGCATTCGCATGTATTCCGCTTTCTTGTAATACGATGTGTTAATGACGGTTTTCAGTGGTTGATCGTTTGGTTGGTTCCCCATTCCGCTCCTACTTTGTCCGACTCTGTTTAGTTGAACGACGTCGTAACTGCTTATACCATTTTGTTGCTCCATGCATAGTTTACACGAGGGGGATTTGTACGACAGTGGTTTCCCGTTGCCTTCCGCCGGAGTTTCTGTTAGACTCTCTTACAGTCGAGAGGACCCGGTTTTTATGCGCCGGATACTCACCTACTCGCTCTAGAATGATATCATCATTCTGACTGGGGAACATTGTCACGAACCATTTGCTAATGGTCTGCAGTTGTAGTGCGTAGTAAGATGCTTTACGGTATTTACCAGAAGGAACAGCCTAGACAAGATGTATTGTGAGTTCTAATTTAGCTATTCTAATCAATGCTAAGCCCATTGAAATAGAAAATTACTATCTTGCACGGCATGAGCGTACAGAACTCACATGGTTGTTGTTTCGTTTCTTCGTCGATAAGACTAGCGCCATACTGGATAAGATGACTCTAGTTACAACAGCCTATGCTCCGCAGAACGTTTGTGTAAACACTATATTATTTGTGTGTCAAATAAGAAATAATCAAACGATCAAAAACAAAGCAAAAAAATTCCATAAATACATATATTGCGCACCGATAAAATGATAGTCTGCTGCGTAAAACGGACATCATATCCACAAATCGCACCTTTCGGTTCAACTTCGTCAACTAGTCCGGTGCAGCATCCAACAATATATTAATCTGATTCCATCTATCCTCCAAATATTGTGCATTCAGTTAGAAATCCGTGGTTGCATGATAGATTTCTGATTTCGTAAAAAATTCTCCGCTATGTCTTTGACCCGTTCTAAAATTCTAATTGAGCGCGACCCTTGTTTTTTCAAAATCAAGTGATTTATCATTTTGATTTTGCATTAAATTTTGTTCCATTTGCCTTCTGGGTTTTCCATTCATCTTTCCAGGCTTTATCGAATCTAAATTTTGTCGCAGTGTTGCACGTATTGATTTCTATGACGGACTCTGCAATACATCAATATCAGTATGTATTTTTATCGCCTTGTTCTCTTTACATTTCGTCCATTCTCTGATTAGCTTGTAGACGGTTTAACTAAACTGGAGTAATATTAGAAAGTACCAATCGACTGCGCCTGAAGTTATTCTCACGCTGTGTTTAATTCGGTAAAAATTGTCTTAATATGGGAACTGCTTTGATTCATCTCTCCCTTTGTGTCCTCTATGTTCCTTTAAAGAAGAAAAAAGTTGTCTTTTGTTCGAAATTCTGAGACATGATTAAAAACAATCGATAAAACGATGAAAAAATGAACGCATAAAATAAAGATAGTTTGCTCGATAAAGAAAAAAAGCATCATTTTATAAGCATGACCCCGCGTTAAACCAGTGCAATTACGTCTATCAGTCTCCGACGTCAACTTTTAAATCTATTGCCCATCATCGAAAAACCCAAAATCAAAATTATCTATTTAGATTTTTACTGGTTTTAATCGATTCAGACCACAAAAAAACAAAAAAAACATAAAGACATTAGTTACACAACTTTTTTTGGGTATCTCAAAGAAGTAACGATTTACTCGAAACGACCAAAAAAATTATTAGCGATGATTTCAATGTAACTATAGAATCAGAACACTTCAAAAGAACGGAGTTATTTCTGAAAGAAATTCAGTAAAGAGATAGCTCTGAGCCATGATGTTTATAAATAAATGCGTAATCTTTAAGAACTTCATTTAAAAATTGAAGCAAAGATTAGCGACTTCTAATTACCTCTTTCGTTGCGATTAGTTGCTAGAGCGCTTGATTTTCATCACTAGTCATTCCAATATTGAGGGCAATGACGCAGCTGACTCTTTAGCTCGCTCAGCCGCCCGCATTGGTCCTTTCCTCGACTCTTTCCCTTCCTCAGACATTCTTTCTCTGTCACGCTCTAATCATTCTAGACTTTGGTCTGACATGTATTCATCTTTATTCTCAAATCGCTTTTCACAGTACCGTCTTATTCAACCGGTTCCTAGTTTCCTGCCTTGGTTTCAATCTATTCCTACCTGTCGTCGTTCCACTGTTGTTTCGTTAATTAGGCTTAGAATCAATCATTCTCTACTCCCCTCTTCTCGCTTTCGATTCGCTTTGTCCCCTTCTCCTTTCTGCTCTCTTCACGCTTCTGAGCCTTCTTGTGTTTGTGACTCAAATCACATCCTATTCGAATGTTCTACACTCTCTAACGAACGCTCCTTTCTTTACGCCCAACTTCTAGTTTTGGATCTTCCTACTCCCTTTAACGCTACCTATATTCTTTCCTTCCCATTGCCTTCAGTTATTCCATTGTTGCTGTCCTTTGTCTTTTCCATTTCTGACCGCTTGGTTATTTAGTTATAACTCATAATTTTTCACGTTGTTGGGTCAAGGCCGCTGGCGCGCCCAGGGTAGGGAAAAAAAAAAAAAGATTTTCATCACGCAAGTCCCGGGTTCAATCGTGGGCGACGACAGACGATTATTACGAAAAATTAAATAAAATAACCGCTAATACAATATCATATGGAAGGCGAGGCAAACCAGCATATCATCACATCCGTGCTAGTTAGTACATAAAAGACACACAACAGACGGAGGGGATATAAATCAAACCATCACAATATCAGTTTTTGAATGTAGTCTTGCATGTGTTTACACATTCGTACTGCATATAGCACAATATTACTATGGACACTATGTATCTGTATAGCTGTATAGGTGAAATGTGCCAATAAAGAGGTAGTCGTCGACGCTCAGAAATGAAGTATGCACTCCATAAAGAAGGGTTAGCCCTCTTTATTTTTCTAATATATTCGTTAAATTATTAAACGTTTATTTTTATTTTATTAACCGACTTCAAAAAAGGAGGAGGTATTCAATTCGACTGTATTTTTTTTTTTTTTTTTTTTTTTTTTTTTTTATGTGTGTTACCACAGAACTTTCTTCTAGATGAACCGATTTTGATGATTCTTCTTTTATTTGAAAGGTGGCGTTTGTCATGTGGTCCCATTTAAATTTGATCAAGGTCCGACCAATAGTTTTTGAGTTATCCTTAATAATGCGGGAGATTGAAGCTTTTTGGATGCTTTTCATTCATGATTGTTTTCACCGTCGGATTAGATTTTTGACTTAAAATACTATAAATTTGCCAAATTACCATGGAAATGTAGCTTTTGGTGTTTTTACCGTGGAAATAAATGTTTTAATTTAATTGAATAAAAATGCACTAAAAAGTAAAAAATAAAATGCTTTTTTACAAAAAATAAATACCGACTTCAAGGTTTATTATAAAAATTTAAAAATGCACTAAAAAGTAAAAAATAATTACTCCCGATAAAATATATATATCAGAGTGATATAACTTAAGGTGATATCGTAATTGTTATACAACATTAATTTTTTGGAGTTGGAATTAAATTCATGTTAGGAACAATTTAATCAACATTTAATGCAGTTTTTAATTATTCTTTTAATATGAATTTGATCCCAACTCCAAAAAATTAATGTTGTATAACAATTATGATATCACCTTAAGTTATATCACTCTGATATATATATTTTATCGGGAGTAATTATTTTTTACTTTTTAGTGCATTTTTAAATTTTTATAATAAACCTTGAAGTCGGTATTTATTTTTTGTAAAAAAGCATTTTATTTCGTTCTTCTCTTGTATTAAGCCGAACAATTAATAAAATTGTACGTTTTGTTTTTGAACATAAATGTCACTCTAAACCAATTTGAATTTAAAACTTAAACGGAAAAACAGCCACAATACGATGCTTTTTGATTTTTTCCAGGTGACTTTAATTTTAAATAAAATCACAATTTGTTAGTTGTTAGATAAAAGACTACACACATCGATATTTTTATATCTACCTTTCGACCAAAATGTCATAAGCTTTCATAAACAATCGCGAAAAATTCTTTCGAATCAGCCACTTCGAAAGTTTAATTGTGTACTACTATATACGGCTACTCATGCGTGTAGGATATTCTTAGTAACTGGAACACAGTTCGGCTCGCTGACGCTGCAACCAGAGTCGTCCCGATGACGAGAAAGTTTCGCTAAAGTAGCGATGCATTTTCCGAAATATCATCAGCTTCGGCAAGAACAGTGCATTTTATTGTTTCACTTCTGTTTAACGGTGTAACTACGGTCCTCCACAATCTATAAAGTGCTTAACAATAAACTCTCCGGGCATCTATCGAACACTTTACTACAAAGCATCTGCTGCGAGGGCAGCTAAAAGATACTGCAAGCAAGCATTGCCGCATTCTTACTGCGCTAGCTCATTACACTCGGTAACTATATTTCAATACAGGCTTTCCGTTCTCGCGCATCAAGCACGACTGTCTAGAGCGCCCTGGAAGTTCAATATCATCAAGTTCATTTCACACTAATTTTCGTTACAACCAGCAGTAGTCCATTAAACAATATGTGTATACAATTTTGCTAATTTTAATACTTTCGTTTATGTATAATTTGCGGTAAATAATTACAAAACCGTCAATGTATCTGCAAAAATGTACACGTACATTATAAAAAACATCATTACCAAGACTCGGAGCCAAGTGGTTTGTCAAAAAAAATAAATAATGATAATAATAAAATTAAACATAAGTAAATTACTTTTTTTTTTCAATGCTAAAAATAACAATAAATGCGACAAATGTGACAATGTAAGCCAGAAGCAAATTCGAACAATAATCGAACACATCTGATTAGGATCGGCTCTAGAAGGACATTTTTTTTTGGGGGGGGGGATTATATAATTACGTAAAATCTTTTACGGTAGCCAGTAGATTTGAGAAATACCGCTGTTTCATAAAGAAAAGCAAATAGCGACCTTTATAGAAATTCATAAAAATGTGTTTTAAAAATACATAATTATTACAATTTTTAATTATTTCTTTTTTTTTATATTTAAATAAGTTGTGGGTCTCACAGGGAAAATATGCCCGTTGTGTGAGTGCCCGACACTCTTCTTAACGTTTATTCAAAAAATATATAAAATACAAAAATTATAATTTATCTTAACTTATTCTATTATAATCATAATATTAGTAGTCTAGCGTTAAGATTAAGTATAAATATATATACGCATGCAACTACGTAACATGCCCCGTAATACGTATCTGTACATTAAATTTAACTTTTGACTTATAATTAGTTATGAAAAAAATAAAACGAAATTATAAAATTATACCTTAAATATGGTAGTTTAGAACTTACTTCTTTTTTAATTTTTGTTAGTAATCCGATCCGAATTCTCTTTGTTCGTAAGTTTAAATGGCGACATTCGAATTTCGCGCCGTTGTTTACCTGGCCGACGATTAAAATAGGTTTAGTTGCCGGCATGAAATATGAAAAAAAACGAACGAAAACAGCACTGGGACCATGATATTTGTTGGACTTGGTGGTTCCAAAACTGATGGCCGCTTTATAACGTTTGAATGTTCAATGCTTTTCAACATTTTTACACATCATCGTATACTTAAAAGATAGCCTATTTTTCACAAAAAGCATTAAGCAGGTTTCTTGTCTAAGTAACCGAAATGTTATTCTAAATAGCGAACGCCCCCCCCCC
This sequence comes from Icerya purchasi, assembly GCA_039619475.1. Taxonomy (NCBI): domain Eukaryota; kingdom Metazoa; phylum Arthropoda; class Insecta; order Hemiptera; family Monophlebidae; genus Icerya; species Icerya purchasi. Next base: position 601,122,167 of record CM077115.1, on the reverse strand, counting down.
CCCATCGAGATAAAGACATTTTGAAAGTCACTGAAAGAACGACACTTTTACTCATTTTATTCCTTCGTCGATTTTATAAAATCCGGAGTACCATTTTTTTTCTATAGGCGGTGCGCAATTCGAGTCCGACTTGTCACTGTGTGAAGTGTGTTGGTGCGCAAATCGGGTGTCCCCGTTTAGATATATATATTTCTCATTGAATTATTTTTAATTAAAATTATAAAATAAAAATTAAAAATAAATAAAAATAGCAAAAGATCGATGTTAATTAAATTTAAAATAGAATAAAAAGGGAACATTAATAGTTTTCCTAGAAAATAGTATTAAATATTAATTATTAAAATCCGTAGGTAAAATTCATACAAATCTTTTCAGTTTCTCTGTTATAAAAAAATGTTGTCATAGAGGCTTTAGATATTTTTTGGAGGGGGATGTTCCCTATCACCCACCTGTGGACCCGCCACTGCGTCTGGTCGTTTTATTAGTATTCGTTTTTATACTTCTCCACTGCGAAACGATTCGGTGTAAACTTTTCACGTGTTCTGTTAACGTCACCTATAAAGGCAACGAGCAGGATTTAACTTAGCGACGAGGAGAATAAGTTTTTAAGATATCAAACGAAACTTTAGAAAATTCAAAACAACCAGAATCTGCAGACTTCTGCACCGGATGCACAAAGACCCGTGAAAAATTTTTACATCGAGCAAATGATTTTTTTTTTTTTTTTCTTAAAATTTTTTATTGTGACGACAATTTAGTCTTTAACAATAACGGTGACAAAGTTGACTACACGTGGAACGAGTTACACTTCCAATGAAGTGACTCCGACTTTATACATCATTTCACTAAGTCATATGGTTTTCGGCTTTTAAGTCGCCTCATATCCTCAGAGTTGTCAAGGAGTTGTATGACTTCGACATTAGTATGCTTCTCCAGCCGTTTTTCGTGTTTACAGGCGAACCTGGTAATTTCATCGACGACCATTGGAATTTCCATATCTCGATGTATGTCGTCGTTGCGTTCAAATCTGTATGCAGCAGTGATCGTGCGAAGTGCAATGTTCTGACGTCTTTGTATACAATTTATGTTGGAACTACTAGCACAGCCCCACAACTGTATTCCATAAATCCATAACGGGTTTAACAATGGGGCTGTATACAAAAGTCGTTTGTTTTCAATAGACAACGGCGAGTTTCTTCCTAGCAGCCAATAAAGACTTCTCACCTTTGCCTTCATTTCCAAACATTTTTGTCGGACATGGTGCTTCCAATTTAAACGCAAATCAAGGTGCATCCCCCTAGGGGTACTTGGCTGAATCTTTTTGTGGGATTATCTGCTGATTTAGCGTCATTGGGATGTTCTCAGTTTTCCGTAAAGTGAAGTTTACGTGCACCGATTTTTCGCTATTAACTTTTATTTTCCAGCGTTTCATCCATGCACACTTAATTCGTTTATTGTTGACTGTAAGCGATTAGTTACATTCTGCAGGATTTTACTTGTGGTAAGAATTGCTGTGTCATCAGCAAACATAGCTATAACTGTATGATTGTTCGTTGGAATATCGGCTGTGTAAAGAAGATAAAGGATAGGTCCTAAAACACTGCCTTGTGGTATTCCTACCGATATTTCTCTCCAGTCAGACATCGCTTCCTCATAACTAATTCTGAACTGCCGGTTGGTCAGGTATGATTCCAGAATACGGTACCACGGATATGGCAACTGTTCACGTAATTTAACGAATAAACCGTCGTGCGCCAAACTTTATCGAAAGCTTGAGCTACATCGAGGAATACCCCACAGAAATATTCCTTCTCCTCAAGAGCTTTATGTATCACATTTGAGACGCGATGCACCTGATCAATTGTACTGTGCTTGCTACGAAATCCGAACTGGTGATCTGGAATTAGCTTTTTTGTTTCAATTATAGGTCTAAGCCGCTTTAGTACAAGTTTTTCAAACAGCTTCGATATGAGCAAATGATTAGTTTCGTTTCCCAGCAGTCAGCTCGCAGTTTGAACTACCTGGGGTTATCAGTCAGCTTCTTTGCTAGAACATTACAAAAGTCTCGAGTTCGATACTAGGTGACGACAGATATTACTAAATACAAATAATTAAATTAACCGCTAATAGGATCGTATGGAAGGCAACGGCAAACATACATATATGCACGCTAATTGATGTGTAGTGGGCGGGCATAAATAGGAGTGCACTTGTATACCGGTAAAAATCAAACATTCACTATATCATGTAATATTCACATTGCACGTAACAATTGCTATGAACACTAGTGTTATGCCTTTGTCTGTACAGCTAAAATGTACGAATAAGTAGTCGCACACGTTCAGGAATTAAGTGTAGCATTATGAAGATGACACAATATAAAAGTACACAGTATGCGCCTAAAATTTTCCTGAGAAGTAGACTTGTGAAATTTCCTTTGGAACGTTGAAAATGGATATCCGCGACGAGTCGACAAAAAAGTAATGAATTTTTTTTTTGACAATTTAAGAGCTAAAACTTAATTTTCAACAAAAAGTGCTACCGTAAAATTTGTCCGAAGAACGAATTAAAATGAACCTTTTAATCAGCCAGCTACCGTAGGCTAGTTGATTAACTCAATTAGAGTTTCGTTTGGGTATCCCGCTGTTGCACATTGATAATATTCGAAAAATTTCACTAGCGCACGATTAATGTTTGTAGTTGATGCGTAAAAAAAAAAAGAAAAGAAAGGAACAAAAAAGAACAAAAAAGAAAAAAAAGACCTTTTTAAACGAGTAAGAAAAATATATGTAAAAAAATAACAAAAAGAAGTAAATGAAATTAACTTTTTCAAATAAAATCCAGGCGTGTGTAGGAAATTCCGTCCTGGATGGTCGTCGAGCGCGGAGAGGAGACGCGATATTCGAAATTATTATACCAATTTTAATTGTCTATTATATAAACTATAGCGTTCCGAGAACAACAAAAATGAAACGGTTGGTACTTTCGACGACTGCTATCAGTCTAACGAATTCGATCTTGACCTGTGATGCCCTCTTCCTTTACTGGGGATCTATCGTTGACCAACTCAAAACTCTAATTGCCTGTTCGCTCGCATCTTCCTTTGCGAAATTTTCTACTTTTCCATTTCTTCTGCTAAGTCCCCTCCTCCGCGTTCGATTTGCCAATCAGTGCCGTTCGATCAGCCATCTTCGTGCCCATCCTTTAAAGGCAACATCGATGACAGTAATCACCCGGCTCACTCGCACCACATTTTCGATAATTATAAAATTTATTTCTATATATTATTTTTTTATTCATTTATCTATTTATGTATTTCTTTCTTTTCCTTTTTATTTATTTGTTTTTATCGAGCCATGTAATGGTCACATTACACAAGCATCCACTCTTATTGCTCATATGTAACGCATTACACTAGAAACATATAGGCCAGAACGGGAATAACCAATGATCTATAAACCGAGACATACCTCCTCATATACATTGTCATCATAATTATTTCAGTTAAATGTACATTAATGCATCTTTTAAATCGTATAAACACAGCGGATGCTTCAAACGTGGGGGAAATATACATCAAATTATATATGCACAAACAAGCATTGTTAGCAAAGATTAGCCTAATTTCAATTAAGCAACACATCCATCGATTTTCAGTGGAATATTCATTGGAACAAGCATGGGAGGAATGGTAATATGGGGTTAGCAAGTTATATTAGCATTGCCTAATTACAGATATAATAAAGCACATTCCCAACGTATGCACACACAAAAACAGCAGATTTGATAGGAGTTAGAAAAATTTAAAGATGGCTAGTCAACAATAAAATATATTCTCAAAGCAAACACAGTCATAAATAACTAGTGCAGGTTAGGCATTGGTAAATGTATCATCAACACACATGTAAACACACAAAACTATCAAACAACTTCTGTATGAAATAGTGAGTTGTTACATTAGTTAGGCAATCGTAGACGCATCATAAACACACATGTAAACACACAGGGGTTAGAAAGGTTTAAAAAGCGGCTGGTCAGCGGTAAAACATGTTCTCAAAAGCATTCACAAACATAATCAGCTAGTACTGGTTAGTACAAATTAATACATAAGTTAGACAATGGTAGACGTATCATCAACATGCATGTAAATATACAAAAATAACAAATTTGGTTTGGGGTTAAAAAAAGTGTTAAAGGTGGCTAGTGAACGATAAAATATATTCTCAAAGCATCTTCTTCTCTTTTCTTTAGGTACCTTATGCTACATAGCGCGTTTGCACAACCTATTTGTACATTTTTAGCTGTATCGATATAGGTTATGTACCAGGAAATTGTTTATATGCAGTACGAATGTGTACACACGCAAGACTACATTTAGAACTGACAGTAATCGTTTGATTTACATCGTTATTCAAGTGCAGTCCTGTGTGTGTCTGCTGTGTACTGACCTATCGCACATAGATCGAAAAGAAAAATATACATATTTGTATAAAAAATAAAATATATCAATATCATGTATTTTTTCTGGTCTACATTTTTGTTTATTAATTAATTAATTTTTTTTTTTTAAATTGGTTTGGCGTCACCACTGACCCAACTACATGAGCTTAGATCATCTACTTAGATTCTGAAGCGATCGGTGATAGAAAGTATAAAGGAGAGTAGGAGAGGAATAACGGCTCGCGATGGGAAGGAAAGGATAAAGGAATCATTACACCAAGAGTTCGGCGTACAGATGAGAGCACTCGGGGAAAAGAGCAGGACATTCAAAAAGGATAACCGAATAGGCCCTTGATGCGAGTGATATGACATTCAAAAAAAGCAATTTAAAAATCAGAGTCAATGGCCAAATTTCATGCTGGGAAAAAAAAATTAAATGGGCAAAAGAATTTCTTCTTTCGGTGCCATGACAGTTCTCGATCTTAGGCTCACCTGATGGAAAGCTTGATTAATTCTTTGTAGGCACCCCTATTACTGTGTGGAACAGTTCTTCAACACTGCAACCTGTCCATGTTTATAGGCTCTTGAACCAGGATAATCTTGTTCGTCCAACTCTTCTTTTTCCTTCCACCTTTCCCATATCAATATATTCTGCAGTAATGTGTACTTCGGCCCACGCATCACATGACTGAAGTATTCTATTTTTCTTCTTTTGACAGTGTCGATCAGCTCCTTTTCTTTTCTCATCGTCTGTAGTACCTCAGCGTTTGTCTTCTTTTTGGTCCACGGAATCCTGAGTAAGCGTCTATAACACCAAAACTCAAAGGCTTCTAATCGGTGGAGCGTTCTGGACGTCAATGTCCACGCTTCGACACCATAGAGTAATACCGACCAGACATAGCATTTCAAAGTTCCGAATCTTAAATCAAAGTGGTCCGAGTCATGAGCTGTGAGTGTCTCCTTCATTTTCATGAAGGCAGAACGCGCTTGCTTAATGCGACATCTAATTTCTTCGTCTAGGTCACCATATTTATTAATCCAGGCACCGAGGTATTTGTATTTATAGGATTTACAGTGCTTTTATTGTTCACTCAATTTCTAGATATGGCTAAGAAGCTGAATTTTCACTTGGAAATATAATTAAAATTGACGATTACATTAAAGCCATAAAATTTTAATTATAGGCATTATTTCATCTGAAACTAGCCGGTGTTTTCTTAAGTAATATTTAAATTTACTAAAGTTTTTTCCTCTGATTATTGGTATATATTTCGATTATTTTATTTGTTCCTTTTTAAATTAAAAGCTATTAATTTTAACGCTAAACTAGCCATGCGCCTATTAGAAATTTGAATATAGCGCCGATTGTATTTCGAAGGTAGCAAATAGTTATCCATTCTGCAGTTGAAAAATTCTGTCTCTTCTTCTTTGTTCTAAAGGCTTAGGCGATGCGACTGATCGTCGGCGACTACCTATTTGTACATTTTTAGCTGTACAGACATAAGTATTAGTGTCCATAGCAATTGTTATACGCAATACGAATGTGTACACACGCAAGACTACATTCGGAACTGATTAGTAATCGTTTGATTCTTACCGATTTACACAAATGCAGTCCATCCGGTGTGGGTCTGCTGCGTACTGACCTAGCGCGCATATTATACGTGTTGGTTTGCCATTGCCTTCCACGTGATTATTAGCGAATATTTCATTTAATTTAATTCTTTGTAATAAGTTCGTCGTCGCTCGGGATCGAACCCGTGACCTTCGTAACGCAAGTCAAGCGCTCCAGCAACTAGGCTATCGCGACGACAATAATTCTGTACTAAAGAAAATTTGAAATAATTATGCTAACATGTTGGTACGTTTTTCGAGTACCGCGATAATTTGTAACTATTTACTGTTTCAAATGAGCACTTTTCACCGTTCGTTCATTGGGTTCTCAAAACACCGCGTGAACTACCTTTTTTCTGGATATCGCGGAGCCGTTCTAAACGAAAAATTTCAGTAACTGGAATATTTGGAATATCGCCTAGGCGATTCGTTCAAAAAAAACATTCGTACAACTAGACGAGCGACAATGTTAAAAGTGACCCGTCGAACCATTGGCGATGAAATCGATAGAAAAACGCATCTTGCGAAAACATCGAACGAGTTCCTTCTTATGCGGCGATTAACGAATATTTACTTTTGCAGAAAAGACCGCACTACAAGTGAGCAGCATAAAGTTTCATCGGCTATTGGCAGCACGGATAGTTTGAAGGGAACAATGTGCCCCTTAATGGACTGGGACGGGGCGTTAGTGTCGGTCACGGCAAAGGTAGCTTTCATGCGGAAAATGATATTATTTACTTTCGACAGGTGAGGAGATTTACACCGAGGTTTATTTAGCGCAACTATTAAACGGTAGCGACGACGAATTTTGCTCTAACCGTCCACCCACCCTCTTTGAATATCATTTCCACTTTGCCTGCGCATCTTCTTCGCCGTTTTCTTTCTCACCTTTCGATAAACTTTCAGTAAACCGTGTTACCTCTCCTACTGCACTGCATGCTGAGAAATTTCCCAACTAATCCAACATCTTTCGATGAAATTTCATTCTATTCAATGCACACCGATTTTTGTCAACTTTCTTATCTTACCTGTGCAAATTACTACATATTATTTTCCGATACAATATAAAATATTTCTTAATATAAAATAAGCGCATATGTATGATTAAATTAAATCAATAAAACCGACGATAAGTATCCGAATTTCTCACTCCGTCACTATAATCGTGATTATTAGCCGTGAAATAATAATGTTTAACCAGGCGTCATTGTGGCGGCCAAACAGAACACGACCGTTGTGGTCGGGGGTATATTTTACCCATGTACATTTTTGTACACCGAATCAATCTTATGTCAATATTAGCTTTCTATATTAGGGAATTATATACATTAATTTTTATGAAAATTAAACATTTATTTATTATAAAATGAGCATATAATCATCAAAAATTGAGAAAAAAACTGAACATTTTTCTCCTGAGATTAATTAGAACCTAACTTAGAATATATGTACATTCAAAAACAAAAAATAATAATAACAATAATTTAGGTACAAAACATGAAATGGTTGTTTTGTAACACGTAAACATCAAATTACGAATTATGTAAAACAAAGCTTATTTATTACTTACATACTACTAATTTTTTAAGTTAATCGCTATCGAGATCAACGCAACTTTCGCATACTGGGATAATGTGTTGCATACGAATAGGCTTAATACATTTATCGCAATTATGCCCCTTGTTTTTTTGTCTTCGGCAGAAGGACAGTCTTTACATCTCCTATATGTTTTTGAACTTTTATTCGGAGGCTAGGTCATAGTGTTTCCCCAACTTGTTCGTGAATACGTAAGCCTCTTGGTAAGTTCTCCATATTCTTCCCCACTCGTCGTCCGAACTGAACTGTTCACTGTCACTGGTACAAGCTTGTTCAAACAAGGCTAGAAGTCGACTATTTTCGTATATGACATCGTTCGTAAAACTGTGAAAAAGAATATGCAATTTATCAATAAACAATAAAAAACCAATTAGCACGTTGTATATATAAATGTTACGATTGTGGCCGGGTATATCATCACAGACGTGCAAACTCTACCGTAGCCGCAGAGGTCAGCGACCGCAGCAGCTTCTGTGAGCGGCAAATATCGCCCGTATTTTCTTTTAAAGGGGTATTAGGGTTTCAAAAATTGTCGGGTATTAGATACCCGGCCACAATGACGCCGCCTGGTTAAAGGAGACATATTAGCACGACTAGAGTGTTAGTGACTAAATAATAATCGCAATAACAGTATATGAATCGTTTAATATATGAAACCACGTAAAAGAAAAACAATTATAAAACTGCCATCAAGTTTACAATATACGTAATTTTTCGGATTAATTAAAATTCTATTCTAAACACTAATACATCGTTTAAAGTTATAAGAATTAATACTTGTTACTTAAATGTATACTATCTGGTAACAACGAGCTTTGCTCGGGTCTATTTTGAACTACGAAATCAAAAATTGTATCAATGCAAACAGGTAAAAATTAAAAATATAACAAAAACACACGTGTAACATGAAAGCAGCTTTGTATAAGAGCATCGTGTTATTTTTCTAAACTGAAGTATTCCCACGAAATAAAGCAGACTCTATTCAAAGGCAAAAATATTATTTTTCTAAATTATCATCCCTCCATAACTCTCTACACTGGCCAGCATATTTTAGGCCTACTGTTCACAACCGTCGTAGAAATATGGTAAACAGTTTTTACCTTTTTTTTTTAAATGCCGTATATTACTCGATATTAATAACATTGATACTATTAAAGTTTTCGGCATTAATTAAAACACCGATGAAAATATTCACACATCAAACAGCTATGCTTAGTAGCAGCTAGCCCCCTACGGTTACTGAGAAGTTTAATGTAATCTGAGTCCACGACCATTTTTAGAAACCAGACTTTACCGATCGACCATGTATCCAGCCAGAAAAGATAATTAGCTAATAAATAATTAAACGAATAAATTAAAAATTAAATTTTTACTCCATTCTAAAATATGTTCTGTTTTGTTGTTGGTATTATTATCTCTGTTTTAGGATATATATATATATATATGTATGTATATGCACAGTGGCGGATCCACGAGGGGGGAAATAGGGGAACCCCCCCCCAAGAATCAAAGCTTCTATTAAATAATTTGTTATAACAGAGAAACTTAATTTATATAAAAGATTCGTATAAATGTTACCTATGGATTTAATTATAACTAATATTTAATATTATTCTCTAGTAAAACTATTAATGTTACGTTTTTATTTTATTTTAAACCCAACTGTCATCGATCTTTTGCCTTTCTTATTTATTTTTAATTTCTATTTTGCAATTTAAATGAAAATAGATCAAAGATAAATATATATATTTTTTGTATTTGCTCACAAAGAAAGAATTAGGATTGGATTAATGCTGTCTTTCTTACTATTCAATTTTTAAACTACCATTTTAGCTAGAATTTTATAATTTTTTTATTTTTTACCTAAAAATAAAATAAAATTTAAATTAAATTGTAATAATTATGTATTTTAAAAACATTTTTAAATTTCTAAAGAGGCTGTTATTTGATTTTCTTTATGAAACAAGGGGTATTTCTCAAATCTACTGCCCCTACAGAAGATATTACGTAATTATGTAACTCCCCACCCTCCCGCCAAATTTTGCTCTGAAAATGTCAAACCATGGAGCTTACGTTACGAATTAACGTTTCTGAAATCAAGCAAACCAAACAATATTCCACTTTTCACAAAAAATAACGGCGATAAAATCACCAATATGACAGAGAATCTAAACTATTCTCTGTCCTCTCTTTTTCCGTTAGACAGTACTGACAAAGACACCAACAAACGGAAAATACTAAAAGAAAACTTTAAACTTTCCATACAGGAAAACGTTGCTCACTCACAACGGACCCCTCTTGTTACTTCCGCACGAAATAGCATTATAAAAAATTTAAAAAACAACAGAACTGCTGAACCTGACAATATTACAAATAAGACACTAAAATTAATCCAAAAGGTCTACCCAAAACTCCTTCCACTCCTATACAATTAATACCCGGACAAGACAGTCTAGCTTAAATGGTAAATCAAACCGAAATTAATCACACTTGCGTCTTTCAGAAAAAAAAATAAAAATAAAAAAAACAAAAATAAAAAAAACAATAAAAATATTATTGTCTATTAAATAAGTACACGATGCATAATCCACCAGATCATGTAGCATTAAATTTTTAAAGCCCTGATATAAAGGGAAAAAAAAAATTAAAGTTTATTACTTAAGTTTATTTTAAGAAGGTTCTAGAGGTTAAGATTAAGCCTAACGGCAGTGCTTGGCTTGGCGCCTTTGTACGCAAACTTGTATTGTAAGAAAAAGCGCTATTGAAATACAGTTCTTAATTTTAAAAAAAAAAAAAAACCCTCCCAAAATGCTTCTCTGGATTTGCCCCTGATATAAATATATATATATGTGAATATATATACAATAGGGCCCATTCCTTCGGACTTTAAATTGTATTACTTTATAAATTTTCATAAAGACAGCAACGTTTACATATACTTATTTTTTAAAAGAAAAATAGAAGTCCACCGCACGTCAATTAAAAAGTGAAATTTAGATAAAAATATTTTAAAAACTGAAACTGTTAGCAGGATAATATATGTGACAGGAATATAAAGTAAGTAAAAGTAAAGTAAAGCAAGTCCTTTATACCCTTGGCAGGACGTCGGGGATCGTGAGACATTTAATTTTTTTCGGAGAGCTCAGTATGCAATTAAAAAGAAACGTACCTGACATAGAACCGGCTGTAGAAAAAAAATTTTTTGCATAAAACTTGATTTTCATATTTTTCAAAATTTGGGCCCTTTGATTGAAAAATGTTTAGGGTCTCGTATTTTTCCTATATTATAGCGATCAAAATACATCATTTAAAAAAAAAAAAATAGTGATCCTCCAGCTACCATATGAAGGACTGTGGACTTTTGTTTTTTAGTTTCCAATATTACCGCTTTAAAAGTGTATTTTACCAAATTTCTGTCCTTAAATATCAAAAATCTTCAAAGTTCATATTTTTCCTGTATTCTGGAGACCTTAGTGTGCAGATTGAACAAAAAAAAATAAAAATTAATACCATAACAGAACCCGCTGCGGAATTTTTTAACAATTTTTTTCTTAAAACTTGATTTTCACATTTTTCAAAATTTGGGCCCTTTAATTTTAAAATTTTGAGGGTTTTATAATTTTCTTGTGATCTGACGAAGAAAATAAGTCGATTGAAAAAACAAAAAATTAACTCTTTAGCTACTGTAGAACGGCCTGTACGATTTTTTTTCTCGCAGCTTTATAAGATAGGTATATTTTTTCTGATTCAATTTTTTCCCCGTTAAGTCGGCCTGATAGAACCGCGGAGGTAGCCAACACCCTTTCGAGTATCAATTTCGCTTCTTCCTCAAATGTTGCACTCTCGCTCTCTCCATGTACAATAGTAAATCTATTTTAGTGATTCCATTTTATTATTATTATTTTTTGGTTATTTAAGGGGGAGGGGGGGGTCAACCAAGGGCAGCTACCCCGGGACAATCGGACTATATTGGAGGTTAAATTTTAATCCGGTCAGAGATCGATGAAATAAAAGAGACACTTTAAAGACGGCAAAGCTAAGATATAGGGGAAGCACATTATATGGAGTAGAAAAATTCAGCTTTAATAGCTGAACGTTCAGGATATTACGTTCGGGAGAAAGACGGGAAAATTCAAACAGCACGTGGTCAGGATCACAAAAGAAAAACAGTCGTCAAAGTGCAAAGGATAATCAGGGGACGACGGGGAAAGAGCAAGACGATACCGTGAGGATGGTAGTAATATTATGATTGAACCTATTTTAATGTTTACCTTACAATCGAATGACCATGAAAATGCACCTGCACACAAAACAGATTATCTTATTTCGTCGGGCCATCTTGGCCATCTTATAATTTAAGCTCTTTTTGCTTTCCTCGCCCGATTGTTCGAACGTTTATTCGTGTTTAAGTCAATTTATTTTAAATTATAGAATTCGTTCTTAAAGCGTTGATTTTCCTATTGTAGCATGTGGACTGATTAGGCGGGTTTTAATAAAATAATAATAAGAAATAAACTTAGTATAATTTTCGTTTTAGATTAATTTTTTTGTATTTTGTTTGCAGGAATTTCTCTAACTTCTCTGGTAGATATTAAAAGAAACCGAATTTTTTCTGTTCGTATCGATACGAGGGTGACAAATGAAAGTGTACTTTTTTCGCGTTTTTTTCTATAAACTATCGAACAAATAGAAGCAGCAAAACAGAAACTTCGCCAACTTCAGCGATGCATGTGCCTTACTACTTTAACTGTTGGTTGGCCAACGTTATAACAACTTTTTTGTCTTCTAATTTTAATTAGACGCAAGCATTTTATTAAAAATTAATAAAATTTACAGCGTTCTTTTTATTATTTTTCATCTAACGGAATTTTTGTTAAGCCGGCAGACTGCGTATGTGGTGGTACATCTGTGTGCTATTGGAGCTTTGTTTTCAAACTATAAACTTGAAAAAAAATATAAAATACCCCACTTTTTTTTGTTAACGTCTAATTTCGACTTAAAATAAACTTGTTATTTTATTCGAAGTAAATTTAGAACGGTTAAAATTGTCATTATCGCGTAGAAAGATCATAATAGCGTTGGTGTATGGCTACAGATGGGGGGATAATCAATATATGTAATAAAGGTTAGACTAAATATCTTGGTCCGGGACGAGGAACAACGCGGGTGACTATGAATATAAATGCAATATTTATAATGTTAATAGATGTTACAAATATTAATCATAAGTTTAATGTGCGTATTAATATAATATTATACTAATCCGATAGGTAATTTTACGTTATTTAAGTTAGCTTTATAAAATTTGTGAAATGTTCGCTTATGAGACACCTCCTATATAGTAAATGTTGCTTCCATTCTAATGTATAAATACAACTAATTGTAAGAGTTACTACATTTTCTACGTAAGTCCTCATTAATACGCAGTACCGTAGTAAACATAATTGTAAGAACTATACCGATGTAAAAACCTGAACCGATAATACAAACAGCGTATTACATTTAAATAATAATCTAAAAATGAATACGGATTTATTTCATATATTACGTCTAAACATAAGATATATATGTGTGTGAAACGTAACCGGAATGAATTTATAACTTACATACACGTAGGACGCATTTAAGTGTTATTATTTTAACACAGAAAGTGAATAAATCGGAAAGGATAAGTTCAATTTGTACCAATGTATTTCACGATTTTGGATTATAACATGTTAAAGGAATTCGAATAATAAATTTAGATGTAATTTACAAGAAGTTAATAATAGGCCAAATAAGGGGATCTGGAGATGATCTTGCAAAAATAATATATTGCGACCAATTGCTATATATCGAACACCGAGTGAAACCACAGCGCGCTCTTAAACAATTGAACGATAGAGACAGTTTTATAGATTTCAGTATAGATTTATATTATTATACGCCATAATGCACAGATTGAACGTAATTTAACGGCCAAGAGTAGTATAGTTAATAAATGGAATAGCAAGAGAAGAATAACCGATAGACTTCTACGCAATTCCCCCTCTATTGATATAGTATATCATATATTTATGAAAATATAACAGATGAAATTCTTCCGAAGTGACTAAAACAGAAATATGTCAGAACCTGCAGTTTGCGAACTCTGTGTGAGGAAACCAGGACTGTGTTCATCACCTATTACTAAAATGTAAGAAATATGAAAATTGTAGAGTGCAGAACGATATACCTACGGATGATTTGAAGGATGTTCTCCGAGATGATATACCTACGACTTGTAAACTAGGCACGTACCTTATTTATACGGATTTAATGCGTTATCTTTAGTTAAGTTAAATTAAGTGGTCATAGCCGAAAGGCAATAAGTACTGCTGTTAAATAAATAACAGAAATGTGTCACCATACTGTATAATTTTTTGCGAATTTGGTATATCGAATGAAAAATTACAACACCGCAAAAAAAAACTCTCGGAAACTGTTTTTGACGAAAAAATGCCATATCATAAGTTAAATAAGCGTAAACCAAACGAGACTGTTAATGTTTTAACGTCAGCATACATATACGAGCATGTCTAAGTTAGGTACGATCGGTACATGTCGGGTGTTTCGCGTTTCATGTTTCGCTTTACGTGATAAGCGGCTAAAAAAAATTTTAGCAGTCACGTAACCATATAAAGTGCAATGCTATCGGCACTATATATATATATATATATATATTAATTACAACGTAATTCTTAGGCTACCCTCCATTCGAAAAAATGTCCCAATTTTATGTAACGTTTGTTATATTTTGTAGAATATTTGTTATTGTTATTTAAAAAATGTCACAATTTTATGGAATGAAATATGTAACGAAAAATGTAACGAAAAAATGTCTTAATTTTATATAACGGAAGTTAAATGTTAGAATAGGATTTTTGTGGTTATGTTATTTTTTGTGTGTGTTGATGCCAGTAAGAATTACGTTGTAAATTTTGATCATTTTATACAAAGTATAGAAGAGAAAGAGACAGAAATGAAAGCAAGAGGGGTCAAGGGGCACAGCCCCTTGCGAGGCCAAAATGGCCGAATTATATATATATGTAGTTCATAAAATAATCAATTCACCCCATTATGCCGAACATAAGTTGAAAACTGTAACAAAAATACGATATACTAAAAAATTCAGAAATTAAACCGCAAGAATTATCCCAACTTTTAAACATCAATCACAAAAAAACGACATCAGATACATTTCTCCCTCTTCCAAGCAGTAAATCGGATAAATCAAATCATTCGACACCTCTACCCCCCCCCCCCGATCGCCCTCCTCCCATCAAAATAAACAACTGACCCCTTATCTGAACTCTCCAAGGTGACAAATGTGTTCGCTGCGCACTTTTGCCATGAATTCCACAGATTGCTCTTAAAATTTCCGCATTCCATAAAATTAAAATAGAAAAATTTCCTTCTGATGAATATACAGCAGTCCTACTTCCGGAAACCTATCAAATAAAACTCCATTCGAAAAATTAAGCTTTGCTGCCAACAGAATATCAAATCAAATCAAATCAAAGTATATTTATGAAATTGTACAAAAACAATGTACTCTTATAGTTAACTAAACAATCGCTTTGGCGAATAATGAATGTGCATAAGCCTATTTTGTTACTCTTGATCTCTTTTTTTTTTTTTTTTTTTGTTTTATTAAATCAGCGTGCAAACAGATAATTAATTTAATTAAATGAAATTCTCTTTTTGAAACAGTTACTTAGCCCCCATGCTCACAAATTCGTGTTATTACATATTACAAACTAAAGATACAAACACAAAAATTAAAATTAAAACTTCTACTTTAGTAGACGTAATTTAATATTTACACTTAACGGTTATCGCATTTATACCCAATACGCTTTTCACTAATATTGAAATTCTCCCCTTCACTATTTTTTTTTATTTATTTATTTATTTATTTATTTATTTATTTATTTATAATGTACCATGATTCATTATGATCCCGAAACATGTTAGTAATTATATAAATAATTTTACCATATTTTCCTAGTAAAGTTTAAAATTTTTTCAAGTATGGTTATCCTGTTAATTACACTGATGCAGTTTATTCTGTAATATTAAACCTCTTAAGGCCGGGGTTACCAATTTTTTTCAGTCCGCGGCGTACTCACAAGTTTAGTATTTTGTCTCGGCGCCCTAACCTAGCTAGCTAGTCGACAATAGATAGGTACAGTTAAAAGAAATAGGTACAACGGTACTAGTTAGGTAGATGGGCACAAAAATTAAAACATTTACAATATAAGGATAAGTTTTTTATTTATTTATAAAAATACTAAATTAGAAACCATTTAAGAGGTATGAAGAATCGCCTCATGGCGCCTCTCTGTGTTTTGCACGGCGCACATTTTGGGAACCCCAGTCTTAAGGTATAAAATTTTCATGCCCTGATGATATAAACTGCATACAATACAAGAAATTCAGTGTATAATATCCTGCTGTTAAATCTCTCTTTAACTGTTGGGACAAACATTTACTAATCACGTCCTAGTACGACCCAATCTTCTCAGATTTTTTGGTATATTGATTTTTGATGAATTTTTTGAGTTGTATTTTTGTTAAATATTTATTCTTTACTTCAAATTTATCGTCTAAATTATACTTGAATTGTTGTTTCGCTTCTGATTTGTTTTCAATCGAATAATATATCTTTTAATTTTCAAGTTATTATGCTATCGTTTAACTAATTATTTTACAGGATTTTATTAACTTTGACCCTCTGTGCAAATTTTTTTTTAGAACAAAATTCGTACTTCTTCTTTCCCATAACTAGTAATGTTGTCTATTTGTTTTTTTGAATCGTGATATAATTATGTGGCACAAACTGCCTACGCATTAATTACACCCGATTAGAAGAGAAGTACGAAAAATATTAATAACTTGCGCACTAACGAAACATGTATACATATATATATATATATATATATATATATATATATAAAAAATATATATATATATATATATATAAAATATATCTATATATATATATATATATATATATTAAATATATATTTGTATATAGTGAACGAAAATCAAAAATGGAAATATTAATAATTATTTCTTACGCTATTTCCCGTTCGATGATAACTGAGCGTAGTTTTATTGAAAAATTCAACTAACTGGAAAATTACCAGCTTCTTTTTTTTCTGACTTTTCAATTTCAACATCGCAACTCAACGGAATTTAAACGGGCTTTTTATAATCCCTTTTTTCCGCTCAAACTCCGTGTACTTTACGGTTCAGTTGTGTGCGTCTTTATTCCAATCACTGGCCGCATTGAACCGCATCAACAACTGAAACCTCTTAACAGCGGCATAGCGGCAAAAACAAATCAAAAGAGTCCTCCTCCGCGCTATTTTCATTCACGTCTCTCATCTTAAGGCCCTAACCGTTACCGAAAAATGTCTTCACTAATTTCGGTTCGTAGTGTTGTAAGATTGGCAAAAAAAAAAATTCTATTTTCGGTTTTATTTCCCATTTGATTTTTCTTATTTTTCTAAGAAAAAGACCAAAAATTATCGAAGCTCCCCGATCATGATAGCAAGGCACTCTGTTTAAAATTCGTGTGCAGAAAAATATTTAACCGGATTAAATACTTTTCGGAAGTGCTCACGCCGCCAACTTGAGAAAACGGTCTATAATGAACAGCATGCTTAAGACGCGCACATACAGACACACACGCGCACACACCGCTGTAAAGGGAACTTTCCTCGAAGCTGTTTTCCAGATAAAAGAGTTTCCTTTGAAAAGATTTTCAAAAGGCCAACAACTGCGCGACAACACATCATCGTGTGTTGGACGTGCAGTCGAATTAACATTCGACAGGTGTGACGATATTTTTCTTTTACTATTTTTTAATTTTGCAAAGCGATGTAAATTACATAATTGTTGTAACTTTAATTACTTTCGAAAAGCGTATTAATTACTTTCAGTTGGACGAGCTTTTTAACCCAAGTCTCAGAACTACACCGTTCCTGCGCTTTCTTTACTCGACTACTTCCAGTGCTTCCCTTCCTGTTCGCTGCTTGAACCTGCGCGCCAATGTACCGCCATTCGCCTTTACAGCCGATTAGCGCGCAACGAGCAGATTTTTCACAACTTCAGCAGCAGGTTCGCGCACTGATGAAAACTCGTCCTAACTGCATTTCTCCAGTCTTTCGTTTCCGGTGAAAATAGTGTGTCTCCAGGCGAGATGGAAAATTGATATAGCCCAAATTTAAAAAATTACCAAAAACGCAACAATAATCTTCTCGATCAGCTTCCTAATGATGATAGTACGTAACTGTTCAGTGTGATCAATGGGTTTTTCGGATTCTACATGAAAATATGAAAAAAAAAAGCACCTTTTTCCAAAATTATTTTTATTTTCAACTTGAAACACGTTTCCAATATGCGCGTATTAATGATTTTCTCTCGTGATGCGTGATAACGGGGGAGATGCTATAGTACTGTAAAAGTTAATGTTTTACAAAGCAATGCCCGTAACTATTATTTTTATCAGTTTAAAAAAGATGTTTTGGAAACCAAACCCTTTTTCTCGACCTCCCTATAATTTTTATTTCTGCAAACTAAGTGCTAAAAACGTATAAATTTCATACAAGAGGATATAAATAATAACTACAGTCCACAGGCCCGTAGCTAAAATTAATATTCCGAGAAAGTCAACTTGTGGTCCAGAGAACAAAAATCAATACAAAAGTTTAATAAAATTCTAGAAATATTACTCTAATCGTTAGATAATCCACTAGTATTCAAATTAATTAATTGAAAACTTTTTCTCTGATCGGTCACATTCATTTATTTCTAATTACAAAAAATTACAAATTTGCCAAGTAATCGTCCCTTTCCGAATAAATATTTCGCAGACTCTTAATATTTCGTTATTAATCCTATACAGTATTCTTTTTTTTTTTTTCCCCCGTTTATTCTGTAAAATATTTTGGAAATGGCTACTGCTATGGGGGATTTTGAATAACATTAATAATGTTTCATGTGTCGCAATCTCGCATCATCACGCATGTGTAAATTAAACATTTAACACTCCCCAAAAGGAAATTTACAATTCACGAATACAAAAATTTCAGTATAAAATGGGAGAAACACACATTATTAAAAATTACCCTTCAATTTGAATGAATGGTCGAAAAGGAGTGCATCACTAATATAACAGTCAAAAGAAGCTTGCCTGTACGGTGGATGTGCGATTTTTTCGACTCCAATAGGAAAATACCATCGGTGGACAGATAGACTGTGCTGAAATACAGTTACGATTCAGCCATCTTTTAATGAAAGGAACTACAAAAGAAAAATACCATATCTTGAATAATCATTACTTCTAAAGTCTCTGTTACTGAAATAGCGGTCAGCTAAGCTTCCTTTTCATACATCACAATCACCTTCTTTCGTTTAAAACTCGAATGGTAACGTCGTAATTGGTTTTCTTTTCATGGCAAGTTCTTATCGTATTCATATAGTTCACTTTTATTTTTATTCTTCCCTCTTTGAGGATTTTTATACATTTGCAATGTTCAACACATCTACACATGATCTCGACTCTCTATCATCCGAAACTTTGGATTATTCTTTAATTCTTAACCAGCGCTTACCAGAGGGGTTTTGTGCATGTAGGGTGTGGGTACACAAAGATTTTTATTTTTACTTTTTCAACGAGTTTTCTTAATTTTCATCACTGATCCTTCATATTTTCCACTATCAGACTCGATTTACTTCTCGTTATCATTGTCATTCATTAAAAAAAGAAATCTAAAAATGCGGAACAGTCTAATTGTCTTCGTCGCTACATTTTGCTCGTATTATTATATCGTTTAATGTACCACCCCGACAGCATGCATTTCTGACTGCCAACTTTGTTTTATCTGGTAATTTAAAGAGAAGAACATTAATGGCCCGGAGAATAAAAAAATCCCTCTAACAAACTTGTGCTATCTAACGTCTCCCCAACTATTCCCAACGATAAACTAAATCACTACTTCTCTTACATCCCAACACTAAAACTTTTAACATCTATCGCCAGATTACGAATAAACCCTTCCGACGACGAATTCAGTCATGTAGTGAGCTGAAGGAGACAGGTGCATATCGAACACACCTACTGCACAGACATACCGGACTCGTTACTTCTGAGTTTCAACGATCGAGACCATCGTACATAATCTTGAAGACCATGCCTACATCGGCTGCTGTAAAATCAGCAATAAGGTACCTGCAGAACAACCCGTCGAGATGGAACCACCAACAATATTCCACTCTTAAGCAAACAGTCACGCTTCAGTTGATATACCGCAAGATGCGAACGATTCTCTTCCAAAAAGTACCTCATCACGCGAAGGAATGGACTTAGTTTTGGAGCCGCTCAACTTAACCGTTAAGCGACTTCACTCTCTTTCTGCAATGGACCCGACTGAAAATATTAGTGCGGGCCTTGCATCCCAGCCAGCGAATAAAAAACTTAATCTGGCCCTTCCAGATCATGAAGACCATGGAATCAATCCTGCACCTAACCAGTCGTAAAATTTATTTTTGCCCCCATCCAACTTTTCAGCGAAGCAGTTGCCTAAATCCAACCTGTCCACCCTACAGAGAATTGAGCAAGTAGCAGCCCAAGTCTAGCATCTGTTCGACGAACATCAATCGTCGTTTATAACCGATTTTAATGGATTCAAATATGTTATCAGTAACGTCTTGACTACCAAGGATTATATTAACTTCGCTAGGGACTTCACCAAAGACAGAGATGATCTATTACACATGCTAGCCACCACAAAACCCCTTCTGAAGGAACAGAAAGTGAAATACAGGTTCACCCGTATCATACGAATATTAAGCGAAGTGGAGGAAGACCCTTTGAGACACCACAGTAGAGCCATCACGGACTAATAGGACCTGTACAGAGGAAGAGAGTTTTAGTCATGACGGATCCAAAGGACATTATGCAGTGGAACTGCAAAAGGCTTCTACAAACATATAGAAGAACTGAAGCTGCTACTGTGCAATCATGATCCAACCATAGTTTGCTTGCAAGAAACACATCTAAAATCAGCGCATTCTCCCTGCTTTAAAGATTACACTGTATATCGATCCGACTACACGCAAGGTTCAGTAGCCAACAGAGGAGTCGCCATATTGGTAAAAAACAGTTTCCCTTCTCAACAATTAATATTGAATACCACATTGCGAGCGATGGCGGACTAAGTTACAATTCCATCACTCCCCTTTTCCTGTATAAATATTTCTAACTGCTGCTTTCTTCCTTCCGCAAGGATTACCCAAATACTCATGAATGGCTCGCTGATCAAAGAAGAGTCTGACGTTGCGAGAGTCTTTGCGCTCCATTTTAAAAATTCCTCGTCGCCCTCCTTATATGATCCTTCTTTTGCGGCCCTGAAACTAACCGTGGAACAACAAACAATATCTTTTAATTCCGACGAAAATGATCCTTTAATCTTCCTTTTACAATCCATCAGTTAAATCATCAACTAAACTACAACATAAGGAATAGCGTACCTTTAGTTGACTCCATACATTCCTTTATGCTCAAACATCTTACTACATCTGCTAGATTATTCCTGCTCTGCATCTACAACCAAATTTGGCCTTCTGGTTTTATCCCACAATCCTTAAAAACAACTCTCCTTATCCCGACTGTCAAGTCGAATAAATACCCCCTTCCTTCCTCAAAGCTATAGACCCATCTCGTTGATCTCAGTCCTTTCTAAGGTAATAGAGAAAATGTTGAACCGACACGCCTCTATTTTTATCTTGAATCCAAGGAAATCTTTTCTCCAATCCAAGCAGGCGGCCGATCTACACTCTTTCATCTTCTTAGCCCGCATAGGCAAATTCTAACAGCCCACAGCAGATCACAGCATCTCAACTCGGTCTTTTTTGACATAGAGAAAGCGTACGACCGCATATGGCGATATGGAGTGCTTAAAAAGCTTAAGAACGCCGGAATTAGCGGTAATATGGGCAATTTTATCCAGAGCTTCCTCACTGATAGAGCTATTCAAGTGAGAATAGGCTCTTCAGTATCTTCATTCTTCACGACTGAAAATGGAATTCCTCATGGTTCGCCTTTAAGCGTAACCTTGTTTATCCTTTATATAAACGATATAGCAGATTGCATAAGGCCACCGATAACAGCCCGTTTGTTCATTGATGACCTCAACATATCTCTTCCCTCAAACTTCCCCGCTAATGCGATGTCTACCCTACAGTCAACGATCAATAGATTGCAAAACTGAACGGAAAAGAATGGCTAGGCTTTCTCGTCCTCAAAAACTGCATGTGTCCAATTCCTAAAGAAGTGTCGTCCTATTTCCAATTCTGATATTACCTTCTACCTAAAACATGCACCTATCCCATTCATTCCTTCCATAAAGTTCCTGGGTCTAACGTTTGATGAGAAATTATCGTGGGCCCCACACATGTCTATCCTTAAGCGTAGTTGCATGAAATCCTTGTCCATCTCGAAATTTTTATCCAACCACAAGTACAATATAGATCCGAAATTACTGTTATCAGTATACAAAAAGCCCTTATCTTAAATAAACTGTCATACGGTTGTCAGGTGTATTCTTCTGCTAATAAAACACTTCTGAAATCTATCAATCCTATCCATAATACTTCTTTACGTATCATACTTGGGGTGCACCGGACTTCTCCTTCGTCGGGCGTTTGTGCTTTAGCGGGCCTTTCTCCTTTATCTATTTTTCGTGATTATCTCACCTTTTGAGATTCTTTTCGTTATTCCTTACCATATCAACTTTCCATATCCAGTAACTCCCAAATCATATTTTCATGGCGATCTATTGGTCAAGGCTTTGACTTTCCTTTCTAAGATAGGCATAAATTGGAGCGACCATTATGTTAATCCGACCACTATAGCGCCCTGGAATCATGTCCCAACATCTATAAATCATTAGCAGATTCCTTAAGAACATCTAACCTTTCTATATCCATGTCTCAAGTAGTATTAAATAAACTCGCCTCCTTCCCTAACTACATTCGCATGTATACAGACGCAGCTAAAGCGAGTCCTACTAATTTTCCTTCACCAACTGCATGCGCTTATGAAATTTGGGGGGGGGGGGGGCGTAATGTACACCGAGCGCCTCAACGACTACTGTTCTGCTTTAGAGACAGAAATATTTGGGATCCTTTTTTGTCTTGAGGCATATTCTTCCAGCCCAACGTCTCAAAATGTCCTTCTTATTACGGACTCACTTCAATCTATCAAAGACATCCAGAGCCCAGACAGTTGCAACTTTTTACTAATTAAAATAAAAAACCTCCCATTGTAACTTTCACGATCTGAGGTATATGTCACATTCTTACGGGTCCCTGGATATGTTGGGGTCCCCGGCAATGAGCGGGTTGACTTGGCTGCCAAGGCAACTCTCTATCTAGCCCGATGCCGTTCAATGCTGTACTGCCTCGATTAGGGTCATCAATCTCTCTGATGTACTTTGCTGAAGAGTGGAACAAACTATGGTCAGAACAAACGACCTGACTCAGGTCCATAAAGTCGAACACCGACCCATGGTGGCCGCCGTTCCCCGTCTCACGTAGGGATTTCTCGATCTTGTTGAGACTGCGTCTGGAGCACAATTACGTCTTTGAAGGAGCTCCCCCTACCTCTACCTGTCCTCTTTGCGTCTGCTGAAATTGTGCCGGCATACTTGTCGTACTTCTAGTCATACCTTACCCCATCGTCTGTTGTCGAACGACCAGGACTGTGTTCGAGCAGTGTTGAATTTTGCAGCATCGAACAAACTGCACCGCCTTCTGTAATTTCCAGTGAGTCTAGGTGCCGTAATAGCCCAGGTAGAGCTACACACGGCGCCTAGATTTACATTTGTCAATTTATAAATAATAAAAAAAAGAGAAATCTACTTTACGGCTAACCACTTTGGAAAAATCTAATTTTTTTTTGTTTCATTTTTTTGGTTTACCAATAGAAAGCGCTGGCCCGGCAACGTGAAGGAGATGGATAACGCAGGATACGCGAACTATATATGTTATTTTATTGGATACGAAACCACAAACTTCTAGAACATAGGAACAACGGAAAGATAAGGAAACGAAATGTGGAAAGCAAGCATCATAGGGAGTGATCTTTTCTTCACGACGGAAAGAATGCGGCATTTCCAAAAAAATAAAGTAAAAGCGAACAAGGCATTAGTTCAAGAATGAATGAGGAGGGATGAATAACATTTTTCTGCGTGCTAAATATCATATCGATCGTAAAATAAACAGTAAAGATAACAAATAATGACCATCGCTTATTTTATTTTTAGTTAAATTATCATTTCATATTTATAATAATGGAAGCGAGTGAACTTTGAAATGAATCCGGTGCAGGTAAACAAAATTATGAGCGCTAGGTCTCACCATGTGTAATTAATTCATTTCGAAGGGCAGCCTTTTCTAATTATCTCCGTATTATTTTATTTCAATTCCAACTTTACTTTTTTACTTGCTCTGTTTTTTTCTTTGTTTTGCTTTTTTTTGAACTTATCGAAAATGAAATATGAAATCACTGTCCACGAATGTGTAAAATTCTCCGACCGGCAGCAATGTAAACATTGCGTTAATTAAAAAAAAGGTCGAAAAAAATGTATTTTCCGTAAAATTAGTAGCAGATTTTATCTCTGTGCATATTTTTACTGTTTCCGCATATATAGAAAGCAAACAACAATTATGATAAATTTCAAAATGCAAACGAAAAATAAAATTGAGAAATTAAACGAAAAAGTTACAAAAAGAGTTATTTAACCAATATAGAAACTTCGAAGAAGGAAGCCAAATGTATAAAATCCTTTTACAGAAAAATGTGGTAAATATCTGACTGATTTAAATCAGGTCATTCTTGATAATATAATAACTTTTGACCTATTACTCGGTTACAGTTTTATGCGACCAACATGTATGTAGATATATCAAAATAAAGTACAAAAAAAAAAAAAGAAGAAATTAACTGATTTGGATTTTAAAATTAATGGAGACCTCGAAACAGGACACTACAAGATTGGGCAATAATTTACAAAATGAACTGAAGTTGATAATCTAAACTTAAGGAATTACAAACACTTCGAGCTGCACGATGTAAGCGAATAATAATAAAATCTTTACACTGTTCGATCATATTATTTCGATATGATAAATAAAATTCAGTCTCAAAGGCGGAAAATACTAAGAGCGATGATAATATCGGATAAGAGATGGTAAAACTATAAAAGCTCAGTCGAGATTGCAATCACGCATAAATAAGGTTCACAATGTACTTAGAAGTCTAGCGGATCTGGAGGGAATATTGAGACCAGAGTTCCTTTTTCATGAGACCCGCCTTTACTTTCCTAGATTTCCCTGGTGTAACCGATATTCAATTTCAGATTAGACGTAAACCATGGAGCGACTTGGATTCGGAACGAGACAAGTCTCGATAACCTATGATACTTTTGGTCTCTGGTAGTCATGCTCTTTGATTTTGCAATGGGCAATTATTACTTTAAGAGCAAATATCGTACAATTTAGACAAGAAAAAACATCGCGAATAGTGGACCACCGGACTGAGATTTTTAAACTATGGCGGTGAAACTGACAAGAAGCTGGTAAAATACGGAACTTAAGTTGCGCTTGAGGTACAAAAATGCAGCATGATAGAGAACACCAATATACTGACGTCCATAAAATATTCAGGGGATGGATGAGACAAGATCCCCCCGAGTATGTACAGCCGGTAAAATCCTGAGCTCAATTCTACAGCAGCGCCTACAGCTGGTAATGGATACGTACCTCCCCGAAGAACAATGTGGCTTTAGACAAGAGCGCAGCACGGTGGATATGGTGCATGCCATAAGACAAGTTACAGAAACGGCTAGGGAACAAAATAAGGCTCTTGCTGTAAATGACTTTTATAGACGTTAAAAAGGCACTCGATACGGTTAATAGAAATGCGATATGACGATGTCTAAAGATTGCCGGGTGTTCACCAACATTTGTTTCAATTGTAAAACAACTACATGAAGACATGGAGAGTGCAGTTATTTGCGATACCGAAGTGTCGGATCCTTTTCCGGTAACAACCGGGGTAAGACAAGGGCGTGTGCTTGCTCCGTCACTGTTCAACCTTTATATGGGAATGATTTTCCTAATATACAAACAAAAAACTGAACAAATAGGTATTAAAATAAAAATATCGTTTTGACGACGGGGGATTATACAATCTACAAAGGTTTAATACAAACAGCAAGACGGGGAAGTGTTTGTATTGTGCAAAATCTACAGTATGCAGATGACTGTGTCATACTGAGTGAAACCCCTGCAGAATTACAAAGCGCGCTAAATCATCTATATATGACACCTATCGGGATTTTGGACTAACTATTAATACAAGCAAAGCGGAAGTAATGATAATAAATGACGCGGAGGATTACCTGAACGGAGTGAAGCTAAAAATCGTCAAAAACTTCAAATACCTTTTTAGCATAATTGGCGACGATAATGAATTGAATGAGATCAAGCATAGAATAAAAAATGCAATGGCTGCTTATAATAAGCTAGCGCAACGAGTATCAAGAAACAAAGACCTGAATGTCGATACTAAGTTAAAAGTTTATAGAACGGTAATGTTACCAACAATGCTCTACAGTAGTGAGACATGGCCAATTAGATGCAATCAAATTAGAAAACTAGAAATCTGTCGGATGAGAATGCTTCGACAAATACTAAGAATAACGTGGAAAGATAAGATCTCGAACGAAAGAATTATGCAGATGGTAAACTCTGTAAATCAATAGAACAATGTTTAACCAAAGCTCAACTAAGATGGACTGGCCATTTTATACGAATGGATAAAAATCGCATACCGAAGCGGTTAATATATGGCGTATTAAGCACGGGCGAAAGATACAGTGGAAGATCGAAATTGCGAAACAAGGATGTCCTATCAAACATCATTAAAAAAAAGGGTATCAATCCAAGGATAAACAAGTCCTGGGAGAAATGTGCGATGAGAAGACTGGAATGGAGAAAGTTTATTGATGAAACTGCAAATCTAACAAGTGTCTATGCTTCCAGTAAACATACAACAAAGGCAAGAAGAAATACAATAAGCCAATTTCAATGCACGCAATGCAGCTACGTATCCAGTTATAAAATAGGATTAATATTCCACATGCGATTCAGGCATCGTATTATCTGACGGAGAAGAAGTGATAAGAGAAATAACACTCATACTCGACAGCGAGTGAGTTAGAAGAAGAAATATATATATATATATATATATATATATATATATATATATATATATATATATATATATATATATGTATATAGTCTAATTTTGAACTTCTGTTTTTTATTATTTATGAAATAATAAACCAGGATTCCTCTGTTATGCTGTTTGACATTTTCTTTTTTATTAAACTTTTTTACATTCGATTTTCCTCCATTCAGTTTTAAATGTAACCTCTTCTTACTCTGTCAACATTCAGCTCGTAAAAAAAATAAATCAGTTTTTAAATCGTTTCCCTCTCTGTGGTAGAATAACGACTGTGTAAGGCTGCTTTCGACACGAGTTCAACCACTTTCAGATCATTTCAGTTTCTTGTCCAACTCTCAGCAATTTTCTTTCTCATAAAAGAGCCAATGCTAGAGCCAAAGTTATTCCTAAAACGACTAAAAAAAAACCCTTTTTCACTCCTTATTAGGATTCCGTACACATATAGCGCATGGAATCCTAATAAGATGGTTTTGAAACTATAAAAATATTCAATTAAAATATACAATAACTCACAATCGGATTGACTTGTAAACTTTAAAATTGGATCGTAAATTCTAATTGAAATTCTCTTTAAAACCATAACTTCAAGCTAACCGATCGCCTTAGGCGCCAAAAAACCCAAAAATCCGTTAAGAATGTATAATATGGAATATGATATGTCTCAAAAATCACCCTTAAAAAATTCACAGCTCATCACCAGATAAACCTACAAAAGTGAAATTCAAAATATACAACAAAACGCAGAAGCTCTTTTATAAAAGAAAAAATTATATGGAACCCCCCTTTGAGTTCAAAAACAGCGAAAAAATTATATTCACGTAAATAATAATTCGAGTAAAAAAGTAGAGAAAACCAAAAAGGTATCTCAAACTTATGCCTAAAGGACCGCTTTATAGGAAAATCATAGCCGAGCTTACAATTTTATATTTAGACCCTTGGGACGCCGAAAGCTCCGAAAGTTTTGAAAAAAAAAAAATTTTTACGGATATATTGTCGGAAAGATCGCTATTTGTCGAGAAAGAAACCGACTTCATTTCCGCTAAGATCTTAAATGAGTTACCGCGCAAAGGGTTACTGCTATTAACATATATATTCAACGCTATGCTAAGATTAACCTACTACCCTGCGCAATTAAAATTTTCGCAAATAGTAGTAATACCGAAGCCTAATAAACCACCTACAGAGGTTGCCTCATACAGGCCTATCTCATTAATATCAGTGATATCGAAATTATATGAAACCCTGTTATTAAAAAGAGTACTTCCTTTAGTTAATGAATATCAAATAGTACCATTTCATCAGTACGGATTTAGAGCTAAACACTCTACAGTCCAACAAGTACATAGAGTGGTACAACAGATTGAATCTGATTTAGAGGAGAAAAGGATTTGCGATGCCATATTTCTGGATGTAAGTCAGGCTTTTGACAAAGTATGGCATAACGGTTTATTGTATAAAATAAAAAAAAGTTTTCCAAATCACTATTACGAGTTGTTTTCATCGTACTTGGACGAAAGGTACTATCAAATCAAGTATGGAGATGAAGTATCTGACATATATCCAATTAAGTCAGGAGTTCCATAGGGAAGTGTTTTGGGGCCGTTATTATACCTTATTTTTACAGCAGATATACCGGTTGAAGACAATTCCTTAATGGCAACTTTTGCGGATGACACCGCACTACTATGCTCTGATTTAAGCCAAACAAAAGCAAATAGTAAATTACAAAAAGCCGTGAATAAAGTTATGTCGTGGTGCAAGAAATGGCGAATTAAAATAAATGAAAATAAATCAACACATATAATATTTACAAATCGACATATAGAGCCAGAAAATATAAAAATCGACAACAAGATAGTCCCAATCAAAAAAGACGTTAAATACCTAGGCTTGTACCTAGACTAGAAGCTAACATGGCGTAAGCACATTGACACAAAAAAAACTGAACTTAGAATCAAAACTAACAAACTACACTGGCTATTAGGAAAACGGTCCCAACTGTCCTTGGAAAATAAACTATTATTATACAACCAATTACTCGCTCCAATATGGAAGTATGGATGCGAATTGTGGGGCTGCAGTGCAAAGAGCAATGTTATGAAAATTCAAAGATACCAAAATAGTACTCTAAGGTCAATCGTCGGCGCCCCATGGTACGTAAGGAACAAAACCATTCACGATGATCTTCGCATGGATTATGTAGCTGACGTTATCAACAGGATGGCAATAAAACATCAGGAGCGATTATATAACCACACAAACTGGTCTGCAATTGGCCTACTGGATAATTCGTCACAAACGCAAGTGCGCAGACTAAAAAGAACAAAACCTTTAGACCTTGGTTTAGTGTAAAAAAAAAAAAAAAAAACACCTTTGCAATAATTATTCAAACACAAAGTTACTAATACAGGGACTAGTCACTGGACTACGAACCCTTCACGTCAAAATCATTTATCATATCAGCTACCGATAGCCAATAGGTTAGAAATGGCTTCTAAAAATAAAAAAAAAATAAAAAAAAAATTTCTTTAACGAAACTTTCAAAGTTGGCAAAAAGTTTAAAAAAACCGAAAAAATAACGTGTAGTCTGCCCTTGCGGCGTGATTATTATAATTAAAAATTTTGAACAAGGTTAAAAATATGCACCTTTAGTTCGGAACATCAGGATTTCCGATCTTAAAATTGGGCCCCCTGGGAAAGCTCAAAATTTTTGTTTTCCTTTTTCCGGGTATGGAATCTCGGTGGAAGGATCATTATTTGTCAGGAATGAAATCGAATTTCATTTCTTTAACGAAACTTTTGAAGTTGCTGGAAAGTTGGACGTGTCCGGCGCTGTCAATATTATAGTTAAAAATATTAAACAAGGTTAAAAATGTGCGCATTACCGTATATTTCTCTAGTTCTTAGCATTCGGTGCTTCAACTTTTAATTTAGACGCAAAAGCTCCGAATTTTTGATTTTTCCCCCCGCATGTGTTATGTTAGTGGAAAGATCGTTTTTTGTCGGGAATAATATTTAGGCATGCACTTGGACGTTAGGCTGACCTGGGGTACTCACATTCAGAAAAAAATCGAGCATTTGAGGTTTAAAACTAGAAACATGTCGTGGCTGTTAGCTAAGAGATCTAGCTTGTCGTTAAAAAAGAAAACTCTATTATATCAAATAGTAGCTCTAAAACCGATCTGGCCGTACGGTATACAGCTGCGGGGCTCCACAAAAACATCTAACTTACAGAAAATACAGCAATATCAAAATAGGGTACTGAGAACCATTGCTGCAGTTCTCTGATCTTGCTACCGATTTGCTGAATAACACCGGTGAAACACGCGGACTGTGGCGACATAAGCCTTTAGACCTTGTCCAGGCATTATAAAGTTCATATAGAGTATTACTGAGTACTAGCCCTCCACAAAACATTCTTTATCACATAAAATTAACCGCTAAATGACCACTAAAGTTGGCTAGTTGTGATGAAATAATAATAAAAAAAAACTTACTTTAAGAATTCATCTATCTCTAGTTCTTAGGACCTAACCTTCTCGTCCCTTAATTTCAGCTTTAATTACAATTGGACCAGCCTTATGGATACCTATGGTAGTGACCACATCCATAGCCTAATTACTCCGTTGGATTTATTTTCTCCTACCTACCCTAAACTCCTTCATTCTCCTCGATGGTTTTTTTCTAAAACAAACTGAATTCTATTTAATTTCTTGGTAGACTCGAAGATGTCTAAACCTGCTTCTAATCTATACTTCAGTATAATTCTAAATTCGATCACTAGTGCTCTTTCAGTATCCTCTCCCCCTTATAATCCCAAAAACAGTTTAATTGTTGTCGTAATGCCTCTCTCTTCTGATGGAACGAGGAATGCAACGCTGTATTTGATCGCAGTCGTGCTGTCTTTAGAACATTTCGTTTGAATCCTACATCTGGAAATTTCTTTGATCTCAAAAAGGTGAATGCTAAAGTTTAGTTTATACTTAAATCCCGTAAAAAATCTTCCTGGAAAAAATATTTGTTCCTCATTTTCTAGATCCACATCACTTAATCATATTTGGTAAATGGCCAAAGCCTTTTAGTTTCCATCCTCTGAACGTCTCTCTCCCTTTAACATTTCGGTTAACAGCCTATTACCCTTCATTGAAATATGTTCTCAATGACAATGAAATGCTTTCTTCAGATATTTCTGATGGTTCTTCCTCTAACTTCCTAACTTCCGCTTTCGATATTAACGAACATAGTGCATCGAAAATCCTTCAGCCCCATTCCGAATTTTGATGGTGTACGTTATCTTTTCCTTAAAAATCTGTCTTAATTTGCTATTGAATCCATTTAATTCTTTATTTTTTTTTCCAGAAGAGTTACGCCTCCTTTTTGGAATTCTTTCATTATTATGCCTATTCCTAAAAAAAAACCCTCCCTACGTCTTATTTCTCTAGCATACTGTTTCAAAAAATTATTTCAGGCTGTATGCTTAACAATTGCCTTGTTTGGTGATTTGAACACAACAACGTGATTTCTTGTAATATGTTTGGTATTCGTCCAGGTTTAGGTCCTTTTTTGGGGGGCGGGGCACGTCAACAGTGGAACTTATCCAACGCAAAGAATTGTACATTATATAAGGAAAAGATTAGAAATTGAGGAGAAGGTCCTGCTGACTGCTAGTCTTTTAGTCTCCAGAATATATGTCTTTTATCAATAGGCAGTAATTCATTAGCTATTCTCGTTGATGTTTGCAGCGCCTTTGACAATGTTCATTTACCCACTCATAGAGATAAAATGGTTGCAATCAACATTCCTTTACATTCTACTTCCTTTGTCATTAATCTCATGCTGCATCGTACAATAATCCACTTTACCTCTTCTTTACTTCAAGCTACAAGAGACGTCTTTCGCGGCCTTGTTTTCGTCTCTGCTTTGGTGCTCTTAAGTCTTCTTCAATTCCAGAAATTTTTGCTGAATTAATTACGTTTCCCCTATTCATCCGTAGATTCTATTTAAGTTTTCGTTTCCTCGCAAAATGTTTACCGCTGACGTCTTCCAAACTTCTTTCATCTTATATCCATGTTATAAAGAACTGGCGTTTTACTTTAAAGAAAATTCCTATCTTTGCTCACATCGCCTTACTATTTTGTTCTTGCTCTCCTTATATTCACTTCCTTTAGCCTTCCCTACTTTTCCGTCAACTACGCTAATCTCATACATTCTCCTAAGGTTCTCTACCTGTCCTTATCGTCTGAATCTTATCCTCGAACTGTCACTATGCAGGAATTCCATAACCACTATTAATTCCTTATTTCCTCTTCATACGAATACCTTTACTGATTGCTTGAAGGGTCTTGGTGGAGTTAAAGTCTCTTTTATCCTACCGGAAATTAATCACTTTGAATCCTTTGGAGTTCCTTCCTTTTGCTCTAAATTTACAGCCGAACTCATGGCAACCCCGAGTTCTGTTATTTATATTTTCCCCTATCGCTATTTCACAAACTATTTGATTATCACTGATTCCATAGGTGTCTTTCAGAAAATATATATTCTGTTTTTCCCACTTACTGCTGTGATTTTATCATTCTTCAAATAGGTTCTCACATTCATGATATTTGTTCCCTTCATACAATCCGTGTTGACTTGTTATGGGTTCCTAGTCATGCGGACACGGAAGACAATAAATTGGCGGGTTCTTTGGTTCGAGTCTTCCTCGTCCACCTTTTTCTCCAAAATTATAGGTTCGAATCTCCAACCTCTTTCCAGAAAACTTCACTCCAAATACTGGTTTGATATTACACTCTACCTCACTACCCGATTGTTTGACCTGGGCTTCCTTCCAACCCGTGGTTCTTTGATGTCCTCTTACTTCGGCGTTCTACCATTGTTTCCATTATTCGCTTACGTCTTAACTATTCACTGTTACCTTCTTGTTTTCGTTTTTCTTTAACATCTTCTTCGTTCTGCCCTCTTCACCCGAACGATGAGGCTTTCTGCGATTTCAATCATATTATTTTTGAGTGTCCGCCCCGCTCAAATGAACTATCGATTTTTTACACTCAACTCTTGGAAATTGACGTCCGAATTGTTATTTAACTGCTGATTCATTTCCTTCCATATTGTTTTTAAACATAGAATCTTTGTTGTCACGCCCAAAAAAAAAAAAAAAAAAAAAAAAAAAAGGAAAGCCCTCTTAATATTGTTAGAAAACGTTTTATCCAGTATGCATCTTTTTATCTACCCTCCGAAATCTTCTACTGTCACTTTTATACCCCGCGTTCTTTTGATCCTTTTTAAATTAACCTTATGTTAAATAATAGCCTAATCTCTCTTACTTCTGCCTTTTGTTATTTCAGTGCCCTTGTTTGGATAGTCGTCATTCATACCACAATCGTATCGAGTATACTTGCCGTGTTTCAAAAGGCTTAATCACAACAAGTGCCCTTCCCACACTAATCAGAGAGGTGATCCCATGATCTTACTCATGTTTTATAAATCTTTTATCCGTTTTATGCTCGATTATTGTTGTTTATTTATGGAAACTCTTCTAGGTCCTTTCTATTCGACTCGACCGTGTCCAAAACACATATCTTCGCTTCTACCTTGGAGCTGGAAAATCTATTTCGATCGCTGTTCTACATACGAAATTTCACATTCCCCTTCTTTTCATTCGAAGGTCTGGTTTTCTTAATAAACGTTTACTTACATCCTCGTCTACTCTTCCTATCATAATTGGCGTTTTGTCGCCAGTAAAGCTCCAATACCGTTCATCTCTGTCCGCCTCCTTCAGTTTTCACTATATACTTTCACTCGCGATAAACTGTCATACTTTTCTTTCAGCTTTTCTTCGCATCTTTATATATGGGTTTTTACAACCATCCCATCAAAATCCACTTCGCAACGTGTTATTGAACGAGAATTATTTTTGTTTTTTTTTTCGGGCTTCTCAACCAGGGACCTCACCCAGAAGCAATAGAGGTTTTTATAGTTTCTGTTTGAAATTTTTTAGACGGAATTGCTTCCAGTAGGAACAGAATAGAGGTATATAACGCGTATTGAAGCAGTAAGTACGCGGTGAAGTGGATTTAACTATTGTCCGTCGAACGTATATATGGAAAAAGTAGAATAAGAAAATTTGAATTTTCCGAGCATCGGTACTTACGGTTAGACTGTGCGAAGGTCAGCGTGAAATAACTTAACTAAATCGATGCATTAATAAACAAGAAAAATTAAAAATGCCAAACAGGATCGTGTCAGAACGGGAAAAGAAAATACCGACAGAGCACATCAGCCAAGACCTGTACGGGGCGTAATAAAAACTGAAGCACAGAAATGATGAGGAAAAATTTGGAAAAAGGTTGGCCCCTAGAAAAATGCAATAAAACGACAAGCAAACGATAATATAAACCGGTGTCTGCTTTCTTAAATGATATTGCGAAAAGGCAAATATATTAGTGCCCGAAATGGCAGTACTGCATATCGAATAGAACTCCGTTCCAACACAATCAAGTACCCGCGCGTTACATAAACTAGCTGCTGCTGTATTAAAAAAATGTTTATCAACCACACAAGTTCCAGAGAGAAAATAATTACTGTTCCGAGACGTGAAGGAATTTTTTGAAAGAAAAAAATAAATTACCAGCTTAAGAATATTCTAATAGAAATTTTGTATTTAAGATGATGGAGTATTTTTGGAATAATCGATATAATTATGTTTGAAACGCGCAGAACAGTTTGTTAAAAAAATAAATGAAAAAACAGCCTAATGCGAGAAATAAAAAAAACATTACTAACCTATAAATATAAAATAAACGAATTCCCCATTATTAACAAACAATAAAAATAAGTATAAATTTATATTTTAATTTGAATTTATTAAAATATAAATTTATACTTATTTATATTATTTGTTAATAATGGGGAATTTATTTTACATTTAGAAATTTTAACAAACCGGTTACAGATTTATCTACATTACCAATGTAACCCAAACCAAATGAACAAACCAGACAAAATTTTAACAAAACTTTTTTTGCGACAGCTTCATTCTTAGCACTTTGTATTAAACGAAATATTTTCACATTTTCAATTTTAATTGTAAAATTAAGAGTATACACATACACATACACACACACATATATAAACTCGGCCATTTTGGCCTCGCAAGGGGCTATGCCCCTTGACACCTCTTGCTTACATTTCTGTCTCTTTCTCTTCTATACTTTGTATAAAATGATCAAAATTTACAATGTAACTGTTAGGCCAGCCTCCGTTAGATTTTATAATGAAAAAATGTCAAAATTTTATATAAAATAAATTAAATTAAACTACCGAAACAACTTAACATAATAGAACAATAATACTTTTTTTTGCGTTTCCATGGTATTATTAAATTGGCAATATTGCGTCTTTACATACTTCTCCCTATGGTGGGGCTTCGTATTCATCAGTCTGCACAATAATCAGAAGTGTATTCATTATGTTTCCAAAGATGAAAACCACCACCGAACGCAAACGTGAATTGCGGATAAGCAATCAGTAAAATATCGGTCTATTTAAATATGAGTTATGCGCGAACAAACATAAAAAAAAAACATACGCGACGAACGTATAACCATATTCTTTTTGGAAGTCGGTAAAAATGAATAAATATTACAAACGCTACATAAAATTGGGACATTTTTGTAGTATATTCCCGTGTATATTATGAAATCTCTTTAAACAAGTATCTGATGTGCCATATGATCCGGTTGGCAAACGGCGTTCTGAGTTTCGGGTTCAGAATGTGAAGTATGCGACCGACAAACCTAAAACGGAATTCAGCACTTTTGAAACAAATAGAATTGCTACATGAAATGTACGCGGACTGAGAGAAACTGGAAAACTTCACATAGTAGAACAGGAACTGATCAGTCATAAAATAAAAATTTCTAGTTTATCAGAAACACATTATAACCAATCACGTGTCATTTCGAAGGAAATCATTACAGAATATACTGTTCAAGTAGTAACACGCTCAACATGGCGGATGTAGCATTCATGATGCACAAGGAAACTGATAATATAGTGAAAGAATATCGAGTCAATCCCTGAACTTCAATCTTTCCTAAGCTCTATTTTTAATTGTCTCTTTATTTAACCCTTTCCTTAATTTCTGTAGTTGTTGGGTCAAAGCCGCTGGCGCGCCCAAAAAGGTAATATATAAAATAATACTATTTTATGTTTAAACAAAAAAAAAGTCATCAATGAACCCATTATTTTGAAAAGACTAGGGACTAGACCAGTTGGAATTAATCTACTTCAAGTATATGCGCCTACTGCGTGTGCGATAAAGAGGCGCAGTTACTTTATGATCAAGTGACTCACTTTGAAATTAATATCGGCATGGGCGATTTTGACGTCAAAATTAGAAAAATGTACGATGATGAATATAAACATATACGGAAATATATAGGCAACTACGCAATTGATGATTGAAATGTAAGAGGAGATAAATTGATACAAATCGCTATCGACCAACGGATGGAAATAATGAATACGATGTTCAAAAATCATGTCCGTAGACTAATAACATGGATATTGCCGGGAGATAGAGTCCGCGATCAAATTAACTTCCTATTAATTAACAGACGATGGATCTCATCGTGTAAGAACGCTAAAACAGTACCAGAAACGGAATACGGCTCAGATCATAGATTATTAATTGTGGAAGTTAGGTTAAAACTTAAAATTCAAAACAAAAGGACACCCTCAACAAACATGAAAATTATAAGAACCAAAGATTTTCAAACAGCCATATGGGGAAACGAGACTTAAGAACTACATGCAAGAGAACGAAAACATATCAAGAATAGAGCTGGAATCAGCTGAAGGAGCACATTAAAAGCGCCTATAAAAACTCACAACCGCAAGAAAAAACAAAGCAATGGAAACACTGGTTTTCAAATGAAGCAATTGCTGCTATAGAAGAACGAAGAAATTAGAATCGGAAGAAATTGAAAACTACGAGGAAAAGAAGAAGTTGTTAAAGAAACAGATTAAAAGACTCTGTCGAAAAGATAAAAACGAGCGTGTCTCCTCCATATGTGACGCAATTCAAAAAAGTGCGGATAAAATGGGCATAAGAGTATTATATCAAACAGTCCGATTACTGGCGAGAGAATTCAAAATGAAAAACCAGGTATAATTGAGGATGAGAATGGTTCATTAAAAACGGATGCTGCCGAGGTGGCAGTGGCGTAAGTACTACGCTAAGTTATACAGCGCGGAAGAAAGAGTTCAGGGAGTGGACAACAACATCTTAATGGATAAACTGGAATTCCGCAGAAGTTCGAAATGCTAAGGACTATTTAAAACGAAATAAGGCCCCAGGCCCTGATCAGATTCCTACGGAAGTATTTAAAATAGCGGGTGAAAGCATATGCTACACACACAATCTGCAGTAACATATGGAAATCCGGTATATGGACAGAAGAGATCACGTCGATCAACATATATTACTTTACATAAGAAGAGATCTCGCAAAAAATGCAAAAATTACCGAACAGCAGTATATCATTAATTCCGCGCATTAGCAATGTTAAAGATTATATATGAGCGGTTATATAATTCAGTAACGAGATTCTATGGGAACAAGCAAGCTTCATGAAAGGAAGAAGAACAAAGCAGCAGATTTTGAACATGTGGCTACTAATAGAGAAAAATCACGTGAATACAACGTTGAAATTGTACTATGCTTTGAGGGCTATAAAAAGGCTTTTGATTGTGTTCAATAGAGTAAATTCTAATGGGAGCACCGAGACATTTAGTGCGCTTAATCAAAAATCTATACGAGCATAGTACTTCAAGAGACCGAATAAATAAAAATACATACTCGAAAGACTTTAACCCATCGTGCGGTATACGGCAAGGCTGCATCTTATCTCCACTGTTGTACAACCTCTATGGAGAATACATCGTGCGTAAATTTTTGCAGACTACTGATAACCGGTTTTCAGTCGGAGTAGTTCAGATTTCAAACCTCAGGTATGCAGACGACACAATAGTAATAAACGGCAGCTTAAGCAGTATGGCGCAAACTTTAATGAAAAATGCGTAAGACGAAAATTTGTGATTATAGACAGGCAAAATGACAATCGCTCGGAATTGCATGATGTTAACGGCATAGAAATTGTGAAACAGTATATAGATATCTAGGTTCGATAGTAGAAAGTCGATAGAGATCTGGAATAGAAATTAGACACGAAACAAATATAACAAAAAGTGTTATGTGTCGGCTAAACTGTATATATATATATATGTATATAAGGGGGCTGCTGATGCCGCGGTATCAAAGAAAGTAAAAATAAAACTGACGAATAGTCTCTGGTTTCCTCAGTATTTCTCTACAACGCAGAAATATGGACTCTATGTAAATCCGATATCGATGAAAGATAGATGCGTTAGAAATGTACCATTAGAAATGTATATTATGAATGTAGAAAAAAGGGCGAACAGCTGGGTGTTAGAAGAAATCGACGTAACGAAAAGAGAAGATTATCGTGTCGGTAGTAATTAGAAGAATACTGTGAAATATACTCTTTAGTCATGTGATAGGAGCAAATGGATTATTGGAGACACGAGAATTCTAGAGGGAAAAGTAAAAGAAAAAAAGGAAGACGTGTTCGCGTTCCAAGGTATATAGTATCAGACATAATCCGGGGACAGCTGTAGGAGAAAATTTCGTAGAATGTGTTCTCGACAGGTCCACAACAGTGGTCAGTGGCGGCATCTTATACTTCAGATGGACAGATGGTAATCACGATATATCCACGATTGATTTACGACTTAATAATGATGATGATGAAAAAAGCGAACAAAAACTGAGTAACCAGATTAAGCGAAAACGACCATCATTTGAAAAATGTAATAATCCTTAAATAATTTGTCTGATCTGTATTTTCGAATAAAATTCCTTTTAATTTTGTTTCCGAGAGTTACTGGGAAAAAAAAGAAATGTGGCGTCGTCACCCTGCGTAATATTTAATTTTCGAATCTTTAGCAGCACTGTTATGTTTTTTTATCCCCGCTGAGAATAAACGCTAAATTGTCTGCAGTGTTAATAAATACAAGGAAACGAATTCGGAAAGAGAACGCGCATTGTTAAGTCATTTAAGCGAAAAGGAAAAGATTCGATTTCATAATCAAATGCAAATGCCATTTTCCCTTCTTAAGATAAATAACCACGTGTCGGAATTTCTGACAAATATATGTTTTCTTACCTTTTCGGTGTGTGATACAATATATAAACTCTGTTTGACAGCGATACAATATTGTTTCCTTTTCTCCCTATCGCTGTAATCGTCTACTTGAATTTTAATTTACCGCCGTTTCTGATCTACTTGTGACATCAATGCGAAACAAAGCTCCCAATATTTTCATATAATATTTTTCTTTATAAGCAATATAAGCATATCATTCTTTCTGGCTGCAGCGTGATATTAAGTTTTGCTAAAAATAGACTACGGCAGTTTCCATCTAGCCTTAAAACTTAAAAGTTTTAAAATAGATGCAGATACTTTTATTAGTACAGAATATAAACGATCTTTATTTTTTGCAAAAGTCTTTATGTAGTTTTTAGAAAATAGTTTGTAATCTCGTTCATCAAAAAATTCTCATCTTTTTCCCAATATGGTTCATATGGGATTTTAATTATCCGGTGTGAATGGGTTTTAAAGCATGATGTTATTAAGTATTCTACATCCAGAACAGCGCGAAAAGCTCCTTTCCACCTATACAAATTTAGACTATTTAAAGAAAAATTTTCACGCTTCCAGCGTGATATAATGAATCATAATGTAAAATTACAGTTTGATAAAC
The DNA here is from genome assembly GCA_039619475.1 of Icerya purchasi. Taxonomy (NCBI): domain Eukaryota; kingdom Metazoa; phylum Arthropoda; class Insecta; order Hemiptera; family Monophlebidae; genus Icerya; species Icerya purchasi. Next base: position 601,082,329 of record CM077115.1, on the reverse strand, counting down.
TTATTTATACCGTTTTTAACTTAAAGTGTTCGAATTTTCCAAAAACGCGTTCTTATTTTTGACATCTTTTTGGTACATTTCATATGAAATTTCAATTTCGACTGTAGCGTGATTATTACTCGATTTTTTAAATTTTACCCGGGAGTTGTACACTGCTTCTTGGAATCGGACTTGCTACATTTATCGACACACTTGCCTTAGCGTTCGAGTTTAGCAGTCAATGTATAAGCGGGACACTATCTACTATTTCATAACTTTTAATAATCCATTACTACGTATAAGTAAGTTTTTCTTGGCCAAGTCAATGTTATCCTGCGATTTATTTCCTTCGTTATCCGATTTATAATACTAAAGCTTAACAGTGTAATTACCTTCTCCATTCACTATGCCATTCTTCTCTGTACTGTCTTCGAAGAATATTTTTGATTTGTCGCGGTGTTTACAAAACAGGTTTTCCGCTTTTTCAACTCGTTTATGAAATTTCTTACTCCAGCCGCGTAATAATGGAAAATTTCAACGTAAAGTCATTTCCGCGATTAACCCTAGTTGTTTTATATCATTGTAGCCTATTTTCATAATAATAATTTTCATTCAGCCCTCGTTAGAAAACGAAATAATTAATAATACTCTCACGAGAGCGCATCTTCTTTCACTCTGGTTGTGTTTTTCCAAATTTTGCACGAGTTATTTCCTGAAAAATAACAACAATAGTGGCGGAGAAAATGAGAATGGGATGTCGTCGAGTGTAAGCAAAACAAACTCTATATATAGTGGAAGGCCCGGCCGAGCGACTTTTTTGTCGCCGATTATATACATATATGGGCGCGTCGTATGTGCGACTGGGTAAAAGTTGATTTCCGAAATCAAAAGTACATTGCGACTTTCGGTATTGGAAAAGTTGCCGGCCAATTTCGCCGTTTTACATGTGTCCTGGTGAAGGAAGAGAAATAAGCGGGCGTTCTGGTCTGTAAACAAATTTTTACATGTTCCATTTTTGCCTGTTCTATTTTTACTTTTGGAATTTTTTTATAATTTTCGGTTCCCGATGCAGCGGCTGCTGGCCTCGCGTCGAGTTTTCATTCGATATGGCGCCTTCGGAACTTGTATGTGGATCTGTGCAGCGTGCAGCGAAAGAAGACGGCGCTTATGGAGGAATCGAAGGTAACAGCTGTTGTAATTTGAACAGGAGAAAGAGAGACGTGTCTTTGTATTTGCATTGTTGCACTGCGACAAGATGGTGGAAGAGAATTTTTTCGCGCGCGCGCGGGAAAGGTTAAAATAATGAAATGATTTGCGTCCTGCTCGGCCGAAGTTTGCCTGCGGCGAAAATATGTCAATAGACGAGTGTTTGATTGGGCAGCGGGCGGCAGCTCGCTCGCAGCGAAATAACAAAATCATACGTCATCCGTGCGGCCGAACAACTCTGTAATAAATGAGACACAGACGAGCTTTTTCCATCGTGCCTACTGTTCGTCTGATCTGTGTTTCTCCTGTCGTCGTCGACAATCGGATAGATGGCATTTCGAAGCTTTTGTTCCTTCTCCCAGTTATTCTTATCATTCTGTCGGCAAGCGGCTCTATTTTTTCTACTACCTTGTCGTCCGTTCTGCATTGGCCGTGGAAAATTACGAGAGCCGGCCAACACCAACGGTAGAGCCGCGAACGTCGCTAATGCCGCATTCCCGGTACAACCGCAGCCAGCAGCATCGTGCTTTTTTTGTCTGTATATCGAAAATTATCCGAAATCGGCACCTAAACACTAAGCGGTGTCGATGTGCTTTCCGATATGGGAAGGGTTAACTTTTTAAATTTCAAATTTCGTTCCCTCAAATACGCTGAAATTCCCTCTACGAGAACGACGACGACGACAACAATGATTTTCCCTTAATTACATTTTTTCTCTTACATCCTGGCCATTGCGCACCATCTGTTACCATGAATTCGCCATATATTGCACCGGGCTTCACTTCTCGCTCTTTCGTCTTTCAATAACCTAACGGTTTTTCAGCAATTCCCTACAATCATCTCTTTTTCTTTTTTTTTTCTTTACCATTTGTTTTTATTCGAATGTCTGACTTTCGATTTAGAGAGACCTCGCGTTGTTAAAACTGTGTGACAGATTTTTCTTTTTCTTTTCTTTTTTTTTTTGATATTTCATGCGAATCTGGTCTAATGACTTTCAATGGTTTTTAATTATTTTCAATGGCTTTTAATGGCTTTTAATGGCTTTCAATGGCTTTTAATGGCTTTTAATGGCTTTCAATGTGTCTCTTTGCTTTCGAAGCAGTTTGACCGAATCTCTTCCAACACCTTCCGCTGAAGAAGAATACGTCTACCACCTCACACGAGGAATTCTATTCACAGACTTCAGTCGTCGAATAGTATTTTAGACGAGTTATTTCTACTCCTATTTTCGTCATTGAGCACGGTGTTTCCCCGTGACACCACGGAGTATCATTCTTTCCGTATTTTGATGTTAGACTTTATTTTGGAATTCCGCAGGGGAGGAAACGAGCGAAAACTATCTTCGCTCGTTTCCTCTGGATTGCTTCCATGTCGGAGTACCGGGCCGACAATGAAATCGACGACAGGAGAGCTTGTTTTTGTCGGTTAAAGATTTCGCTTCAGCCGTTGCTGATCGTTGCCTGATCGCCGTGTCGGCAGATATCGCTTTTCAGAACCCTTTTCATTTTCTTAAAATTCCACCTCTATTAGACTTTTCCTCTGTTTGACGCTGCTCAAAAATAAACGCTTCCGATCTTGAATTGATTCGATGATGATGATCGTCTCAATATTTCGGGCGGATTTTTTGGTAAAAGTAAAAAAGAGTTCCGATTAACTTTCGTAATTACCAAAAAGAAATATATCGCTTTCAAAACCAAAACACAGTCCCCTCCATTTTTTTTTCAAAACCGATTTGGTGGTATGTTCTCCGTTTGTCATAGAATTCCTGTCACATTTGTATTTTATTCTGAAAAACTCGAGGGGTCTATGCGCGTGTGCCTATATTATAAATATTTTTTAGTCCACAGTAGTCTCTCTCGGTTGTGTATTCTAGGAGTCTCCATATCCAGAAAAATCAAAATCAACCATTATTTCCTTCACATACATTGCGCGCTGACTTAGTAAAACGGTAAAGAACCGAAAAAAGTTCGCTATTGATTTTTGATTGGCGCAACTCTTTTTTTCATTTTTGTTATGGCAGTCCGGCTGGAAACGCGACTGAGTATTATTATATACTATTATTATATACTATTATTATATACTATTATTATATACTATTATTTTATGGGCGACTTATCTATAGAAACCGATTATCCCCCTTGATGATTTTTATTTCAACTTTGTAACTTACGACGATGGAGGATTTTGCTCGAATGGAAAATTTAACAACAGCGAAAAGTCGCATCCATCAACGGGGACGCCTTTTGCACTCCTCCGATCAATTTTGTTCGCGAGTTTTGGAGCTTTTCCGTTTCCGGGTAAATTTATTTTTCTCCGTTTTCCCCGGATATGTAGACGCAGTGTAAACAGAACACTCTACTCTTATCTTATTTCCGTTTAGTAGTTATTGCCCCCCCCCGTAAATATATATTCTGCATCGTGTATTTCCTCTTTCAGCGGGGGGTAATTAGTGGTTCTTGTCTAAAACAAGAAACGTGATTAATTTCATTGGAACTTGTGACTGGATGACTAAAAAAAAGCGCGTGCTATCTTTTTTTATTATTATTATTATTATTATTATTATTATTATTATTATTAGCCGAATAATTATTTCAGTCGGTCGTTGAATATCGCTGAATGTCGTTCTCAAATCAACCGGTAATTATATAGCTGCCCAGCCAGCAGTAGTATGCGACTAATTGCCCATTATAAAAAAAATGTTCGATTCGTTTGACGACAAATGTAGGCAACGAGTAACGCCTTCTCTATCGTGCAATTTAATTAGTCGCATTTATTCGTACTGGACACACTTGATTAAAGTGTCTATCCGCAGTCCGTTTGCATAATTAATTCGATAATAACGTACGCGTCCCGTGAATAAAACCAGCCGACTTGCCCCCCCCCCCCCGAGGGGGAACTACAATTAAAACCATTAATACCAGATGAACGATAATTTTCGCTTTCTTATTAGTCGCTTTCCTTCTTTATTCTCGCATTTTCTACTCTTCCGTTACATGAAAAAAAAATGGCTAATGTGTCAACAAAGAAATCTTATCCAGTTCTCCGCTAGTATTTCTCACGCTGCCTCTTTTGCCACGGTATTATTATGTGACACTGCTTCGACTGATAAAAACTTCCCGAAGCTAATGTCAGAAATAAATAAATACATATTGTTTCAAAAGAACTCTTCACAATTCCCACGGTGTGGGTACAAGTGATAAAAAGACGGGAGACTATTTTACCCGCTCGGCTATTGGGCGCGTCTTATCGGGCGATTCCCTCTCCACAAATTTTTACGACAAAATTACTGATTGAAAATTCTTTTATAATTCACCAATTCAAGTTCGCAATATTTATCCATTCATTCCAGCAGTCTGTCTGCTCAGAATTCCTTTCTACTACCTGTCGTCATCTGCGATATAGTCGACTCTTTCCGCTTCATTGTATTCTCCATTGTTTCATTTCCTATTTGTTCACTTTGTATCATGTCTCTTGATTGTTATCATCTGAGAGGAGGGCAGCAACACTTTACTTAGAGCTGCTAGTCCGTATACTTTGCATCCTTTATTAAATTTTCGCGTGTCTTTTATACTTCATTATATTAAGATTTTTCAATTCTATAAACAATACTTTTCTTGCGCTCTGAGTTCGTGATTCGACGAGCCCAAAAGTAGTAGAAAAAAGTTTTAACAAGAAGTAAAGACGATATTGGGGCTTTTATCCTATCGTAACGTTGGGTGCAGTAGTGGGGCTCTGTTTCGACTAAATGCAAATGGGAGGTCCATCACATACCGAGCACAGAATATTCGCTGGCGAGAGAAAATGGCGCAGGATGGCCGGTGCCGTTAACTGATCTTCTTCGCTGTGTACTGTCGTAGGCAATTAAACCAATATCACTTTTGTCTTAGAATTTTAGTCGCAAAAATGATTTCTCGATTTGCATTTTTTTTTTTTTTTTTTTTTTTTTTTTTTTTATCGCCCATTATAAAAGTTGCGTGTTTTATTCGTTTTGTTATTTTTTGATTTATTTGTAACATGAAAGCTCGGGATCAGAGGTAAGTTTGCAAAAAAGTTTAGCTATTCAGAGAAGCTGTTTCGATCTAGCCTCATTCATTGCGACCGTAGAGGATCGCCAACTTCACTCTATTGAGATACGGCGTCTGAACGACGCAGAAAGTATAAAAAGAAGACAGATATACACTTTTTGTTTTTTTTTCTTTTTTGTTTTTATATTTTTCAACGCATCAGACCTAGTGCAAGGGAAATTTTTTGCGGATATTTTCAGTGTGCAGCAGCGAGATTCAGACCAGATCCTCTACCTGACCAGTTACACAATGTTGAACTGGAGGTCTGCATCAATGCTCTGAATACATCGAAGTATTAAAGAGAGTTTCACAAACACATTTAAAAATACAGTAATAGTATATGTGAAGGCAAAATGAAAGTCACATGTTTTTCTGAAGTATTCTCACGAGGCAGAAATATTAGTTAAATTATTATCCGCAAAACTCTCTCGACATTGAGCAATTTAAATAGCGTAATATTTAATATCGCCGCATAAATTTCGTAAAAGTGTTTATTATTTCAAGACCGATGTAAATTTTGTACACTACTTTCCGGAATTCCCGTGCTATTGCTTCGGAATTTATATGGAATCGCTATGGAATTCTTACATGTTGTGCACGAAACTTGCTCAGCAGTTTACCATCCCTTGGTTTATTTCATTTACGGAAAGTGCTGAAAACGGGAAGTACAAATAAATATATATATATATATATAGAGAGAGAGAGAGAGAGCTAAGAAGAGCCACAGTTTTAAAAATAGGCGCTAAATATCGATTAGTAAGTTTATGAAAGGAGGGGAATAAATAAAAATCGCAGGGAATAATATATAGGTAAATGGATGAACTAAAGCCTATTAAATGTTGACTTGAATTTCGAAAAAGGGTGTTTAAAAATGTACGAAAAAATTACAGGGAACGCCAACAGAAGAAAAATTTTACAAATGTAGAAGGAAAATCAGCAAAAATCAGCACCAACCAATGACTCTGCGTGCGCAAGAAAAACAACTCTAGCTAATGACCTCCCCCAATTAGGAATAGGGAATAAGAACCCATGTACGATGTGTGGTGCAAAGTCACCCACGGTAATGGGGTTACTCTAACGACGATAGATGTGAATGCTGTGCAATATGTGATTCACCTTCTCGAAAATTCCCTGCATGTCCGACAAAATGTGACGAGACCGACTTAAATTTAGCAAACGGCAATACTTAAAAAGCAAAGCTGCTTATTGGTACGGGAAAATTTGATTACGCTTTCGTGACACGGGTCATGATGAAGAAGGGGGAAAGGACAACGTACGAGGTTATGAGAGAAAGGAAATAAAGGAAGCGCGAGAAAAGGAAGGTCAGCAGCAATACGAAATACGAGAAATGTTTAAAATCAATTTTAATATTTATATTTCTCGTTGCGTTTACTTGTTAAAATTGACGGATAGTGACGTAGACAAAACGATTATTAAATGGATTGCCGAAAAAACATTTAATACTTACTTTAAAAATGTTCACGCCATTGAGATTAAGTCTCGATTAACCTTTTGTTTCGAACGTTTTCTCATTCTAAATATATCGGCGACAAATCTTTATGAAAGGGGGGGGGGGGGAGAAAGCGTATAAATATGGCGAATTTCGTAGTTGGCATATAATATGAAAAAGTTATATCGGGTGATTGGCCAAACGGAAAAGATGTTAGACACGAGACTAAATTGAAAGGCAACGAAAAAATATTTATTATATCGCTATAAGTGTGAGACTAATAGAGAGCGGTTAGTTTTAATGGCGAGCAGTAGTCAGTTTTGAACAGTTCAAGTGTGATCGATGAAATATTCCGAGAGGGAAATAAATAGTCGGTTTGTGTTCAAAGGGGCAGCTCGACGATGTAGCCGGTAAAGATTTAAGTGGAATTAAATTGCGCTGCCGAGTTTGAAACGGAATGCAAGACGGCACTGGCCGGTGTCGGCGTTCGTCAAGTACCGTTAGACATTTGCAGAGTAGCTTTTTATCGTATTCCATTCATCTTACTCGTGACTGATCTGGCTAGGTCGGTCATCAGCTGTGTCGCTATTTATCGCCTAGCAATTTGTACTCCCATTCGACCAAGCACATTACTGCCATCGCCGCATAATTTATATTTTTACCTCGCTCACTGTCCAATAATATTTCCCCTAGCGGTCGTCTTAACGATGCAGTAATAAAACTGAACAGCCAGAACGTTTAGTGCGTCCTTCAACTTATTCTAAAAGGCCGAATCACATTTCAGCAGCCTCCTCGAACACATTAGCAGAATTTACTCGCTATGTACTAGATGCATGCCGATAAAGAATGTACATAATCAGCAAAAGAATGGCTTCGGTATTTACACGATTTTCGTATTCACTTTTTTAAAAAAAATTGTAATTACCCTATCAGCGGTTCAATCCTATCAGCGCTAAATACAATAGTAATAATAATAATAATCAAATCAAGTTTCAAAAATTGGTGCATACAAGAGGGGGACGTGAGGAAATGATTGAAAGAATGGTACATAGATTAAGGAATTTTGCTGCATCCCTTTTTCCCTTTATTATTATTGTTGCATTTTTTAGGGCTCTTTTAGAACATCTATTTACCAACTTCCTTTTTCTTTCTTGTACATAAATGTGTGCGACGTCTAATATGTAAGCGGCCCCTATGTATGGGTGTATTATTATGCTATTTATATTTTTTTTTATTTATTTATTTTTTTCTCGAATTGGCTATATTAAGATATTTCAACTGTTTGAACATTCGGCTTTCTTTTGTATCCAATATTGCCGCATTCGCTGTCCATGTTGCTCTTTTCTTTCTTCGGTCCACTGTTTTCCCCTTCCTGATTTCAGTTTAAAGCTGACATATTTTGCTGATGTATTTCTCAGTGGGTGGCAGGTTTCAATATCACTTGATTTTAAACCAATTTCGTTTAAATCGCTTTCCACTTCCTCAAATATATATATATATATATATTTGCGTTGATTGATATATTTTATTTTTATTTTTTGGTTTAATACATTCGATTTAGGTAGTAAGAATGATTAACCGTAATTTTGTTTACTAGAATAAACGATAATAAGAGTGTTGGGCACTCACCCAACGGGCATACTTGCCCCCAGTGAGATCCACAACTGATTTATTTATATAAGAAAAAATAAAAAAAACACTCATGCACAAATATGCAGTCAGGCTCACATACACACTTATAAACTCACACATATATACACACTCTCGTTGATTAAGTATATAAAAAATATAAAAATACAGAAACTAAACTTGCCATCATAGTAATTAGTATAAGAAAAATAAAATAAAAAACAAACCAAAACTTGACGAACTTTTTTTTTCCTCTTCTTCTTCCCTCTTCTCTACCCGCCCCGTCACCTCTTCTCTTCTTTTTTCTCTTTTCTTTCCCTTCTCTCTTTATTTTCTTTACTCTTCTCTCTATTCTTTTTTTTTTTTTTTTGGTTTTCCTCATCTGTGTTGCAATAAGTATAATATAAGAATTTTACGGCGCTTTTTATAATTTTTCAAATCTATTTCTAAAAAAAAAAAGGTAAAGAATTGAAAAGTTTAGTACCCCCATACATATATAGATTGATTCCGGATATGGTATTTGTTAATATTTGGTAATGCTGTTAATTCTTCACCCGCTGATCTAGTAATATACCTTTTTTTTTTTTTTTTTTTTTTTTTTTTTCCAATGTGCACCTGTAATGTATTAACAATTAGCACATGTGCGGGAGCCTATTAACAGGAATTAATAAGTTATTCAGCAGTAGCTCCTTTGAGCAGTCAGCTGTGTGCTAAGTTGTTCAGGTTACTGATATACTGAGGATATCACGGCACAACCTCCTTCCTAGCCTTCTGCGCGGTCTGTCCGGTAGCGTTGTTGTGAACATTCTTCGAATTAACGGGTTTTCATGCATCTGTAACGCCTGATAAAAGTTTTGATAATTTTGTTGATAAATTTCTGCTACTGTTTTCACGTTCAAGTCATGATGTATTTGTTCATTGCTTACGTAATATGGAGCATTACACATTGACCTCAATGTTTTCGACTGGAATTGTTGAATACGTTTACAGTTAGTTTTTGCGGAAGTACCCCACAGTTCGATTCCGTATTTCCACTTTGAGGCCAGAATTGTATTATATATTAGGACTTTGTTTTCCAAAGATAAGTTAGATTTTCTTCCAATTAAGTAGTATAAGGCTCTTGTACATGCATCGAGGTTTTTACGTAAATGCAATATATGCGGTAGCCAAGTGAGCTTTCTGTCTAAGATTATGCCCAAGTATTTAATTGAATTTAACTGTGGAATTGGTTCAAGTTCATATAGAACTGGTGGACACACTCCTTTGCGTAGAGAGAAAGTTATACTGGCTGATTTTGTTGAATTAATTTTTATTTTCCACTTTGTGCACCATCTTCCTAATACCTTAAGGTGCTGTTGTATTAACTGGGCAGCAATTTCCGGTCTCCTATCCGCAGCCATAAGAAGCATGTCGTCCGCATATGTGAAGACTGATGAATACGCTGTTGTTGGAATATCCGCAGTGAAGATGGAGTACAATACTGGACCAAGCACACTGCCCTGTGGTACAGAGGCTAATATCGGGTACCAATCAGAGTATTCGGATTTGTGACGTATTCGGAAAGTCCTAGCTTCAAGGTATGAAGCTAAGAGAGTGAAAATTTTCGCTGGAAACGATTTTTTAATCTTGAATAGTAGTCCTTGATGCCAGACCTTATCGAAGGCCTGACTCACGTCAAGGAAAACAGCTGCACAGTAACGACCAGTTTGAAAGCAAGAAGAAATCGCATCAACCACCCGATGACACTGGTGCATAGTGGAGTGACGCTTCCATACCTTAAGAGCAACAGAGATGATAAATTTTTTTCTATTCTTAAGAACAAACATAAGTAACAGCAGTTCATAAAGTTTTGAAAAATGTAAAATATTATAGTCTACAACTGCGTCTACTATCAAGTAACCCCTTATAACATTTTTCTGCAGTTGTATCAGACGGTTTGTTTTATTTTTGTTGGTCTCTTAATCGCAGAAGCACCGATTTAAACGACGACTAGGAAATAAAAAAACGAAAAACACGATTTAGAAAAAGACGATTATTACGAAGGAGGCTTAAATGAAAGAAGGGTTTTATCGCGCCACTGACTTGACCGAAAATATGTAGCTCACAAAATCAGGGTACTTACACGCGTGTGGAATATATCAAGCTCCCTTTTCACTAGACTCCATTCAAAAACATAAAGATCCTGCAAGTTTTCGCAACGATGTAACATGTCAATTATTAGGAATTAAATTGCGGGAACTTTTTTTTTTTTGTTTGATTTGATTTTTCACACCTGCCAATGTTTACTGCGCTTGCTATAAATGATAATTCGCTCATTCGCTGTATTTTAATTCTGTTAATTCGGTCGACCCATTTTTTACAAAAGAAATCCTCTACTTTAGCGAATTTCAAGCAAATATTAAGGATTTTCACATATTTTTATCGCGATTAAAAATTTTTTTTTAATCTTAAAATCGGAATTAAAACAAATAGAAATTTTAAATACCCGAAAAAAAATATAGCTTAAAGCTGCTAAAATGACCAAGAGTAAAAAAAAACTTCAGTAGCTAGTTTGACCGTCGTTGGCTTCAATAATAGCAACTCGCAACGTCTCGGCATACACTTTTAAGTCTCGAATTGTTGGGAATCAGTTACCATTTCTCGGAAATAGTTTAAGCTCAATGAACTTTTACTGACCGATTTGAATTTCGCCTACCACTTGTAGTTCAATCGGGTTCAAGTCTAGTGGTCAAGGTTGTAAAGGATTAATTCCAATCTTTCTTTCGGATCGGTTGAGAGTGAAATGTGAATGAGCATTGTCTTGCGCATAAGTAGAAATTCGTCTGTATAATTTTTCCAGTATATAGAAATCGTATGATCCTCGTTTGATTACAGCTAACGACGACCCTCTGTTTTAATTTCTTAAAGGATGTTCCACCCCGAAGCGCATTGCCACCTTTCAAATTTGTCATCTCATCACACGATTTCCATTCTCTGGACTCCGCTGAAAATTCTAACACTTGGTTTCGTTTTAGTGCGCGATCTTTATGCGGTTTTAAATAAATTATAGCTCAGCGTTAACATTGCGGCATTTTCAAAGGTTAAAGTATGCAGTTATTAAACTCAATTGGCTAATTACAGCGGACAGCGTAATCTCTTAAACGACTTGTGTAAGAGACTTGTGTAAGAGAGCGCGTTTTTAAATGCAAAACGCATTACGATCTGTGTACGCTTTTTCCATATTTGCAACACGTAAAAACAAACGAATAGCCGCGCTCATGGAAGTGAATTCGAAAATAAACAAGATGTAATCTTTCCTCTGGAGAACTAAGCAAGGGAATAATCTATCTCGGCTGGTGGTAGGGTAGTCCCGGGGTGGAAGAGGAAGTGGTATATTAATATTCTTTAAGTGCTGGAGGTGGTTGATGTTGGAGTCTAATAGAACTTCCGATAGACGTGGGACAGCACTATTAGGAGGCGCGGGTAAGAAGTCCGAAAAAGAAAACTTCTAGAGAATCACACGGAAGAAGTGAAAGGATGTTTGAAAGTGCATGCGTGGAGAGCCGAATAAACATTGGAGGCTATGAGCTGGGGACTTGTGGTGCGGCGCACCCAGTATTAATCGGAGAGAAGAATTCCGAGGCGGATTTAACATTTCAAGAAGGGACGAGGAATCGGTAGAATACAATGAGCGTCCGTAGGATAGATGGCTGAGGATAAGGGTTTGGAGAAGTATTAAAAGAATCGTGGGAGAAGAATTATGACTTTTGTCGGATAGGTATTTTAACGTAGTGATATACATTTACTGTGCACTTCTTTTTAACGGATACCAATTGAGGACGACAGGATAGTTTGGTATCAAAATTGATCTTAAGGAAAGTGGCTGTGCAGGAAAAAGGTGAGAAGGTGAATTGTCTAAGAAAAGGATTGGAAGAGGAGAAGGTTTTTTTTTGCTTATTAAAGTCTACAGATTTAGTTTTGGATAAAGGTCAGCTTGACCATTCTTCTAAATTTGTTATTTGGGCATAGAAAGGATTCAATGATGTTAGCAAAATGATCAGGTAATTGATGGAGCTGAAATTACGATTACAAACTCTAAGTAGAATTAATACTACCAAAGGACAAACCAGAAGCATTTAAAAACGCAATTGAACAGATGTCGAATAGCATAAGAAGAACAACTGAACTGACCTCACCTGAACTGTTATGGAACAATCATAAAGATTACATAAAAGAAATAGCATCGCAGCAGTCAGACAAGCAGAAAACATGGAAACATTGGTTCTCGCAGAAACTGATAGACGCAATTAGAGGTCCAGATGCTTGAAATGAGGAAATGAAAATTATTCTGAAGAAAGGCAATTATGGAGTAAGAAAATAAAAAAACTGTGCAAAAAGTATCCTCTATAATAGTGTTGTCATATATATATATATATATATATATATATATATATATATATATATATATATAGTATAATCAGAATAACCGGATAGAGGCGAGTGGGCAATCGCCGTCGGTTATAAAGAAACGAAGGATAAAACTAAAAATCAAGTCAATTTTAGTCGGTGAAATGTAGGAGGAGACAGGATTAATACTTTTACTGAGACAGAATGAAATTGAGACGTGAACTAAAGTAAGATTAAAGGGGTTCGATGATAATAAGGAAAAACTATCATGATGGATGTTACGTACCTTTTTGTTAATAAGTATATTAGTTTCGCTGTAGCTTCCAGACCGATTGAAACCTTTTAAAGAGTACCCTCGAATTTGAATATTTCACGATTGGGGGAGCCATGTTTCAGAAATGTTCACGTAATATCTAGAAGAAGGTGTGTTTATATTTAACTGATTCTTATTGAAAAATTTTAGATGATTGCATTTTGTTTTCGACTTTTCAATCGAAATTGTACAAACTGGCGGATTAACAAAACTCTAATCCACCGTTTTTTCCCACTTGCGTATTGAAGCGTACGATATTAGGTAGATTTCGCGATTTTATCATCTACAACTCGGTTTAAACTACAAATTTTAAAGTTATATTTTTTTAGCAGCAATCTTAATTCTTCTTGATTCTAATGTACTCCCCTGTAGTAGTTCCACTTAATTGTGTATTGAAACGGTACTACGCTGCAAAGCGTCTGACTCGCGTCCAGGGATGCCACCACGGATTTAGTCCGCGGAATTATTAATTATTATTTTATTAATTATTATTATTATAGTTATTATTATTATTAATTATTAGATTAGCCAAGAAATGGGTTGCGTTTTAAAGGTTTGTATTTTAAAATTTATCTACAACTATTTTACCGGGACGGTCGACCGCTAAAAACACACGTTAATTAAACTAGATACGAACATAATATTACGACGATTAATAAATATAAAATAATTCAATACGTATCTCTGTTGTCGGCCGGGTGGTGCAAGATCCTGGATGGCGGTGTCTCGTTGGTCCCTTAAATCGGTAGGTCTGCAGGGGGAAATTCGGTCCGCGGTATTTTAGGAACAATTAACGAATTATACCCCGGACACTTTTTTAATTATAACAATCGGAATTACGAGCTTTCGCGTTTTTAACAGTCGAATTACAGCCAGTGGCCAACTTGAGCGAATTTTTCACTTTTTTACTGGTCCGATGACCAAGACCGAAAACTATATCGTACCGACTTCGACCGTGACAAAAATTAGACTCTCCCGAACTGTTTTTAGCTGGTTTTGCTCGCCCTCGACTCTGGCTCATTCCAGCCGTTATTTTTCGTCGGCATGTTTTTTACAACCTGACCGCTGCACTCGTCGGAATCGCGACAAACGAAAGCCAATGGTCGCGGAGATCCTTTGACGTATTTAAAACGGTCGTGCCTTCCCGGACTCTTTAGAACCTGCGATGTTTTCGGGCCTTATTTTTTATGATTCGTACTATTCATTTTTTCCGAATAGTCCTCCGTGGGTGGCGATGCAAAATTCCTTTCTCCCTAGCCGACAACAGGATTACACATATACGCACACTTACGCTCACACCATTTGCCCGATAGTCTATTAAATTAAATTTTTAATATTTTATTTATTTGTTTAATGATTTTGGTTTTATTTTGTTAATTTTTTGTCGAACCATGTAATGGTCACATTACAGTATTACATTATTCCTGTTTTCCTAATTATTTTTGATTTAATTAAATTTTTTATTTTTTTGTTAACAGTTGTTTCCATGGGTTTTTTTTTTAGCCGGAATATTTTCATTTTAGCAGTATTTTCACGAAGGCTTCGTGATTCTGTACATGACTATTTATTAACTTACTTCGAGTTACTCTAGCTTCTTGATTTTTTATAATTATTTTTTAGTGTTTTTGTTAATTGCTCGAGAATTATCGAATACACTTTTCGAAATACGAGAGGTAAATATAAAAAGCGACTGATTAGTAGACTCTCTGTTTATGCATATATTTCAATGAGTAAGTTGGATTCTGATAAGAATTTTCGTCAGTTCTTTTGTTACCTTGAAGAGGTCCTGCGAAATTTTACTCGGTTGATGTTTTTTTGTTCGACTTTAATTTGTTGCATCGGAAAGTTTTGAAACTGGAGAAAATTCATACTCCGCAATGCAAGTTCGGTCGTATTGGATGCTGCTGTTCTGAGAAGTTGAGAAAATTTTACATTTTGCAAAGGGACTAAATCGTTTATTTAAATTTCGTTTATGATTTTTAAAAAGGTTAGGGTATGAAGTCATTTTGTTTACATTTAAGCAGACGCTTCGGCAAAACTCAAATATGTAAAAAACGTTCTGGCTCGCTATTTTCCGACAGGCAGTGTGATTTTAGGAAAATTAGTGAAATATTCCCCTTCTTTTCATTCTGCTTTATAATGTTTATCGTGCGAATAGCCGGATAAATCGCTCCTTTAATCAGCGTTACAGCAGTTTTTACATTCAATGTGTATAAAAAAAACATAGAAAACATTGTCAGGTTCTGCTGAAAAGCGTTCGCTATCAATAAAAACATATTAGATATCGCAATCTCGCGGAATTCTCACGGACTTTAATGAAATATGAACGTTTTATTTTCATACTGAGATATGGCAAAATTAAATCGTAATATTTTTTGTTCATAGAAGTCCTTTCGGGAGAAAGGAGAATACAGAAAAATTTAAAAGTTTTTGCTTAAGAAAGTTCAGATGGAACAGTGGAGAGCTAAGGTTTCCTTTCATGGTAGTGTTATAGGGCTTTTTAAAGTGTTGTTGTTGAATTATTAAAATGGGGATCATCGCCGGATGTGTAAGTTGGGTATGAGAACGACCTTTAAGCAGTGTATAGAACGACGAACATGAAAAATCGGACCAAACAACCTACTACCTTGCTTTTAGGACACAGAACTCTATCTGACGGTTACACTTCCGGAAGTGTGTTTCCTTCATTTTCTTGTTCACTTTGTGGGCATACTGACTAGAGAGCCCCTTCTTCATATCAGTGTCAGCGTTTTGCAAACTCTGCAACCCATACTGTACCAACGAATATCCGATAAACCAGACTTTGTTTTCGGGCAGTATTAAATTTTAAAATTGATACGAATTCGGTATTTACCTGGCGCGATGATGTCGAGCTAGAAATTACTCTCTGGTTAAACTCATTCATTTTCGATCTCTCGTCATCAATCCTATTATTCATCGTCATCAGAGAATACGGCCGCCAGGATATTTACACGGCCGAATTTGTAATTCTCGAGTCTCGTCGGATCTCGGAACGAGTTAAGGGTTGTGTAAGTGTCCTGCTATGTATGCGACAACAGGATAGCGTCTGTCGGTCGCGTGAGATGAGCGTTGTAGCGGCTATGTGGTATTAATTGATAAGGATTTCGGTAATGTAAATTTGATTAAATAATTAACGGCTGCCGATTTAGTTGAATAAATGTAGTTCAATTACCCCGTTAAGTGATCGAAACCTATGGTCGCCGATATTCTTTGCTATTTTGGAGTGACGGTTTTTGTTTTATACAAGTCTACGCAACGTTGTGTGTCGCGGATTACAATATTCTAGTCGTCGTCGTTTAAGAGTGAAGAAAAAAAAAGGTCGATCGAATAAACGAAATTGTTACGAATTTACTTTGTGAGTCCGTGACTGCATTGTCGTGTAAAAATTTATAATTTTGTCGTAAAATATATATGTTTTAGTGTCTTCGCAAAAAGGTTGTACCTTATTGAACACGTGGTGCGGTACCACCGTGAGACCTCCCGTGAAAGGGGTAAATACGCCTGCGGTGCGGGGGCAGGTTCGCGCTTAGTTTCCCGTGTGCTTTTCTTTTTATATCAAAAGCAAGTCCTCTTGGAAACGAAAAGATTTATTTCGTCATCAGAAGAAGCAGAATCCATTTCTTCATAAGAATAGTAGAAATTCATTTCAAAATGCAGACTAAATTGCCTACTGCGTAACTTCAACAGCACCTAGATGCCCCCCCCCCCCCCGATAGTTCCGCACGAAACTTTGATTTCTGAATATAAAAACTAAAGGTGATTGCGTCAATTTGTGCCTTCTGGGGCTGATCATTTTCGCCTATATACATATATATATATATATATATATATATATATATATATATATATATATATATATATGTATGTATGTATATATATATATATATATATATATATATATATATATGTATGTGTATGTGTATATATATATATATATATATATATATATATATATATATATATATATGTATGTATGTATGTATATATATATATATAAACTCGGCCGTTTTGGCCTCGCAATGCCCCTTGACCCTTCTTGCTTTCATTTTTGCATCTTTCCCTTCTATATTTTGTATAAAATGATCAAAATTTACTACGTAATTCTTACTGGCATTAACACAAAAAGAAAAATAACATAATCACAAAAATCCTATCCTAACATTTAACTTTCATTATATAAAATTAAGACATTTTTTCGTTACATTTTTCGTTACATATTTCGTTACATAAAATTGTGACATTTTTCAAATAACAATAACAAAAATCCTATAAAATATAACAAATGTTACATGAAATTGGGACATTTTTTCCAATGGGGGTAGCCTGAGAATTACGTTGTAATTAATATATATACATATATATGTATACGAGAAATGATCAAAACGAACTTGAACCTTTCCCAGCATGAGTCACCTATGCGAGTTAGCAAACTAGTTTTTATCTTAAATGAAATATGCCGAACTTCGGGTTCCCAAACTGTGGCTAATTGAATGCAAACATATTTGAGGTAGCATTGCGATGAATTTATTAAAGAAAAAATTACCTTATAAATATTAGGAAAAATGATTAATAGCTGCTCGTTGGTTAGAGGGGTAGTTTTCATTTATGATGGAAATCAGTTTGTTATCTGCTTCCCATATATATATATATATATATATATATATATATGTGAGGTGAAGGGGGTTTAAAAAAGTACTTTGATAATAATGTTAGAATATTTCTGTTAATGCGCGCTGTACTTATATGAGCGAACAGGGAAAGAGCGGTGATGTTCTGCTTTTTTCCCGTAAAATAGTTTTTCAATTCTTAGAACGGCCTTTTACTTTTTTTGTACTGACCCTGATGAAAGAATTAAATTTATAAATTACGTTTACTCTGGAGATATCTAGAATGCGATCATTGTGTTCGCAACATCATTGTAACTTGGCTGGTGTTCGTCAGAAAATGATAAATCTTACATCGGCTTCCCTGTAAACCCTCACGCTGAATATGTTTACGCAAGAGAACTGTTCGAAAAAAGAAGCAGATGCCGACAGTGGAAATTTGACAGTTGCGCCGAATGGTGGCACTAGTAGGAAAACTTGTTCGGTCCATCGATAGTGATGCGTGAGGGAGCAATGGTTGGACACACTGACGAAAATACGTTTGCACGTAATAAAATCAGATTATAAAGTACCCTCTTCATTTCCTGCTCAACCTTCCGGCTAGTTCTAGTCGGTTAATGAGCGCTTATTGTAAACCTCATCAATTTCATTATAAACCCTTCGCACCTTCAACGAACCATTCCCTCTCCGCAGACACATAACACCCTCCCGCTATACTTTTATCAGTACTTTCTATTGGACCTGCTGATAAATAAGAATACTCGTCGCTGCAGGCGAACATTTCGTTTAAATAAATTCCGCGTCCACTCTTCCGTTCGCCTTATTTTCCTTTTCTTTTAAATTTATCATTTCATTTTTGTTGTTGCTTTCCGACTCGTTCCTCGCAAGTGTTTACGAGCCCACTTTCAGCAGAGGTAATTCTATTCTTCTCAAGAATACGGCTTGTTACAAGTTTTATAGAGTATTTCCGAAATTTATAAGAAGCATCTTTTTCTTCATCCGCTCGAGCGCTTATTGTTATTATGCCGCATTCAGAAGTGCTGTGAATGCGTACTGGTTTCCTCATTTGTTTTAAAGAGGAGATTATTATGGGTTCCAAAGCATGACGTGAATACATTAGAGTACACGGTGTCAATATTGGAGGTTAAAAATGAGTGAATCTGTCAATAAATAATAATAATCGTAAAGTAAACTCCTTGATGTGAAGTGTCATCAATCTCACAATTGAGCTTTTCACGATACCTCGAACACAATGACAATGATGTAAGTGGAATTGGCAGCTTTTCTACTCACATCATCGTCATTGGGTTCGGCGTATTGTGAAAAGCTTAATTGCGAAATAGATGACACTATACATCAAGAAGTTTACTTTACTAGGTTCCTTTTACTCGATCGCTTTTACTTTCCCTCGGATAACTTATTCCGTATAAGCAATGTACGATTTCAGATTAGGTATATAACTGGGAGTATTACTTGAGTAACTTCCGATAAAACTTTCGGTAGCCAAGAACCTTTACTAAGCTATAACAATAACAACAATAATAATAATAATAATAATAATAATCAAATCATTAAGTTTTATTATTATTATTATTATACATGTTTCATCCATGAGCAAATTTGCGCGAGCGATGGCCATTACAAACAATAAAAATTTCTTGAACAAAACAATATTATAAAACTGCAAATAAAGCAAATAAACTTCTAAAGCTATTCATAATCAATAAACAGAATAAAATAAATATTCACCCCCACACGTACACGCGCACACTTAAAGTAATTAAATATCCGGACAACTCCAGATACAAATGTAACATTCATGTACAAATATACAATCAGGCTCACATACATACTTATAAACTCACACATATATACACACACTCGTTGATTAAGTATATAAAAAATATAGAAATACAGAAACTACACTTGCCATCATAGTAATTAGTATAAGAAAAATAAAATAAAAAACAAACCAAAACTAGACGAACTTTTTTTTTCCTCTTCTTCTTCTCTATTCTCTTCTCTACCCGCTCCGTCACCTCTTCTCTTCTTTTTTCTCTTTTCTTTCCCTTCTCTCTTTATTTTCTTTACTCTTCTCTCTATTCTTTTTTTTTTTTTTTTGGTTTTCCTCATCTGTGTTGCAATAAGTATAATATAAGAATTTTACGGCGCTTTTTATAATTTTTCAAATCTATTTCTAAAAAAAAAGGTAAAGAATTGAAAAGTTTAGTACTCCCATACATATATAGATTGATTCCGGATATGGTATTTGTTAATATTTGGTAATGCTGTTAATTCTTCACCCGCTGATCTAGTAATATACCTTAAGAGCAACAGAGATGTTAAATTTTGTTCTATTCTTAAGAACAAACATAAGTAACAGCAGTTCATAAAGTTTTGAAAAATTTAAAATATTATAGTCCACAACTGCGTCTAGGTTTCTGTCAAGTAACCCCTTATAACATTTTTCTGCAATTGTATCATATGTTGTAGATGATAATCAGCAGCTTTGCCTCAATGCATGATTCCATGGAACTTAATGTCGGTGTTGGTATAATGTGCAGTATATAGTTTACGGGGAGGTATATAGTATATTGAAAAATTTCCTTAGATAATAAAATTGATATAGTTTAATTTTCTAATTTTCGGTGCAAGGTAAATTGGGCGTTTATCCCAGAACAGTTTACAGTCTCTAATTAGGCAACTAGATATTTTATCTCATAAACTCTGTCCAGGGGAGCACCATTTTGCCGAAAAATTTCGAAATCGTTCCATTTAAATTGTGGTATGTGGCTATAAATAATGAATTGATTTTTATTCAGATTAATGTACAGTTGGTTAAAATGTAACCAATTTTTGATGTCATACAAGTCGTCTTGTAAAAGATCTTGAAGAATAGTTCGTTTGCGTGAGTTTACCATAAGCACCATCTGCGTAACAAAATATTTTCCCATATACATTTAAATTGCATAAATCGTTAATGTAAACTAAAAATAGGAGGGGTGGTCCCAATATGCTTCCCTGAGGTACTTCGTAAAGTTGTTTTACATAGTGTCACTTTTTATATGGTTAATTTTAGTGCAATGCAATCTGTTCGTTAATTATGATTTAAGCCAGTCATGAATAAAATGCCTCGAAAGCACAATTAAACAATTTACATAATAAGAAGTTATGATTAATTATATCAAAACGTTTTTATTTTTTAAATCTAAATAAACTGTTGTAATCTAACGGCCCATTTCCAAATTAGACATAATAAGTGAAATATGATTGAAAAGCGCGTCATCTGTGCAACGTTCAGGAAGTCAACCATACGCCGATTTTTGCTAAAAAAGTTATTATTTAATAATTAATTTAACATACTACGCTTAATACATTTTTCAAATATTTTCGATGTGGTGAAAAGAATACATATTGGTCTGTAATTAGAATAATATTAGTACAATTGCCATTTCTAGAAACGGGCGTAATTATACCGAATTTTAAAGCTGCTGGAAATCTTCCACCTTGAATAGATGTATTTAAATATATAAATAGGTGTAAAGTTTTTTACAAAAAAAGTATAAATTTTCTTTTATTAACGAAATTGAAATTCCATCATATCCGAAAGAGGACTTATTAAGCATTGACATTATTCCAAGTCTGACTTCATCGTAAGAAAAATTAATAAATCCAAAAAAGAGTTAAGGGTTGTAGTTTTTTTCACTGGAGTGTAATTCGAAATATCTGCGCGTTATCAATCATATTTTTAACAACATTGCTATAATAGTTATTGAAGTAATCAACGATCAGTTTTTCGTTACCGCACTCATTCATTTTTAAGCCGTTAATTAATAATGCAATGCTCGTGAATTATTTCTCGTGGGTTTTTTTAATAACCGCCCGATACTTTTTTTTGATTATTCCCACAGCTCTCTAATAATTTAGTATAATCATTTTTTTTCCCTTGATAATCTTTGCAAAATTCTGGAGATTTCTTTAAACTGCGATTTCAAATAGTAGTTAGTGGGATAAAGCATAGTCAATATGTATACTCGATTTTTTTCATGAGAGAGCTGGGCTAGCTCATCTGTAATCCAAGGTGATCTTTTACGATAATAATAATAAATAATAATGAATAATAATAAATAATGAATAATAATAAATAATGAATAATAATAAGTAATAATAAATAATAATAAATAATAATAAAAAATAGAAAATATTCAAATAAATCAATGTACGCAGTTTTAAGGAATGCGTGTTATGCTGTTCAGATCATGTAATTAGCAACTGAATCTGAGCATGGAGTGCGCGTATGTACACGAGAACAATAGAAATGATATAGAACGGTAAATCAGTCGATGCGAATAAAATTAAACGTTATAAAGGTCGGTCCGAAATAAGTAAAAACAAGTTATTCGGATAAAATAAAAACGGTAACAGTGTTATGAAAAGTGATTTGCCCGTGTAACCCTTGGCAGACTACAGCCCCTCTCGACGAAAACAATGAATAATCGGTTCGTATTACATCGAAGCAACCATCATCCTTTCTGAAGGATTTATATTAGATCGGATTCCTTTATATTAAATTGTCTTCTATGTACGTTCTTGATGCATTCTCATGTTTTCAACGACCGATCCGTGAAATAATAAATAAAAAACACCTCCTATATACATTATAACTTACTAATGAATTTTTTATGAAATATTTTTATCTGGAGAAACGTTTTCGTAGGATCAACCAGAGGATAGTGTTCGATTAAAGGTCTTTTCTAAAAACTACATAAAGACTTTTGCAAAAAATAAAGATAGTTTATATTCTGTACTAATAAAAGTGTCTGCGTCTATTTTAAAACTTTTAAGTTTTAAGACTAGATGGAAACTGCCGTAGTCTATTTTTAGCAAAACTTAATATCACGCTGCAGCCAGAAAGAATGATATGCTTATATTGCTTATAACGAAAAATATTATATGAAAATATTGGGAGCTTTGTTTCGCATTGATGTCACAAGTAGATCAGAAACGGCGGTAAATTAAAATTCAAGTAGACGGTTACAGCGATAGGGAGAAAAGGAAACGATATTGCATCGCTGTCAAACAGAGTTTATATATTGTATCACACACCGAAAAGGTAAGAAAACATATATTCGTCAGAAATTCCGACACGTGGTTATTTATCTTAAGAAGGGAAAATGGCATTTGCATTTGATTATGAAATCGAATCTTTTCCTTTTCGCTTAAATGACTTAACAATGCGCGTTCTCTTTCCGAATTCGTTTCCTTGTATTTATTAACACTGCCGACAATTTAGCGTTTATTCTCAGCGGGGATAAAAAAACATAACAGTGCTGCTAAAGATTCGAAAATTAAATATTACGCAGGGTGACGACGCCACATTTCTTTTTTTTCCCAGTAACTCTCGGAAACAAAATTAAAAGGAATTTTATTCGAAAATACAGATCAGACAAATTATTTAAGGATTATTACATTTTTCAAATGATGGTCGTTTTCGCTTAATCTGGTTACTCAGTTTTTGTTCGCTTTTTTCATCATCATCATTATTAAGTCGTAAATCAATCGTGGATATATCGTGATTACCATCTGTCCATCTGAAGTATAAGATGCCGCCACTGACCACTGTTGTGGACCTGTCGAGAACACATTCTACGAAATTTTCTCCTACAGCTGTCCCCGGATCATGTCTGATACTATCTACCTTGGAACGCGAACACGTCTTCCTTTTTTTTTTTTACTTTTCCTTCTAGAATTCTCGTGTCTCCAATAATCCATTTGCTCCTATCACATGACTAAAGAGTATATTTCACAGTATTCTTCTAATTACTACCGACACGATAATCTTCTCTTTTCGTTACGTCGATTTCTTCTAACACCCAGCTGTTCGTCCTTTTTCCCACGTCCATGGGTTATTCATAATATATACATTTCTAATATTACACTTCTAACGCATCTATCTTTCATCGATATCGAATTTACGCACGTTTTGGACTGCCCCGACATAAGCATAAAGGACCGCTTTCTAGGTAAAATGTTTGAGAAAAATATGTTTTTTTCCCGGACATGTGATATACATATATCGATGGAAAGATCGCTATTTGCCGGGAACCAAACCGTATTTCATTTCCTTAACGAACTTCTCATCATACGTGTTTTTCTTCGTGATGCGGTCTTTGATTGTGTCAAGTAATTCATCAAAAGAACTTACTGACATGCGAGTGAAATTGAAAAATTCATCTGGATGATTCTTCAGTTCGAAGTACAAATTAGTGAAGTGTCCTTTTTTCTGTTTTTTTTTGTCTATAGTCAGGTGAACCCTCATCCTCCTACTTTTTTCTTCTTCTTCTCCATCGGTAATACAGCAAGGACACCGTAAGTGCTTATTCGTCACCCATTGCACTAATTCAGCAAATAAACAATACTAAAATATATTTAGACAGTTTACAGAACAACTCTTTGAATGAGGCTGGCAGATTCGCCCAACGAAATGGTGAAACCGACCACATAACCGCTTTGGAAAACCGCCTTGTCTGTCATTGCCCTTACTCTTCGTTAGCGTATTCATAAAAAAATAAGAGATAACGCGCAAGGAAACGACGTGTAATAAAAATAACAACAAAAGTAAAGAAGAAATATGTAGATTAAAAAAAAAAAAAGATACATAGATTATATTTACTGATAAGATAAATAAAAAAATGGATTAAGATGTAGATAGTAGATATTACACGACGATATGTCTATATGTATAATTTAAGTTACGATGTTAGGACGTATAAATATAAGATAAGCGTTTAAAAAAAAAATTAAAAAAAAATAAAAAAACAAAACAAAAAAAAAGATAAGCGTTTAGCTTGACAAAATGAATCGATGTAATTAAAAGTAAATATACATATACATATATATATATATATATATATTAAAAAAAAAAAAATCGTGGTTATTTATGAATAATGCCGGAGTTATTAATATATACGAATTGATTAAATAATAAGTTGTAGGTTAAAATTTAGTTACCCATCGGATGATCTGTAGTAATTCTATTGAAAATTTAATCGATAACAAACGGAAACCTTTTTACGTATCGTATGCAAATTCGTGCTGTATGGCTAGAAAATTATTCAGTCAGTTACGTGATAATAAGTGAGATTCGCTTAAACTTATAAAATTAAAAGATCCCCATTAACTCCGGCACATCCGCCGGTAATACACGCTTCTCGTAAAGCCACTACATTATGCGTTCCTTTTGGAAGTTAACCCCTGTTTAACAGTATCGTACAGAGAAACGGTAAAATCATTTTGCATACTCCGGGGACACATATTTCCCGAGAAAGGCACTCTGTGCAACGGGAAAAACAGATGGAAAGAATCGAGCAAGAAGGTGGGTGTAAAATCGGTTCATTTTGCAGAATAGTTACATCGTGATTCTGTCAAATAACAGAGAAGAAACCGTATAATCGTTCTGTTACACACCTAGATCATACCCACACGTTAGAGG
Organism: Icerya purchasi; assembly: GCA_039619475.1. NCBI lineage: Eukaryota > Metazoa > Arthropoda > Insecta > Hemiptera > Monophlebidae > Icerya > Icerya purchasi. Next base: position 601,057,185 of record CM077115.1, on the reverse strand, counting down.
CCCATTGCCGATTGCAGCGAGAAATGTAAAATGTGTAATGTGTTTTATAGAATTCGATTATTGTATATTTAGGTACAATGTTGCTCCACTGCAGCGACGAGAAATAGACGAAATGGTCGATGGAGGCGAATGAGGAGAAATAGTGTTCTCTCCTGGATGGCTCCCTGAGCGGGTTTTTCAAATCACATTTCACCGATTTTAGTAATTTTTCAATATTTAATTATATTTCTTATGTAAATTATCTTTAACTCACGCTATTACTTACGTCTTATTTGCTTTAATTTATATTATTGCTATTTCTGTTTTGTTTAACTTATAAATTATTGAAAAGTGAATAGATTAATTAAAGTTTTTAGAAATTACGAACTTTCATATAATGAAAACAGAATTACCTTTAGTATCTGGAAATAAAATAAGAATTTGAGAAATACAAAAACTTAAAAATCAAATAAAGACAAATTTAATTCATTACATTTGCGTATAATTAAAAATAAACTAAAAATTTTAAATAAGGATTATAAAAAATTTAAAACAGTTCGTAATTTAATAACTAACTGAAATTTTCAAGAAAGAAAAAAAAACCTTTCATATTTTACATTCCCCAGTGCAGTTGAGCAGTCTACATACCCCTTCATGGTGACTTTTTCGAAGTCAATGTTTCTGCGCTTTAGCATTAATTTCGGTTATTCATTCGTTCAACCTCTTCGAAAATCACCGTTTTGTCGTAATCAATCGCCATACGGTTAATTGTGTTAGACTAAATGACCGAGAAAATGGAACAGAAGGTCTCTGTGATTGATGCGGCATAAAAAAAAAACGCACGACCGGAAGAAGAAAGGTTTAGTACATGAGAAGATATGGTGGAAGAAGAAAAAGTGTCGATAAAATTTCGATATCGCTGAGGACAAACTCCGTTTTTTTTTGTTTTTTTTTTTTTTTTTTAAAGTAAAAGTAAAAAAAATAAATAAATCATAATGTATATATGTGCCAAGTTTTGTAATCTTAGATATGGTGGATGTTTACTAAAAAATATTTAATTTAAAAATCAATATGAAATTAAATCATGATCTACGCCTAGCAGCATTAAACTAAATCTAAAAAAATAAGCATTTAAGATGACGAAAAAAAAAGAGCAGATAAAATAGCTAGGATTGTAATATAACTTGAATATATGTGTGAATGATAAACTGTGCACAATATACCACTAGACCGCTAGGATTGTAATAGATAAATATACCTTAAATTCTATAACCGCATGAAATGTGTGTATAAATAATAAGATTACATAAATGTATTCACGGAACTCGGCTTATTAATAACACAAGCAGATGAAAAGAAAAGAAAATAATATTATAGAAGAAAACAAAGTTATATAATAGCAAATGATTATAGAGCAAAGTAATGCATATGGATAAAGTTGCGAAAGCTTGAAAAACTTTTAGCAAGTGTATATATGTCATAGCAGTCGAGTTAATCAAATGTTCTAAAACAGTAAAGCATAACACTAGTATCAATTGGAATGTTACCATTAGATACTCGTCTGTCTCTGTCTCTGTCTATTCAGTCGAATTTCCGAACGTCTTTACTACCTGTTTCCGCATTCTAATGCAACGCTAGCCTAGAGCGAGACTACACTTGAAACTGGATCTTTTGATTGTTGGATTTATACCGTTAGTCAAATGCACAGTCCTATCTATGTCTGCCTGTATATTAACTAGTGCGCACATGATGGTATACGCACGTTTGCCATTGCCATCCATATGATATTCTACTAGCGGTTATTTTAATTTAAGTTTTCGTAATGAATGCTGTGGTTGCTTGGGATCGGGACTTCTCTGTGATGAAAATCAAATGCTCTAGCAACTAAGTTATCGCGATGGCGACTACCATTAGGTATGGAAATTGAAAAGCATATTACGATTTGTCTTCTCAAGTGATAAGCGTGTATTGTTAACGTAGTCATCGTTCTATCAGTAAGTAGTATAGTTCGTTACGTTACGTGTGAACTATGTATATAGAAATACCCCGAATACGCACTGCTGCACTGAGCGTACATGGGAAACACAAAAAATGTAATAAGAAAAAAAAGTAAGCAAAAAAAAATAACTCAGACATTGACTGTGATTCGCTTTTAGTGTTGCAAAAGGACTAAAGTGGATGAGCGAAAAAATGATTACAGTGAAGGACTCGATAAATTTCATCGCAGGAGTATAAAAAAATGGCTGATCAAAATTCGGTCTCTGAAGTTAAACCTCTGTGCGAACATATTAATGAATTAAGAAAAAAAGAGCATACAAATCAAAGATCTAATCAGCGCAGTTCTCAAACTTGAACAGTATAGTCGTAGAGGTAATATAGAGAGTTATATGGTACCGTTGAAATAGTTAAGGAAGAGATATGAGGTCTCTAAGTTAGTGGTTAAGGTAACAAAACGGTAATAGTAGCCGAGAACATTACAGCCGCTCAAAGGAACAAAAATTGTGTAAAGGTAGATAGAAAGAATCCGAATTTTAAACAAATTTTATAATTCAAGGTAAGAGAATATATGTAACTGAAAAAGACGATAAAAAGTTAACCTAAAAATATAGCTCAATGTAAATTTTTTTTGGTTCTACAAAAACTCATTATCGGAAAACAGATAGCGAAAAGAGTAAATTACGGATTTGTATGGTTAAAAACCAACGGTAGTAGTAAAATTAATAGGCGATCCTTATGTAAACAAATTAACTCGAGCTAAGTAATCAATTTTACACGTGTGGAAAATATATAATTTTATGCACGTATATATGTGCATATTAATATGTAAATAGTTTACAATAGAGGTGATACAGAACAAAGTGCTCAAATTGGCCTTAGGAACAATGTCATCTTCACTTATAACCATGTAAATCAGGTTGAAGGAGCTGAGCTGCCAGTTAGTCTTTTTTTACAAAAATGTTTGGATAAGGAATTCTTAAATTATAAAGCGCAAAGACAACACCCTATTAATAGACAAATAATAACACTGGCAAATACTTCGATGCAGAATAAATATTGGGAGAATAAAAAGACCCCTTTATTACTTAAAAGCTACCAAAGATTAAATAGTATTAACATATCAACAAATATTAGAGCTCCAATATGTAATAATACACCGTATTCGAATTAGATAACACCAACATAATATGCGGATGTTGATTTAGGAACATTTCATAATAATAATAATATAAACGAACAAATATTAAATAACATGAGACAAAGCAAATTCAGCGAATTCGAAATTATTTACACAGATGGATCAATAAAAGAAGACGGGCGACAAGTATATTCCGCAGCGGTATATAATGAAACTCAAAATTTTACTTCAAATCATTTCGACTTGCAAAACTTTATTCATCATGTACAGCGGAAATAATGGTTATTCAGAGAGCATTAGGAGGAACAATCGGGAAGGTACAAAATAAAATTTTTTTGATATGGACAGATTCCATATCATCAGCAATACAAAAAGGTAATTGGAAAAAAATCTATCGCCGATAACATATTACGCAATATATTAAATATTATTGGTAAACTCCAAAAAAAATAAAATATAATATACTTCAAATGGGTAACCCGGACAAAGCGGTATCGAGGGAAACGAAATAGCTGACAGAGCAGCTGGAAAAATAGATCGAAACAATAGAATCGAAAAGGTTAAAATACCGTGGATGGAATATATAGCCCATCATATTGAGCAGATGATAAATGATCAATGGCAAGCACAATATGAAAAAACTAGCGGGAATGTTGGGAAGAAATACTTCGAAATACAAAAAACCATACAGAAGAAAATATGGTTTACAAATAAAATGAGCGGAGAATTTATACGTTATATATGCCAAATACACATAAGCACACAAGAACTTCGGAAATATTACATAGGCTGGGTATAATAACAAATAATAATTTCTGTGCGAATGCGGAGAGATTGGCTCAATTGAACACATTATTTGGCAATGTGCAAATATATGATGATCATAGAACAGATTTTTTAAAAAAATTATTACCTTTCTATAATACCATGCCAACAACCTTACTACAGATGGTACGAGAACCAGATAATCTGCTTACATTTTGTACCAATGAAAAAGCAAAAATTAACGCGTAACCTTCTTTAAAAAAATAAATTCTAATACACCTGTATTATTAACACTCGGTAAGTGAAAGTGATTGATGTTTTTCCTAAGGTGGTACCCTTTTAAAAACGTCTCTAATGGGGATCTGAAGAGAATATCAAGAGGTTCATTGCTCGTGGCTTTCCCAGAGACTAAACTAAAATCTGACATGTTGTGTAAAGAAGTGTTCATTCGAACTACTACTATTATGATGTAGAATTTGCACACTTACGAACCAACCCAGCTCTTTGCATGCTTCGTGTTTTTCTATTGGACATTGTTTTCACATAACCAGCTTGTACCACCTTGTAGCATTTTGTTATACGAAAATATAGGCACGTTAAAACTACTACGTACAAATAACTTTATTTTAATAAAATCGCATGAAAAACCCCGCTGGTAGTGTTAATAAAAAAAACAAAAACAAAACAATATCTAACTATTTAGCAAAAAAAAGAATATTTCCCCCAAAAACAATATTATTATACAGCGGTCTATTTTCATCTCTGGCATTCTTTATAAATAGTTACAAATAATTTCCAAGCTGATATATTAAAAATGTTGAAATATTTTTAAATTCAGTTTAAAAAAGAACAATTGTTTGTACTGCGTTGAAACATTTTGTTAATTGCTTATTTTTCAAACTCTCATGAAATCGAAAGAAATTATTCAATCGACATTCATTAGCTCAATTATCTTCTTCTCTCCAATGCTGCCTACAACTGCTCATTTCGAACTATAGCTTAACCCTCTTACTCCTCGTTATCTAATCCGGGGATTCCTTCTATTTGTCTATCTAACACCTTCATTTTCTCTCTATCGCCGGTTTCCCGACTTTACCCTTATGCAAAGCTCTAATCTCTCTGCGATATGTCACTTGCACTTTGGGCAAAATTTGCTGCCTCCACCGCTTTTCCGTTTTTCTCTCATATCACAATCACTGTATATATGACCACGACCGCATAGTGTTTGAATGCTCGTCGCTTTCACTTGAACAAACATCATTCTACTCCTATCTTTTATCAAACAGTGTTTTTTTTTTGTTTTTTTTAATCAGTGTTCCCTCACAGTTCTTTCTTTATTCTTTCCCTCCATTCTCTGTCCGTCATGGAAGCGCTATATTTATTTTTATCCGTTATCTGTGACCCTATAAAGATCCGATTCTCCTTCCCCTCTTATTCACAGTTCTTTAGTGAATATCCACATTAACGACCTCAAAAATAATAAGACCAAAAAAATCAACTTCCTATCGAATTAGCAACTTTAAAATATTTTATACTAGAGTTTCCTCGCTTGTTACTGATCCCTTGTTTATTAAATGGCTTCTAAACATCAACCAATTTTTTCAAAAAACGTAGAAAAAATTAAATTTCTTCGTTTCTAATATGATTAAATGTCCCGCCATTCTTACCTGCGGACCGTGTTTTCTATCGTATTTAACTACCTGGTGCAATATGTAAAAAAATTGTTGCAAAATGTATTTTATGTTATCTTTAACAATAAAAAAAAAAAATAATAAACAATAACATTAAATAAAATAATCAAAAGTTTCTGTAATGCACGCGAAAATAATACAACAAATCGTTCTCTTGTTCTTACAGTTTGCAAGTGTACATACGCCCTGCCAAGGGTATGGGACTTACTTTACTTATATATTAATTACAACGTAATTCTTAGGATTAGAAAAAATGTCTCAATTTTATATAACGAAAAAATGTCCCAATTTTATATAACTAAAAAATGTCCCAATTTTATATAACTAAAAAATGTCCCAATTTTTTAACGCTTTTATTAGCTTGACCTGTGTGTAAATGAGTAATATGTAAGTGTGTAATGGAATTTTCTTAATCAATTTTCACTGGCTTCCCAACGTCTGAATAATTTGAAAATTTACATACGTATTCATTTTGGATGACAATTCGATAATTTCATAATTTCATCCTCATGTCCTGACCAGGATCATCAGGAAAAAAGATAAAAGCAACGACCCCTTCTACAAATTACAAATATCATCGGTAAGTGCAGTGTCCTTTGTTTATCAAAAACTTGATATGGTTTGAAACTGACTTCATAGATGTCGCTTGTCGCGGTCGAGATCAGTACAGAACAGTTTCGAGTTCGGTAATCGGACCAGTCAGTAAAAGTAATAAAAATATTTGGCCACTAGTTTATGTCTTGTCGCTCGAGTTTAATCTAAATCCGCCATAGTTGAAATCCCATCCGACAATAGAATATGAATATTTGTTTGTTATTGTGTAAATTATATATTTGTATTCTTTTATTAAATTGTGCTTTTAGCGGTGGGCAGTTCCCGAAAAATTGGTGTAGGCAATTTCCGTAATACAATCCATACTAATTTTGTTACGTCATTTATTTTAAAACAAAAATTAAAATAAACGAAACTAAACCGTTTCACCTTCTATCGGACCTGTGGGAGAGTTGACCGTTTAATTGTCCATTACTCGTGAGAACAACGATGAAAAATAATGAAACTAAAACACAAAAAAAAAAAAAAAAAGAAAATTGGAAAAAAAAAAAAATTAATAGAAGAAAAGAATAAAAGACGACTTTATATGAAAAAATATAGAGCCTCACAATCAGAGAAAGACAAAGAAACTCGTTTACAGCGTGAGCGCCAGTATCAAGCTAAGTATCAAGTCTTACAGTCAACAAAAGATAAAGCAGCTCAGTTGCAGTATATGCGACAGTATCGAGCATCACCATCGGAAAAAGACAGAGCAGCTCGCTTGTGTCAATGGTGGATGCTGTCTATATAGTGTACCAAGTATTAGCAAACAGAAGGCAGATGTTATAATTACCAGTAATGCCTAGGCAGTAGAGAGAGGCGGCTCCTGTGGATAGAATCGGGTCCGCAGGGTCAAATAAGTTTCAATTTAGTATTTATGTCGGTTCTTTAATTTTTCTGTTATATTTTTTATGTGATTTCGTTCCGTATCGGTTAAAGAAAAAGCCTAAGTCCCGCGAAGTTATTTGCAGCATAGCCGATTGTAATTGTTTTCTTCCTGTTGATATTTTATTATTAGAACATATGAAATGCTAAAGACTTGAGTCTCTTCGATACTTTAATTTTGCTTTTTTGTTTTAAGACTAAAAAAAAAAAAAAAAATTATAGTTGAAAAAAACTAAAAAAACACGCTTTTATAGCAATGTGAACTAAAAAGTAGAAAATAATTTTTAAATATAAAGATAATATTCAACACAGTGATGAAAATCTCCCAAGTGCGATATATTTTAAGTTTTTCTAATAAGCTCAAAATGAGAATAAAGTAATTTACAACAAATTGATTTTAATGTAAAAGACAGCGTGGGCTGCTTACTACACTTATAAAATAACTCGACCTACAAATAGTTAAAAAATAAAAGAAAAAACATAAACAATTGATATCAAAAGCTCGCTTTCTTTTACATTAAAATTCACATTTGTTGTGATTCTCATTTTGAGCTTATTACAAAAAACTTAAAATATATTGACTTGGGAGATTTTCATCACTGTTGAATATTATCTTTATATTTAAAAATTATTTTCTACTTTTTAGTTCACATTGCTATAAAATCGTGTTTTTTTAGTTTTTTTCAACTATACTTTTTATGTAACGTTTGTTATATTTTAATTTTTACCGACTTCCAAAAAGATGTTCGTCGGGTATGTTTTTGTTTTTTTTTGATATTTGTTCACGCACAACTTATACTCATATGGGCCGATTTAGAATTACATTGAGGCTTGCGAGGTCAAAATAGCCGATTTTATATATATATATATGTACATATGTGTATATATATATATACATATATAGGGTGATTTTTTAAGAGTTAAGTTTTTCAGGTTGGCAGCACTGGTTGGTATTGGCGTTCAAACGTCATCTGTCAAAGTGAAAAGTTTTCAGTATACTCTGTCATTTCATCATGGAAAGACTTACAAACGATTGCAAATTGTTGAAATTTATTATCAAAATTCGTGCTCTGTGAAAAATGTGCATCGTTTGTATCGACCTGGTGAATCAACAATTCGTGCTGTTATCACCAAATTTCGCACCAAATTTGGTGATAACAGCACGAATTGTTGATTCACCACGTCGATTATGACGACCATAATATGGTCGTAACAAACGATGCACATTTTTCACAGAGCACTGGTTTTTGATAATAAATTTCAACAATTTGTAATCGTTGCTCGTTTTTGTAAGTCAGTCCATGATGAAATGGCAGAGTATACTGAAAAGTTTTCACTTTGACAGATGACGTTTGGACGCCAATACCAATCAGTGCTCTGCCAACCTGAAAAACTTAACTCTTAAAAAATCACCCTATATATATATACACACATATATATAGCACCTGGTGACTGAGCTTTGTTCGGATTTACTCCGGAATTTACAGATCAGTTAAAGTATTCATGAGATTTACAAACATCTAAAAACATAAAAATAATACTTACGTAACATGAAAGTTACAGTTGTATAAGTCTATTGTTCAATTTTGAGAGTGTGTTTCGGTTTGCGTAATATTTAAAATCGATATGGAAGTATCGTGAACAAATTCATTTCATCGCGAAACTTGCTTTTCTATTTAACATGATAAATGAGCGAATTCTATTTACTTTTTATTTTGCCCTAAATATACAAGTTTGGTTAATAACATGAACATTATTTGCCTCCATTTCCTAAAACAACCGATTTCTAAGCACTGAAACCTCCTTTTAACTTGTGAATTTCATTCAAATTTTTGGAGCCCTTTCCGACAACCTAGTTAAACATATATAAATTCATGTACATATATGTAACTTTTGCTCATATTATAATAAAAGATGTGTACACACATATATATATATATATATATATATATATATATATACATGTATGTATCGCAAAGTTAGCCAAAAGCTAGGCCACTAAAAAAAAATATATATATATATATATGTGTATGTATGTATATGTGTAATGGATAGGAAAGGCAAATGATGTTTTAAATGAAAATAAAAAGGATAGAGGAGTTTTTCTGTGGTTCAAAGTAGTTTTTAGCGATGCTAACAGGGGAACAAGTAAAAAACATTAACCGCTTACTGCATGGTATGTAGATACACATTTTTCGGTTTGAAAAATTGACGGAAAGTTTTCAACAAAAATTTCTCGTTTCTCTATCAAAAAGAACGCAACAGCTGGCTATTTCGAATTGAATGTCTCGAATTCTGGAAATATTTCGTTTACTTTTAAAAAGTTTTCCTGAACCATCCGTTATAATTGTAAATTTTTGTTTTATGCGAACTCTGCAAAATATTTTAAAGGTTGTGCTTCGGCTGTATGCAGATTGCAAGAATACCACCGGCAGAAATGAACTTTTTATCCGTGATAGTAAATAACAAATACTCACACCGTGTGTTAGTCGGTCAACGTGAAATTAAATATCACAATATCGCCTGCTGCTCCTGTAATCATATACCCCGTGTGTGTGCGTGTGATATTTCTTTAAAATACCTTCTCGTTTATTAATAAATACATTGAAACATCATCATGACCCGCTCATATTTGTTTTGGCTAGAATTGCGCCATGAACAGAGCCATCACTTATGTATATTTTTTTCCGTACAAATCACATTTCGTTCATCATGATGTTTCCATTGCTGTCGTCGGTATTTTCTGTTTCAGAAATTCCTTTTAGAAACTGTCGCATGTGACCGAACTAACAATAATAATATTTTAAATTGCAAATTTCGTTTTCTATTCACTTTTTACAGCTAATAAATAATCGGTCGGAGCGAATTTGATATTCCCATCACGACAGATTTCCCCATATTGGACAGCAGCGATAATTTTCACGGGTCAACAACCATTAGATATGATTCGGGGAGGTTCGGATTAAAACCTAAGAATATTACTTGAAATTAAGATTAGAACTTATTGCGAGCCAAGAGGAACTGCTGCGCAGTACGGAAGCAGAAATACTACAAATTTATTTGTTGGCTTCCTTTTTTTTTTTTTTTTAGAAATATTATTGAATCATTTGGTGTCGCAGACTATAACATTCGAAATGAAATGTTCATACAAATATTCAGGTATCCTGGCTGAAAAATTGTTCCCATTTCAAAATACTGCTAGCATCAGAAAGTGTACTCCCCTTCTTTGATGAATGGGAAAGCAATATATTAGACTAAGGATTAATCCGACAAACAGAAAAAAAAAAAAAAGAGAATCTGTGCCTGTTCCTTCCAGAACCATACCTAAATTCCTGACGACGGTGAAGAGCTCTATTCCGGGATAGACACATCAATGGTAAAATAGTTGTGATCTCTGCTTCTCTGCAAGAGATAGGTGTGAGAATATTTCACTGGCTCAACTCTGCCCATCAAAATCCCGTAATATTTTTCACACAAAAGCCATACTATACGTAGACCCACTGCCGAAAGCTCAGCACGAATAGCGCACACCTTTGAATTACGGAGTCACGAGCAACCTTCGTAAAATCGAAATCGATTTTGTTCATATCGGTCAATCCATGCGAAAGTATCCTAATAAGTATAGAGGAGAAATCACATAGTTGTCATTAAAACAAACGTTAAAAAAGGTCTCGTCTGTCTCCTTAAAAGAAGTGTTTTTAGTAATGCAACAAGCGCGATTGATATTTAAGAATATTGCGAATTTTCCATGGAAGAAAAATGAAATCGTCGCAAGACAAAAAATTAACTCATAATCAATCTCAGGTCGCGGATAAACGTAGATTTGAATAAAGAAAATCGAAACGCCAATAGCGCACTAGTTCATCGCTCACGGGGAAATATTACGCGTCCTTAAGGAGTATTTAAATCATGTGGACCGTTTCGAATGTCCTTTGCCTATTAGAAACTGCATGTGAAGCAGTAGTGTTCCTGTACAGATGATGAATATCGGTGAATGCTGCTCCTCTTCAGTAGCCATTCAAATGATCTTGGAAAAATGAGCCTTCTTGAAGATTTGCTGAATACGACGAAACTTGTAGGCTCGCGCGCCTACATATATTACAGGTATACACGGAGAAACCCTCCCCGATATCATTTTCTCCGCTTTACGGAGAAACATTAATCATCTCATCCGAAAACGTGTACATGATCAATGTTTTTTCGAAAAGTTGAGAAGATTAAAATTAATATTTAAACTTTTGTTCATTTTTATCATCAGTTATTCGTCACGTGAATCTTCCTGATTTTTAGTGCTTTTGTTAGATATTAATTGGTAAGAAACAATCTAACGACATATCTCGGCTCATATTCATAAATGAAAGTATCGGACAGCCCCCCGGTTTACGAATTGCTACACCTCGCTTCGACCAGTCTCGGAAGTAGGTACATATTTTTACAAGTTATAAGTTTGCTTTTCATAAGGGAACGGAACAAGTTACTATCGGAACCGAATCCGTACGTAAGTCTCTACTGAGGATGATCTCCCTTCTTCAATAATTTACCGGTATGATGCAATCTCCAAACGAAAGCCACAATCTTTTTACTCGTGAATCGATACTGCTTTGACGTAATAGAGTCCCGCTCACGAGTTTATCCGAAACGTCTGCACACTAGGTCGTGTCACATATAGAGTTTACCTACGAGAAGTTTGAGTGCGCAAGAAAGACCACCGATTCCATCCGATTTCATCCGGTTTCATTTTATGTACTTGTCACACGCAGCGCCGCCGGGTTGACCGTTATTTCGATGTCCTTTGTATCCATTTTTCGCTACGTACTCAGTTACGCTTTCTCCTTGAACTTGAGCTAACCGTCCGAGGTACGAAAGAATAATCTAACGGATTTGGGTTAATTTTTAATTACGAATTCTTTAGTAATGAATCTACTTGTAATCGATGCCTTCTCACAGGTTAGCAACCGTTCTCATCGGCGATCTTAGTAACTGTCGAGAATATTGGACTGGCGAATAATAATCCGAGGATTTCTAAACTATTACCCAATACGAATACATTTCTGGACGTTTTTAGGTCGGTGTTTGACTCTCCTTTTTTCTTTTTTTTGCTTTTTATTATTACCCCGTATATCGGTATGTACTCATACCACAATAATATACTATAGAGATCAATTTAGACAACTAGAGCACAACCCAATCTATCCATTAAAAGACTTGGATACGCAATGATTTATTTCGCTTTTACTTATTACGTTTTCATCATCTTCGATACACAAAGACGTCCACATATTCTTTCGGTAGCTTTTCCATATTTTCCAAAAAGAGTTCGACAACAATTTTGATCGAACAAGTAGAACAACGTTTATGAATGGTATATAAAGGAAAACCATTTCTCGTTTATAATCATCAAGAAGTTCGTCTAGTTGATAATTACGATAATGAAAAATCTCCGATACCGAATTTCGTGGATATCGCACCTTTTCCTTTGTAATAATTTGCGATAAACTTAACTATTGCCGCTATTTGGATCTTTTTTCCCACATAGCTCTGTTTCCAAATGGCGAGCTTTCCTCTAATTCTTCTTCTTTGTCCGTACGTTTTTTATTTCGCCATTCTTACGGCCATATAACTGGAAAATGTAGTCGATTTTACGACTAGATTCGTGCATATTTTAAAAAATACCACCGTAGCTTCTCGACAACTAATTTCTACCATGTTTAATATCTCTAGTCCGACCTCAAACTCACTGTAATCCTTATTCTCGGAAGTACTCATCACACGTAATTTAATGTTCATTTTATTAACCTATTCGACTGCGTACATATTGTATTTAAGAATGTTTCATATTCGAGGACTGAAATTATTAATCCAGCACGCTATCGAGGGTGGTTCTACGAAGAAAGATGCGCATCCTGTTGATAGCGGCTCTACGAATATTCACGTAATGATCGTAAGCCGTTATGCTACTGCGTGTCTCAGAAACGCGTAAAGCGAATCCAGCGAATAACGAGTATTAGCGAACTTCATTTTTTGAGTACTTTTCGTCGGTCGTCGTCATTGGTATTCGGAAAATTAGCAGCATAGTACACACACGCTCGTCGATACTCAAGGGTTTCCTGTTTATACCAGGTGCTGTATAGTTTTCTTCTGTTTACATAATAAGCGTATGTTGTTTAGCATGTTGTCGAATATGGGTTCGTTTGGATCTATCAACTGGCCAGGTAATAGTTGTATTTGAGTATTTCTGAAGGCAATCTTATCGACTCGAATCCCGTTCATGCGATAAAAAAGTTTATCCAGCGTAACCATGTCGCACTTTCGATTTTTTAACGTACCCAGACAACTTTTTTTTCTTTTTTTTTTTTTTTTTTTTTATTTATTTATTATTAAAAATAAGTCGCGGGCCCCATAAAGCGTACTGTCCGTCTGCGGGTGCCCAACACGCTTGTCATCGTTTATTCAAAAAATATGTTAATTTCGTTACAATTATACAATTATTTTTCATAATTATACGAGGGTTGCCTTTTATATTTCAGGATTAGAGAACAAAAACAAATATTAATCATCGAAAATTACTTTATTGTTTTTCAAAATATTCCCCATGAAGATCTATACACTTTTGCATGCGTTTGAACCAATTGTCGAAGCACTTTTTCTACTCTGATTGAGGTATCTCCAAAACATGCATTCTGAATGCAGCAACCGCTTCTTCAGGTGTCGAAAAACGTTGACCTCTCAGTTTGTTTTTTACGTACGGAAATAAAAAGAAGTCATTTGGCGAAAGGTCAGGACTATACGGCGGAGGACTCATCAAATCGATGTTTTCGGTGCTCAAAAATGCAGTTGTTTGAGCCGATGTGTGAGAGCTCGCATTGTCGTGGTGAAGAGTGATCCGTCTTCGGCGGTTGGTTTTCCTGATTTCTTGGAAGACAACTGGCAAACAAATTGTTGTGTACCACTCAGAATTGACTGTTCTGCGTTGTTCTAGTGGTACGGTTGCGACATGTCCAGTTTTTCCGAAAAAACATGCGACCATTTGCTTGGAAGTGCTTCGTGCGCGAACAACTTTTGTTGGATTTGGCTCATCTTGGAACACCCATACAGTCAACTGCTGTTTACTTTCGGGCTCATACGCGTAAATCCACGATTCATCACCTGTCACGATGTCATAGACGTGTTTTGAAGCACCGCGATCGTATTTTTTGAGCATTTCTTTCGACCAATCGACACGAGCCTTTTTTTGAGCGATTGACAAATTGTGTGGGATCCAACGCGAACAAATTTTTTTGACAGTTAAATGTTCATGCAATATTGAGTGTATACGCTGGTCCCACTAATGCCTAAGGTTGTCTCTATCTCACGATCGGTGTCACATGACGATCTTGCAATATCAGTTCGCGCACAGCATCAATGGTTTTCGGAACAACAACTGATTTTGGACGACCTTCACGAAATTCGTCTTGGAGTGAACTACGACCACGATTGAATTCACCATACCATCGATAAACACTGGTCCTTGACGGAGCTTCATCGCCAAAAGTTGAATTAAGTTCATGCGTGCACTGTTGCTGCTGAGTTAATCCACGTCGAAAGTTGTAAAAAATAATCGCACGAAAATGTTCACGATTTAATTCCATTTTTGGGGGCAGATGAATCTTTTAACTTCCCGTAAACAACACAAATAGCGCTCGTATGTCAAAACGTTTTGAGTAAGTATAACCTAAAAAACGTCGAACTTTACGATAGAGCTGTCAATTGCCAGATTGCAATACCACGGTTGCCAAATCCCGAAATATAAAAAGCAACCCTCGTAAATAGCGAGAAAAAAATAAATAAAAACAAAATAATAATAATAATAAAACAAAAAATAAAAGAGATAAAAACAAAAAAGAACTACTTATCACTATACAAACAATTTCATACTACATGTACAAATACGAATGGTCGATTCTACAGCCAGTTCCCAATTTATCTAATCTAATGTCACTCATTAATGTTAGCAACCAACCCCATTGCTTAATTATTACTTTCCAAGTTCCTATTATCTCTTTTTGCATTATATCTTCTGAGATTCGTTCTAGAAGCTTAATTAAACCTATTTCATCCGTATTATCAATCTTACTATTTATATGCCTTTCGGTCGAATAATTTATACCTTCCTACTATTCTTCGTTCTTGTCATGTAGCTATTGATATACTCGCGGTCTTATATTCAAGCAATCGATGATAAAAAAGTAGCACATCCTTGGAGACATTTCATTTCTCTCTTTCCATTAGTTAATATTAAACCTGATTTTCATTAAGAAATATTACCTTTAAGCATTTCTTCTGCTGACTATTAATCTTTTTGATTATCATCCTTTTTGCTTCTCCCCGAAATTGTTATCCCATACATAATTCTAGACAATACTATAGCGTTATAATATACACGCAAACTACCAAAGAGCTAATTTATAAAGTGCCGGTATCATTTGCCTGAGGTTAAAATATGATTTGTGAATTTGATGAATCATCGAGATGAAGAGGCAATTTACATACCTAATTATTTACGTCAATCAGTACATTACTTGGCGAATGAGTTCCCTTCTTTAAAAGAAATGTAAACCAAAGGCGACGAATCAAAAGAAATTCTTAGAGTTGTATAAGACGTGTTTGCTTATGATATTGAAAGATGGCAGGTGCGACGAGTAATATAGTTGGGTATGATAATTCATTCGATTTGGATAAAAGCACAGTTTAGTAGCATTTAATTTCGTAACAGCATCAGAAAATTCTTTATGTGTAAATCACGATCTTTGAAGATTACATCTTGTTGAAACCGTAATTACGCAGAGAACAGTACTAAACTCATTTTCAAACAGGCGTGTTTCGAAAATTCAATGTTTGTCGCTGTAAGAGCAGAAACAGAACGTGTTTTGGTTTTCAGGCATGATTACTACAGCGTTTGCTATAACGTTTCAATTTCGATTTTGCATTATCTCGATAGCTGATTTCTTTTGTCCGAGTATATCCCCTTCCGATTCAGTTCCGAGATCGAGTTCATCCGGGCAACTGTCCGGTCTAGCTTTTGTTTCTTTTTAAATTAATATCAACGAGACCGTTCGTATTCATTTTTTTTTTTTTTTTTTTTGGTAATTCGGAACTATATTGCTTTATAGTGGTGGAGAAAATCATTTAACTTTTGGATAACTGAACGCTGTGTTTTTTATCATAGCTTTGATGCTTGATGGCTCTAACTGATTTTTAAACATCTCGTGTTTCTTCTTGCTTAATTATTTGTAGTCTGATTCCTTTGTCCGTTGGTACTGTGAGCTCTGTAATCGCAGATGCGGCTATGGTATATCTAACTTGTTTCGCTCTTACCTTCGGCAATGTCATTCCTTCTCTTTTCAGGATGCATATGTTTGGCATTTATCGACACGTTGATTGTCATTGTTTCTCTATTCTTGGTACAGCGTTCTTTATCGAATTCTATTCCTTGTGACTCCTAATTGCTGCTATTTACACTTGTGTTGATGGGTAATCGCCTATTATTGACAAGACCAAGGAAAAAAACAATATATTAATCTTTCACTTACATTTGACCTATCTTCTTTTGTTTTTGACACGATTTGAAAACTTAAAATTTTTCTTCTTCAGTTGTCGATGAGATCAGAAAAACTGGTTAAATTCTTCACCGTTCTCGATCAGTACGATCGTTATAATAGGCTTTTTACCTCGCGGCAATATAACCGAATATAACGAATGCGCATTGTCTAGTTTTTATTTGTTTCTTCACACACGATAAAACCAGGTAAAAGCACGGTACTACCTATAGACTGTTCCGTAAAAATTATTTCAAGTTTCTACGGAAAGCTATACTACGAGTACTTAGACTTGAATTACAAACTGAAGCAAAATCAATTTCGACGATATCACGAAAAAACCGTGACAACAGCGCATTCCTGATTCCAGCCCGAAAACATATGCATGTTTATTAGTTTTTTTTTTGTTCCCCCCCCCCCCCCCCCCCATTATTACAAGGCAGTGTATGAGGGTTTCCATGTGCCGTGTTTAACTACTGGGGCTATTACAGCACATGGAGCCTACTTAAGGGGATTAAACGCGATAGTACAGACCGCTGCTCCGCATGAAAATACAGCTGCGACCGTGAACGGACCATTTAACAGTATCTTAGAATTAGAGGGAGTGGTGAAGTGAATGGATCATGGTACTGCAAAAGAGGGACATTCGAGAAGTAGGTGATAGGTGGATGGGGCGCTCGGTTGATTACAAAAGGGGCAGACATTTGGGGGGTACCTGGCTCGTGAATATGTAGCTGTGCGAGAGGGTTGTATGTCCTATTCGGAGACGATTCAGGACAGAAAAATCTCTGCGGGAAACTCCGTCTGTGGGCCACCAAGGCTCCGTGGTTGTTTTTATGCTTCGGAGAAACGTACTTGAAGATCTCCATTCCTGTTGCCATTCTTCTCCAGTTTGCTGCATAAATAAATGAGCCAATGTAGGGGGAAGAGGGGGGTTGTGTGGCATTGGAGAGAACAATGTCGCCTGAGCTGCTCGATTGACACGCTCATTGCCTGGAATCCCAACATGAGCCGGCACCCATAGGGAAGACATTTCAGAGTTTAAATGTGATAACCTGTATAATAGGTAATGAACCTTCCTTACCAAAGGGTTGTTGGATTCTTTTTTCTTTGATTTTATTGTACTGCTATTAAAAATCAACGGTGATCTTAACTTTAAATTATTAAATTAGTGTCTCCAACGAGAGGCACTAAATTAAGAATAACTCTGTAAATACAGAACAGAACAGAACGTATATTTGGCTAAGTACAGTAATACAGTATTTATAAACAAAATGCGTACCAGCTCGAAAGAGACTTAACCGCATTACATTAGAGTGATAAAATAGAATATTTACGTATTGTTAACAAAAATATAAACACCATACAAAAAAAAATACAAAGGGCAAAAAAAAAAAAGAGTATAACAAAAAACCCAAAATAATCAAAAATTATAACCAATTGTTACGATTGCAAACATTACTTAACGGCCTAGAGATATCGCTAACTAACTAAATTATGTTTAATCCGACGATGCTTATATTTAACGTACATCCGGGTTAGTTGCTCGGAATTATAATCGCCTATATTCCTGATAAGCATATTGCTATGGTAGGAACAGCCATGAAAGAATTTTTTTGCTGTATTAATTACAAAAATTTTTTACATAAGGCAACTATAACTAATTATGCATATTATCTATTTTAGTCCAGCGGGGAACATTTAAAATACACCGACAACGCCTATTTTGTAGTAATTTAAATTAATTAAAATCGGAGTTTGAAATCGAGCACCAAACTAGAGCTGAATAAGTCAATATTGGTCTAATAATACTTTTATAGATAATAAGCTTGTTTGCGGTGTTTAAGTAAGATCTCCGATTGATAATTGGGTACAAAGCTGCAATGGTTCTATTTGTTTTCGCTTCAGCGTATTTTAAGTGTTCCTTAAAAGATAATCTTTTATCTAGAATTACCCCGAGATATCGAACATGATTAGCCCATTTAATCCTGGTGCCATTAATAATCAATTGCCTTGGAGGGGTGGGATATCTACGAGTAAAAAGTATTGCTTCTGTTTTAGTTGGATTCATTTCAATTTTCCATTTTTCCAAAAATTTTAAAACCCGAAAACTGTGCAGCTGTAAACGATTATAAATGGTAGACATTCTATACGAGCTACAGTATAATATAGTAGTATCATCAGCATATAAAGCTAAACTCGTGTGTTGCAACTTAGGGAGATCGGACAAGTAGACTGAAAAGAGAAAAGGCCCCAGCACACTACCTTGAGAAACTCCTGCGGCGGCAGTTTTGGTCATTGACTTACCGTCTTGTAATGAAACGTAAAAAGTTCTATTCCGTAAGTAACTTCTAATCAATTTGATTAGATATTTCGGGAAATTATATTTTAACATTTTGTAAATCAGCCCGTCGTGCCAGGTCGTGTCAAATGCTTTTGCAATGTCAAATAGAATTAATCCAGTGTGTTTGTTTATATTAAAGTTGTGCGTCACATGATCAGTAATCCTAGCAACTTGATGCGTAGTAGAATAACCTGATAAACCAAATTGCTCTATTAGAAGTATGTTGCTACTATCGGCGAAATTACGAAGCCTGTGTAGCATAACTTTTTCCGCTATTTTGCTTAAATTGCTAAGTAAACTAATGGGTCGTATATTATTCACTTGGGAAGAGTCTTTGCCTGGTTTAGGTAGCGCAATGATTTTGGCTACTTTCCAGAAATTTGGAAAATAGCCGAACCACATTGTAGCATTGATTATGTGCGTTAACTCTAATACCCCCTTCCGAGGAATCTTATTTAAGATTTTTGCCGGGATATTATCATCACCACAAGAGTTTTTTGCTTTAGATTTCTTCAGGTACCTAAATATTTCAGCAGGTGAGGCAGGACAAAATTCAGAATAAAAAATAGGAGAACCTGTAATGTTATTGAAATCAGAACTAGTTAGTAAACGTTTTACTTTATTAGTAACTAAATTATTTTGATATGTAGACGCAAGACGCGTGCTCATTTTATGAATATTTAAGTAATACTCGACTAACAACTTCGCTTTTGCTTGATCTTTATAAACATACGTGTTAAGATCAGAATCAAATAGCGGTAGAGTCATAATTCTTACTATACCGCGAACATACTTTCCATAAACTTTTATCTTGTGTATTAACATTCGTCAGAAATTTTTGAAATTTATCATTTTTGGTTTTTCTAAATATAAATCTGACTATTTTTGTTAAGAATTTGATTACAGGTTTCAGATAACCAATATTAGAGTGAAATCGGTATTTTGTATAAATCCTCCGAACATAGTTTTTAAGTTTATATTCTGGACAAAACTCGGAACATAAACTTTCGGGAACATCTGACACGTCATTTTTGGTATAAATAGATTAATACTGTTAGTAATTAATTTAGTAAAATAATTCAACCTGCTATCAATATCAGAATTATCTTTAATTGGTTGATTTAAATGTTATCTGAGATATATTTTTTAAAACTATCCCAATCCGCATTATTAAAGTCTAGATACGACTTACTATTTAAGAGCGGTTTTACATTATTAATAATCGTAAAAATTGGTTTATGATCAGAAATAAGATGATCAAACGTAACGGGGAGTTTTGCACTAACATTTTTTGCTACGATTAGATCTAAAACACTGCATCGAATCTGATTTGAAGAAGGAAAGTAAGTAGGTTCTCGAGGAGCTATTATTTGAAAATTGTCCCGAATGGACATATTGAATAAAATATTACCTGCTAAATTGTTGTTGAAGCAACCCCATATTTTACTTTTAGCACTTAAATCGCCAACTAAAATAACCTTTGGATGTAAGTTAAGAAGTGATCTAATGTCATCAGCAAATTTTTGTGTAAATCTAGGTGGCTTATATATGGCGCAAACAACAAACGAGTTTAAATTTTGATTACCATGACATAAAAAATCAGAATATATTTTAACAGCAATGCATTGTACGTGCATTAAACGAAGTAAACGCAGTAAGACATGTTTAATATTATTGTTTATAATCAATGCTACTCCACCACTTCTACGATTAACATCTTCTCTATACAATTTGAAACCAGGTAATTTAAGGTTATATGAAGAGTGCAATTTAGTTTCGGAAAGGGCAGTTATGTGAATCTGGTTATTGCAAATAAATTCATACAATTCCTCATACTTATTATCGATTGAGTTAAAATTCCAAGCAACTAGTCGTATCCCGTTATTATTGACAATCATTAGTCACAATTAAAAATAATTCTTACTTATAATTTCCGTAACCTTACCGATTACACTAAAAATACTCTTTTGATGCATGCCATTAAATTCATTTAATATGAGCTTAATTACACGAAAAAGTTGATTTACATTAATATTTCTAAATTTATTTAATAACGAAAAAAAAATCGAAAAATGATCAGGTTCAGAGTTATTCGGACTATTGTGTCTAGTCACCTGCGCATAAGTTCTTTGTGGAAATTTGCCTGCATTGGAAGGACAAGTCTTTAATTCTTGTGCTGTAGGTAAACCAGTTTGGCGAAGAGAAGGCCTCTTTTCCTCCCTGGCACGAATGATACGCACAAAATGTGCACATTCGCTGGAATTTGCAGCATGAGGACCATCGCAATTGGCACACTTGATTAAATTAGAGCTGATACAAGCACCAGGGGGATGGGTGTGTGCACAACGAACACACCTATCAGGTAGGTTGCAATTTAGTGACACATGTCCAAAACGTTGACATTTATAGCACTGAATTACCGGACTTTTTCTTACGTATTTTTCCCATCGAATTAAACAATAGTTTATATGTTTAATATTAAAAATGTCTTTTTACTTATTGTCCCAGGAGGGAACGTAGCGATGAAAACAGGAAGGGGAATCCGTTCACTCGTCTTCTCATGCTTTTTTGTAAGTTGCGTGATACTTAATACCGTGCAATATGATTCTAGTTGAACCTTGATATCTTCTATTGTAAATGTAGTCGGAAGTCCTTTCAAAACAAGTTTTAGGGGCTTCTCTCTCGGAAGATGTGTATAGAAGTGAATATTATTAATTTTAAGAGTAGAAATTACTGCATCGTAATGTGCACTGGTGTAGACGTAAATTAAAGTTTTATTATTATAATATTTTATTTCAAATTCCGAATTTACTAGAGGTTTTAAATTACTAATTAATTGCTTGAGATTTATTGAACTATCAGGGTGTAAAATAGTTATCGGAGGATATTTCGTAGCTGGTACAACGGTATTATTAAATAACGCATGCTTTATCGCATCTTCATCTACTTGTAGTGGACTATAGCGATTAGATGTAAATATTACCTGGCTCTTATCAGGTTTCGATTTCTTTGTCGCACATTTACGTTTTAGCACTGTAGTAAAGCTTGAATCCGAATCTTCCTCGTATTCGCTTAACTGCGGGACGTATTTATTACCGTTTGACGGACCAGCCGCATTGCTATCGCACTGCTCGTGCAATTCATTAATCGGAAAATCATCGAAATTGGGAACGGTCCCCGCCGCTGTATTCGACGACCTACCCGATACCGACATAGTCGGATGAATAGTACTATCAGCTGACCGAGATCAGCCGATAATATCCACTGACGAGAATACAGTTAAACTGATACACTTCCAAACAACAATGAACACAGAAAACAACGACTGATACGCAATAACGTAACTATATACATGTAATAATTGAAAAGAAAGAATTGATATGTTGGAATACATCGTGTGTGTGAACATGCACATATGTTAAAATTTTAAATATGGACTCGCAAAATTTTAAAATTAAACGGGAGATAAATGCCAGTGATGAAGTAAATGTAACGTCTCCTAAGAATAAAAGCCAATTTTGAAACTTTCTAAAGAGCGACCTACAAACTCATCACTGACGAAATTTTTTTTTTTTTTTTTTTTTTTTTTTTTTGCATACCGACTCGTAGGTCATCAACGCAAGTGATCATTAGTTATTTTAAGTGTCCTAGATAACGGCGCATCCCAATAGATGAAGCCGCTAGTCATAGATTAGTTTTCCATTTTTTTTTTTTTTTTTTTTGAGCGTTTTGGTATTATCTTTAATATTAATAATGAGCGGTAAGCGCATCTCTGCATTGTTTTTTCTTTAGTCGTCTGACGGGATTGTCAGGAAGACCGGTAGTTTTCATACGCGATATTAATGGGTTTAAATTATAGCTGAATGCCGCATGCATTTTGGTATATTGCTGCTTGTATATCGCCAACACTGAAGGAGCGTTGAGATCATTCTCGATTATAGTATTACGAACATAATAAGGCGCATTGGTTATGATCCTCAGTATCTTCGACTGGAACGACTGTATTTTTTTGAGATGCGTTTTTGCGGCTGATCCATATATTTCTAAACCGTATTTCCAGACAGGAGCTATGATGGTGTTATACAATAACATTTTATTGTTCAGACTGAGTTTGGATTTTCTTCCTATTAATGGATATAATTGTCTCAGTAGCGACTTCAATTTTTTCTTTGTATTAATTACATGCAGATTCCATACTAAGCGTTTGTCGAAGGTTAATCCCAAATATTTAACTGATTGTATCTGCGGTATTTTACAGCTGTTATAAGTAACTGGAGGACATGTTTCTTGGTTATTTGTGAACGTGATATGTGAAGATTTTTGTTCATTAATTTCGATCCTCCAGTTGAGAGCCCAATTTTGTAGTAACGATAAATGATGTTGAATGTACCTTGAAGCTTCATGACGATCTTCGTGCGCAGCTAGTATAGCAATGTCATCCGCAAATGAAGCTTGTAATGTAAACATTGTAGTCGGTAGGTCAGCTGTATAGATGTTATAAAGAAGCGGGCCAAGAACGCTCCCTTGAGGTACCGATGCTAATATCTGACGCTCGCTGGACAAGACGCCATTTATTTTTATTTGAAATGATCTACCGCTTAAATAAGACCTCAGCAGACGATACATTTCAATCGGGAAAATCTTCTGGGCTTTGTATAGCAAACCGTCGTGCCAAACACGATCAAATGCTTTGGCTACATCAAGGAACACTGCCGAGCAATACATTCCACGCTGTAAGACTGACTCAATTGCATCAACGAGCCTATGACATTGATGAATAGCTGAATGCTTTGGTCTGAACCCGAACTGATGATTTGGAAGATAGGCATTCGCCATATTAAAAAGAAGTGGTTGAATTAATTTTTCGAACACTTTTCCAAATGTATCCAGTAAACTTATCGGTCTATAGGATGAGACATCTGTAACTGGCTTCCCAGGTTTATGGATAAGTATAGTTACCGATTTTTTCCATCTAGTCGGAAAGTACGATAGCCGGAGCATAGAATTGTATATATATAAAAGTAGTAAAGATCCTCTTTTTGGTAGATGCTTCAAGATATCATTTGTTATTCCATCTTCTCCCGGAGCTTTATTATTTCGCAAACTTTTGATGCACGTACGAAGCTGATTTGGTGTAATATATGTGTAATTTTGACAATACTGCATGACGTTATTGTTACACTGTATAACTTCCTGCGTGTGTTGTGGATTTTCCATAGGAGGAGGTTGAAATATATTTTCGAGATAGTCGGCAAAAGTATTAACCTTTTCGTCATCTGTTCTGGCCCACATTGTATTTGTTTTTTTAATATGATAAGATGGAACACATTTCTTTGTTAGTACTTTCGCTGCTTTCCAGATTGAGCCATCGGCATTAGTTAGGGTGGAAAGGTAATGAGTATAACGCTCATTTTTGTAGTGTGCTATGGTTTTCGTTAGTTGGCTGCAAAATTCCCGGTATGTTTGGTAATTTGATGGGTATCTATTATGTTGCCATTTTTTGCGCGCTTTTCTTCTTTTGGCAATTAGCTCACGTATTTCAATGGGCAATATACTGCTAGTGTTAGCACTGGACTTTGCAGGTCGTGTTGATTGCTTAGCGCAATCCTGTATTATATCGGTTAGATAATTAACGGCAGTATCAATATCGTGCTGTGATTTTAGTTTTACATTTAAGTTCACTTGGTTATCTATTATATTTTCAAATTTGTTCCAATCAGTAGATTTATTTGTTAATCGACTGTCTAGTTTTGTATGTAGCGGAATTGTGTCTAGGACTTGTAAGACTGGTACGTGATCAGATGACAAGTCTGCGATTGTACAGCAGTTGTTATGTAGATTATTTAATCCTTTATTGAAGTAAAAGTCTAGCACATCTGGCAGTCGGTTGGTATGCTTTGGCCAGTAGGTAGGTGTAAATGGTGAAACAACATCGAGGCGCAGCCCTCTATTCAGCTGGAAGAGTTGCGCTCCACGTTTATTTGGAACTCTTGATCCCCAGTGAGGATGTTTTGCGTTGTAGTCACCTCCACAAATGAATTTGCTGCCTTGGCGATGAAATAGTTCCGTGAGTTCCTGATTCGGTATGTAATACCTTGGGTGGCAATAAACCGATGTGACAGTTACTGTTTCATTAAAAGTCGTTTTTATTTTAATTGCAACAGCTTGGTAGGCCTCTGTTCGGCGAACGAAGTGTAGATGATGGTCAATGCTCTTTTTGACGAGTACAGCAACACCTCCCATTGCTGTACCAGAAGGGTGTGTTCCATGATAGCATCTGTAATTTAGTAACTCAAGGCTCGCTGGATGAACGACATGAGTTTCCGTTAGTAGGGCAATATCGATTCTTTTGGTCTGTAAGAAGTACTGTAGTTCATGTTTCTTCTGTTGAATCCCATTAGCATTCCATAATACTACTGTTAATGAATTTGTACTTATAGGGCTCAAATTCATAATAATTTGTCCATAAGTTTGGTTAACATGGATATTAATGGTGATAATAAATTTCGAAATTCATTAAGAAAGGAAGTTAATGTTTCGTTAAGTCCTTTTTGTTCAGTTGTATGTTGTGGAGCATTGTTATTGTATACTACTGATGATGCAGTCGGAGGAAAAGACGAGGTATATTTTTTAGCAGCATTGGAGTACGAAGTTGATGGTAATTGCTTATGGATGGGTGGAAACGTGCTGGTGTCCGCCAAATTAAATGATGAAGCTTCGAAAGTTCTACTTATTGCACTCTGTTTATATTTTTTACTATATTCTTGTTGGTAATATTCACATCCTTTATAGTTGGCAGGGTGTTCACCACGACAGAAAAGACATATCGGTTTTTCTTCGGATGTTTTAGGACAGTCAGCGGTTAGATGTTTACCGCTGCATTTCACACATCGAGGTGGAAGATTACAATAAGTTTTCGTGTGTCCAAAATTTTGACAACGCATACACTGGAGTAATTGCCTAGTTACCCGCGGTTCTTCAATTATTACGACTGTATGTAATAAATGTTTTAATTTAAAAATTTCTGAATTTTTTGAAGATTTGTTGAGATCTACAAAGAACATCGGTAGCGGAGATTTTGTTCTTCTGCTTGCTATGTTGGATACAGAACGAACAGAGAAACCTAGATTTTGTAATGCTTGCGTGATTTCTTCGCAACTAGTTGTATGATGAAGATTTTTTAAAATGACACGAAAAGCTCTATCTTCTGATAGTTGAAAAGTATAAAATTTGTATTGATTTTGTTGGAGGGCTTTTGTTAGTGCGCGATAACAAGCTGGCGAGCTTGGTTTTATAGTAATACCGGTGTTTGTTGATTTCAATGTAAATTTGACATTTGTCAAGCTTATTAAAAACTTGGTGAATGCTGTATAATTTTTAACGTCTTTTACTAAAATCGGCGGAGGCGTCGCAAATTTGTTAGTCGGTGGCGATGTGTTTCGTTTCTGTTTATCGTTACCATCAGCGTTGTTCGATGTCTGGTTATCGAGTGGCATCGCGTTTGCATCTGCTGTTTCATTATCTCCGTCTGTGTTTTCGTGGTTGTCGTCATCGTTTAAGTACATAAACGGTTGATACCGATTTCTGGTTTTTAGCTTCGGAGCCGTTGAGCGTTTAAATTCACTCGATGTATGCGGCGGCGAGGAAGGAGAAGGACGTTTTCGTCTAACTAACTGCCAGGTATTGTTGGCCTTGTCTACATTGCGTAGAGTTATAACGTTGTCATTGTTAGTATCATTTTTGTTAAATGACGGAACAAGCATGTTAGTAGTAATAATTGAATCGATCTTACCGGCATTTAGCGATGAGAGTTGGTTACTGGTGTTAGTGGTACTGGTCGAAGGATCTGAGCGTTCGTTGTTTATCGCTTGGGCGGGTAAACCCGGACCATTCGAACTTAACATTACCCGGCGAGATCCCGGCGCCGAACGAGAAAACGACGATAAACAATCGAACTAATAATTATTATACGATAGGAATAATAAAAGAACGCAGTGTAACACGTCTAAATCTTAACTCGATTTCGAATATCCTGACGAAATTTAAACATTACCGTTCGTTCAACCAATGTTCCATACATAGAGTACCCCGTCTATAATAAGCATATCATTTTTATCATGGCTAAAAAATGTTTATACAAAAAAAAAAGAAAAAAAAGTTACGAATAAAATTAAAAAACAGAACTTTGACTAGGTTTACTTCAAAAATTCAACGAGAATGCGCTAAAAAGTAGTAAAAAAAAAATTATAGTTCGATAAATTTTGCACTATTACACAATTACGAGATTATTCTTAAACAGCATTAGTACTGAAAATAATCTCGGTAGTACGTCGAATCGAACAACTGTGATAACAACTAAAGACCGCATTACATTCCGCGAATGCTCTATAGAAATCAAGTGATTGTGTTGTGTTGTTGTTCCAGTTCGGGAATGTCGTACAATAAGACTCTAATTAAGCTATGAATGTTGTGTTTAAGAATAATCGTCATATTTCTTTTAAGTGTGTGTGTGTGTGTGTGTGTAAAACATATTATCTTCTTCTAAGGTATTTAATTTTTTCCTGTAATTACACAAAAACGATTTCCGTTTTATAACCCTCCCTGAAATATATATTAGGCTTTAAAGTCATTTTAACTATGTATTTTCCGAAATGCTGTTACCTATGTTGTTACCTATCGATAATGGTAGCCTTTTTTTGATTTTGACACTGGGAAATCAATAAGGTCGCCGTCCCGCCCGGTTAATACTGGAAATTATTGCTCGATTCGGTCGAACAACAGCTAGAAAAGAAATCAGCGTCTAGGGCAGCGTTCGGCTCGACATTTTTAAACGGCTTTTATTAGCATAATTGATTGACGGGAAACGTGCACAGAAGCGCGCACGAAACAGGTTGCCTTGCCGTCAAGTTGCAAGCGAGACTAATTATTGTGGGAGCAGGCGTGATCGACGGAACAGGCTGGAGAGCGACTTTCGGCTGATTTGTTTTCCAAGGCGCCAGTAAAAAAGTCGAGAATGAATTTGAGGACGGTTCTGGTGGAGCGGAGGCCGTTTAAAAAATGTTAAACATTCGCGCCGGTTCGGCTGGGCTCGGATCGGACGGGATCGGATCGGAGCTGTGCGTAACGGTTAAAAATAGATTTTGTTAATTCGACGCTAGAAATGAAAAATAACATTGGCTGGATGAAAGTGAACGGAAAATAATTTGTAAGAAATGCTAGAAGAGAATGGAATGCGAACAGAACAATCAGCTATGTAGCAGTAATTGATTACGTTAAAACGTCGTGCCAGCCACTGCCACGCTCCACATTTTATCTGGAAGCCGTCCGTGGCGCTAATGTTTACATAGTTGTTACACAGTCACCGATTCATTCCACAAAACGCTATCCGTTTTATTTCTTTCTCCAGCGAAACATTCATCTTCCAATTCGTCCGCCCTTCGTGCACCGTCGCTCGAGCAACATTTTTCCAGCGCCACCGGTGACACTACTTTGCAGCCATTTCAGTGAAATTTCTTTATTAAATACCTTTACCGAGCTCGCTCCATTATCGTCGCCGAAATATCGCTTCCGATTCTCCGATATTATTTTTTTACCGACGACGAAACCTCGCCCAAGTCCATTCGCGATGCGCCATTATTGCTTATAACGGCACCGCTAATAAATTCTCGCCTTTACCATCTCTCGCTGTTAACGATGACTTTTATTAGAAAAACATCAAATTCATCTAGAACATATACGGACGGGACGGCGTCAATCTACCGCTGGCTGTCTCCCTTAACCCGTAAGAGGTCGCGCCCGGTCGAAAAGACCGGTTTTTTCAATTTTTTTTTTCTCTTATTTTAACTATGCTGTTACCCCAACGAAAGTAACTCAGCTATTCCTAAAATAACAGATAAGCGTTTTAACTGGAATAAAAACCATTGTGTACTTAACCAGGATAGAGAGTATCAGTTTACACACACGGTCCATTCGACCGGCGCGACAGATATCGTTTCGATTTATTTCAGTTTGATTCTGTCTTGTGTGTTCCTAAAAAATATAGACTGTTTGTTATCATTACTCCACGAAAATTTCCGAATAATCAGGTGCAGCTAATAAACCAGAGATGCTAACATATTGTAGATACTGTAGATGAGTTGCAAAATACATACTTAGTGTCTCAAGGAAAAGTTATCCAGGGAACTCGAAAGTTATCGGATTCGTAGTATTTTACACGAAAGGAAGAATAAAGAACAGCTAATTATTAGTGTTGAAGAAAACAATTTACGAAAAAATCAACGAAATATATTTCTGGGGGATGTCACATTTGTGACTGGTGCAAAAATACAAAAAAAAAAACTAAAACGCAGTGTAATAGCTACAAGTATTTGTATGCAAAAAGAGCACACCAGTTCCAGCATGTTTTAAATGCGCAAATGAAAACAAACGAAAAGTCTGGTAGTGAGTAGTTAACATTTTGATATTACATATACCGTATTTTATTATTATCTATACATCTTTTTGGTTTTTTTTTTTTTTTGTATATGTTGAGAATTAAGCTATTTTTTATAAAATGTTACAAACTTATGTATTTTTTTGAATACAAATGATGTTTATTCATGCTAAAATAATAATAAAGCAAAAACAAAGCGACATAAAAAGGAATAAAAATAGAATAAACGAACTAATGAACACGAAATAATTCTTTCAAGAACATAAAAAAGTAATTTTTATAAAACCCGGTCAAAAAGATCTGCGCAACCTTTTTGGCTTATAAAAGATAGCGCGACCTCGTACGGGTTAAACTTTGCGATTTTACCATTCCGGTGGGCAGTTACGATCCAGAGAAAATATTCAGATTCCGAATATATCAGAACATCGCTTAAAGTTTATGTAAATGAAATTCGAAAAAGCTCTCGTTTTCATAAACAGGCGAAATTTATTTATTTATTCACGCGAGAAAAGATTTTTTTGTTCTAATTACGCGCCATCCGCCTAGATTAGGACAATAAGCGGCAATGATCAGAAGTTATGCAATACATAAAAATTCATGGAAGAACGCCCCCCCCCCCCGAATGGTCGTCAATAATTAATCGGATCGATATTTAATTAATTATATTCGACCGTTTTCTTCTTCTGAATTATTGCAATGCCATCTTCTTCAACGAGAAATGTGTTTGGCAACTGATTACTATGTGATTCCGTGTAATTCTTTGGCTGTCCCTCACAGTCTGTTCTTTAACCGTCGCTATTCGGAAATCCTCGTCTATCTTGTCTTTGCGTACATACTATGGAGCGCAAAATCGATCGTGCGATCTTCGATTGGACTCGTTAGATGATCGCTGTCTTTGATTTTCTTGCGATTCGCAAAAATGAAATTTCATAAGACTACATAATATTAGTTTTTAAGATAGCGATGCGACGGTAATACTACTTGTGCTTTATTTTCTATCGACAGTATTGACTTTTTTGACCAGGTAATTAATATATAGACACTTATGTATATTACGAAATTTAATAATTCGTTTCTCTGTTTGACATGTGTATAATTTTTCCGTGTAAGTCTCTTTGATCATCCGGATGTGAGCCGAGATATTTTACACTATTCAAAGTTGGAATTGATTTTTTAAAATTAAACTTCATTACCGTGAGGGAGGAGGGCAATTGTCCACTTTCTTCAAAGTAAATATAACCTGTAGAGCTGAAACTTGTAACAAAAAACCAGCATTTTTAAATTTAAAAATTTCGTTTTGGTAGGAAAAAGATTTAGTCGCACAGAAATAGTTTTCCTGAAAATTCAAGGGACGACAGATTACATTTTAAAAATTTACCCGACTAGCAATTTGCTTTTTTTTTTCTTTTTCGGCTTATTTTATTTAAATAGTGAAATTAGCTTTTAACGTCTGTTTCGGCAAAAACTTTCTACTCCCTTCTCTCGTTTCCGATCATTATAAATCATTGGCTTGCGAATCTAATCCGGTCCTCCTTGAAACAAAATCCAGACTATTTCCACGATTGTAAGAGTGAAACTGTATGGACATCTGAAAAGAATGGACGTAAAAAGGATGACGAAAAAACTATTTGTGACTATTTCGACAAAAACACGAACACGAAGCTGAACTTGTTTCCGAAGGTGAAAAGTGACCTTGCAGTAATAAACGAAGAAGAAATAAAAGATAGAAACGAATTTCGAAGAAAGGTACAGGATTGGAAGGGGTTTAAAGGAAGAACGGGAGCAGTTTAGAAGAAATGACAGGATGCATTATAATACGCGGTCCAAAGACGGCCAAAATCGCTGAAAGAAGAGTAGCGATAATAGCTTTTTTTAAAATAATAATGGATACAATAATAATCGATAAGTAACGAAATGTTGGCCGACAACCACCCTGGTATGTTGAAAGTAGTTTCATGGATAGGAATATTGGTAACCATCATCCTTTTGCCTTTGCGAAAGACATCATTCATTCTGCTTCCGCCTCTGTTAGTAGCATTCTTCCTCAGGCTAACATTGCGGTTAAATTTTCTTCTGGTTCTTCCGCCAACTCTTTTTTAAATAATTAATCTTTCCCTTCAACTAATGGTATCAGAGCATACATTCTGAATAGTTTGCTTCACAGGTTGAGCGTCGTCTGAGGTGTCCATCCGTCATTCACTGGAAATTATATCCTCGAGGGCGCATTGAGTTCTCTATTCCTATTATTTATATCCGTAGAATTTACCGTTCCTCCCAGGAGAACAAAATTCCGACAAGATCTATTGAACCGAAATTCCTCAATACTGTTTTTCCAGAGTTTGTCTCTATCTTTAATCTCAGATTCCTTGTTTCTCCCAATATTCGTCAACCTATTCAGTGTTCGAAGTGCTTCCTTTTTGGACACATCGCTAAATATTGCCCCGTAGTTCCTTTCCTATTTGTTCTTATTGTGCTTCCAGACATCTTGTTACGGATTGCCGCAACCTGCAAGAGCCGCCGCTTTAATTGCAAAGATCCCTCCGTTGATCAATCGATCGATCTTGCCCGAAGTGGGTAAGACAAAAAAACATTAGGTGACTAATGGCTTTTGAAATATTTCATTCCAAGAGGCTTTTACTTTAAACAAGAATCGCGTTGTATCCCAAACGTTTACCTATGCGGATCGAGCCTCACTGTCCTTTCCGGCGCATAAAACTCCTCTTAAGCGCCCGCCGTTTCTTTGCCTCGGATTAGGTCCCCCTGCCAGAAACCTCGTAATCCTAAACCTCTTCTGTATCTTAGCCTCAGTTCCCTCTTCTTCCTTCTAATTATATTCTTCACCCGTCTAACGGGGATAGGCTCTTAAGAAATCTATTCTCTAAATATTCCTGATACAAATGATAACTCCTTTTCAGTTCCTCTTCAAGCTAATCCTACCTCTTTGATCAACACTACTGCTCCTTCCGTGGTCACTTCTTCCGAAATTCAGAATATTTCGGCGGCTATCGTGGAGTTCCTAATTTTTAATAACAATTTTTTTTTTTTGAGCTAATAGAATTTAAAAAATTCTAACAAAAATCTGATTTTCCTTTACTAAAGTTTTTTTTCTTCTCTTGATTTTGGCAACAATTCAGTCAGCAAACCTTCCTCTTCCACCATCAAATTTAATCTGACAATCCGATCAGTTAAAGGATAAATTATGTTTGAAATAATAGCTGAATGTTACTCTAGAAAGGTTCAAAGCGCAGCAATCATTTTCTCTACGCTATAAACGTTGCGAGACTATTTTTAATTAATTTTACCCCAAAATCTAATCATTCTCAATGGCGTAAATAAAAATCAGCCAAATTAAATAATATCTGTGATTATCTGAATTATACCATTAAAACTGCATTTTTCATAAATTTGTAAACAAAATAAGCTATATCAGGAAATATACCAACATATGGAAAGCATCACTACCGAGATCCGGAAAAGAAGAATTCGATTCTACGGTCATATGCAAAGGATGGAGCCGAGCAGGCTCACCGGAAAGTTGCTTAATTACATGCGAAAACTAAAAAAAAGTGTCACATGGTACACTGAGACCAAAAAGGACCTGGATGAACTGAAGATCACGCCTGAAGATATAGAATAGCGATCAACGTTAAAGAAGCAATTATTTTACTGCAAAAGATTCGCGGAGAAACGTAAAGGAAGAACTGCCGTTTTGTGGACCGAAGAAAGAAAAAAAAAGACACAGTGAAAGAATGAAAGCAGTATGGACAGAGAGGAAGAAGAATGGCAGAACCAGTTGACAACGTAGTCTATCAGTGGCTAATTCGAAATAATAATAATAATATATATACATATACATTATATATTTCTACACCAACTGTACATTAAATTTGTCAGATTCTAAAAAAATGTTATTATTCGCAGAGATGGACTACTTTAACATATAAGAATTGTAGGATCTGAGAATTCAAAGAGTGTCTCTATAGCGAAATCCGAAAGATCGAACTTTAAAAAATGCTGTGACGAACCGGAATATCTCATAGGACCCGTTTAATATCGTATATTTAAAATTTACGTAATTAACGTTAAATAATTATTTTCATTAGTTATTTAATTTTTGTATTCATTATTTACTTAATCATTTTAGGTTTTGTACTATAAAGTACGGTAGACTGAATGTTCAAATGAAATTATTTAATAATAGTTCACGTAAAATCTGACTGAAGCTGTTCTCGTTATATTGCCCATTATATTTTAGAATAGAGTATACTTCGGTGTAGGTAACTTTAGCGCGACGTAATATTAAAGTAATAAAAATGGAAAGGAGCATTCATGTGACGTAAATAACTAAGACTTTTCCAACCTGGTGGTGGCCCGCAGACTAGACAGAAATTTCATATATTACAAACGGATTATAATGGTAAAATTAAAATTAACGTAAATTAATTATCGTAATAGTGTGTTAGTATATAGCTGCTTCGAGGCATGTCGTAGGCGAGCAATGGGCTACTCTAATGTGGCTAGAGTGTTGAGTACACTTCATTCTCGATATGGTTCAGAAGTGGTACCTTAACGTAAATTGTCTTCGTGAGTGTGATATATTGGTACCGACGAGAGCTAAAGACCATTAGCTCACCGGGGAAATTCTTAGTTGATGGTGGATAAGAAGCGACTAGACGTTCGTAAAAGTCGCCGTTAGATTTGTTCGGCTTCCGTTTGCTTCGTTCCAGGAAATCGATCGAGTACGCGTAACGAAGTTAAACTTTCGGAGAAATTACGTTGATTTTGTACCCCTGTCGATTATTTCCACGACTCATCGCGGAAGACGCTTGTTTTATTCTTTTTAATACATCTTCTTTGATCGGTAGAATTTTATTTAAAAAAAAAAAAAAAAAAAAAAAACTCGTACAAATATAATTAATCTCCCAACTAAAGGGGTTGCGCTCGAAATATAGAGACCGAAAGAATCCTCGACAGATACGTTGGCAGGATCGAACAAAGGCCCTTCAATAATTTATATTCTAGGAATCCAAAATAAAAAGCGTCCGCAACAAGGTTAAGTCTCGATGTATAAAATGACACCTGTAGCAGGAACAATAAATAAATAATAATACAAATATATATGTAAAATTTTATTAAACTAATTAAATTGAAAAAATGAAAAATTCATTTAAAGAATGCGCTGTTGGAAAGTGCTAATAAAAATTCTGCTTAAAGTTGTAGGAAATATAAGTGTACAGCAAATTAGGATAGTGGAAATTCAAGATCTTCAAACATTTATTCGTCAGTTGGTCTAAGCCAGGAGCTTTATTTTTAGTCCGGCGAAGAATATCCTTAATTTCCGCTTTGGAAATAAATAGTTCGCTGTTAAAACTAAAGCCGCTAAGGTTAAATCTCTGGAATTCTTGCAACTTGTATGAGAAGGTTTCGTCCCCATTTGTGTTTGAGTTTACTTGATAAAAATGATCAAGAAGGGCCTTAATCTTTGAATCCTTATCGAAAATTTTTTGATTATTCTGGTCTAAAAAATACGGAGGAATCTGTAACTGGCGTTTATTTTTGAAAATAGTCTTGTAAGGAAGGCCCCATAGTTTCGAATCGAAACAAAATTTTTTCCAATTTTTGGTTTTCGCGTTTCGCATTTCTTTATTAAAAATTTTTCGTACCAAATTCATAACCAGGCGCGCATTGTGATCATTAGCTCTCCGCTTGTGTGAGCGTTGAACCCGTTTGCGCAATTTCCTTAGAATTATTCGTAAAATCTCTAAATTAATATTCCACCACGAATTCCTATTTAATTGAATCGTTTCAGTGCTGCTACTAATAATATCATGAAGTGTGTTACGGAAATTTTCTAACATTATTTTCAGTTGGTGGGAATCATTAGCAGTTTTAAAATCGTAGTTTAAGTGCGAATGTTCTACAACGATTTTATTAAATTTCTTATAATTTATAATGCGATGCGTTAAGCTATTAATAATATTCATTTTTACTGATAATTTAAACTGAATCGGACTGTGTTCTGAATAAATTGCTTTATTATCTACCTTCCAGTCACTGATTACGTTAGGTCGACCGTGGATCAAAGTCAAGTCAATAACGCTGAAACCATTCGCGTTAGAAAAAGTAATTTCATCTCGTTCATTGGCGACAAAAAGATTATTACTAAGAATAAATTGTTCAAAAATGTTAGATCTTCTCGAGTGAAAAGCCCGACTGTCCCAGATCTTATCCGGACATTAAAGTCACCGCATAAGATAATCGATTTCTTCTGGTGGAAAGTAATAAATTGAGATAACAAATCTAAGAAGTTAGTTAGATCTTGTGAAGGCGGAAAGTAACAGGAGATAATAAAAATTTCTTCCAATTGAACTGCCACGATAAATATTCGGATGTTGAAGATTTTTCATTTAATGTATAATTTTATTTTAATTTTTATATTGGTTAATTTTTGTCTCTTTCATTTTCTTTTGATTGTTTCCAATCCATGAGGTGTTCATTCAACTGAGATACTCGTGGCTATGTTTCAATTACTATGTATTTATGTTATTATTCACCAAATAAATAAATAATAATAAGTGTACAGCAACTAATTTTAAAATTAGAAATTGGCTTAATGATTTTACTTTTTCACCTTTTAAGATAGAGACACGTTAAAATTGTTTAAATATTTCAATATTAATACGCTGGATGCTAATTTTGATTAAGAAATAACTCACACGTAAACGGAAAATATATTTATTCAAATTAAATAATACATTTTCTGTTTATGTTTTGTCAATCATAATTAATGCAATAATTTTAAAAAATTACTTTAATGGGCATTTATACGCGTTGTTTAATATAACGATTGTTACGTAACGTGTTTTGGAATACAAACTGTGAGAGATCTCGTATGTGTGTAGTCGCTTTTTTTTTATTTTTTTATATTAGTATTTTATATATTCTTAGATTTCACGTAATATATTACCACTGTACGTCGCACTTGTTACATAAAGTCAATTAACCAGAGTAAACAGTAGATCTACTTGAAGGTGAACGTCATTACTATCGAAAACAATTCAGATTAGTGTGAACCGAAAATTCTGCTTACAAATTTTTGGGGAACATAACATTATTCAGTAATGATATAAATATATTCTCTTATTCTTTAGAAGTTAATGATATGAATTGTTTTATCCAAAACCGTTACGTTTATGACGATTGTAACCTAAATTGCTAATTCGGGGAGATTGCCCATGTGTGCATCTAGAATCATTAGTAAGTAAAGTAAGTCTCACATATTATCCTTGATAAAGTATAATTGTGAAATTAAGCTTTTCATAATATTGTTATATAGGTTTTTGTCGCTCATTGTTTAATTTGACATATGTAATAGGTAAAAATACACTAATATAAACAATTAATTATCTTTTCATAATGCACTTAAGGTTCTAACGGATCTGATGAGAATACTCTAGGCCAGTTTCTTTCTACTTTTGCATTATCCGCCTTTACTTCCCACTAGATAATTCTTTGATATGACCAATATTCAGTTGAAAATTAGATATATATATATATATATATATACCACTGGGACAGCGACTTTGATAGAAATCTGAGACAATGTAAAACAACCTGGAAATTCTATCGGTTTCCTAGACTAATATTTAAACTTCCCTTGACGTAAAATTGTATAAAACAAAAAGAGAAAAAAGAAAAGAGGGAAAAATTCTACATCCAATTGAAATATTTCTAAATACGCAATCCGACGGTAGCGAGTTTGTGCCATTGAAATCCGGCTCACGAAATCATGAAAAGGGGTACTGAAAATTACCATTGCGCTGACCGATTAAAAATCTATAGTTGACGAGCGAGTGTAAAAACCGAAAAAGTGCCAAAGTAAATATTACTTGCTGCAACATTGAGAAGATGTGTGTGTGTGTAGGAAGATAATTTTTGTGTAACATGATGCATTCAGAAAAGCCATATAGCTCTACAAAAGCCTAGTTAAATGCTCGCCCGAATTTCCGTATGTCACTGCAAGCTTCCCGCGTGATTTTCTGCAAATTTCAAGAATTTACAATTGCGCAACTTGCAGCCAATGCACGCTAACAGCAGTGGGTTGATAATTACAAAGAGCCGAATCTAAACAGTGGAATTCGGTCGATATATGTTTCATAAATGCCAGGACGCAGAACATTTATTAATGGTACGCTTAGATCAGGCAATGGCTGAAGACATGTTCGGGTCGTAATTTCCGTCAGACGAGAAAACGGATTACGGTAGGAGAAGAAGCATAGGTGCCCGGTAATCTGGACCATATCGGCAGAAGGAACGAGATTGCGCGCAACGCATTTCTATATTATATTATTATGGTTTTTCCGAGAATAAACGAAGCAGCAGTACTTTCGGGCGAATTTTTTCAGTCGACTCGCAGGCAAAGGCAAACGTGTCTTCGGTCCAGCGACCAACCAACAATTTTGCACTTTCTGCACAGCTAAAGCTCACTCTGCAATTGACACCACATTTATTTTCTAAAATGCCGTTCGGGCCGCCTTTTTACATCTTCGCCTTTTGCACATCTTTTCGCGGCCAGCTCTCTCCTCTTCATTACTAAGAAAAACGGATGAGTTCGTTTCCGAGTGATTTCTCGGTATTCTAGGTAAAATTTGCACACATTAACACCAACCGCTCCATTATAAGCCGTTCTTCTTCCGCAACCGCAGCAACCGACTAGCCGCTCTGCTACATACTATTCCCGGCCTAAATCGCTCTATACATGAGAGGAAAAATACGCCACCGCCAGTCATGTTTCATTCTTTTTTCAAACATATTCCATAAATAACAACATGCCGCCTAATTTTAAATTTAATCATTTATTATTTCTTATTTTCCGCCCGATATTTTTTACTCCCACAAATCGCCGCCCCTTATTCTCTATGCCCTAACCCGTTGCCCAAACATCGCCTCCGCCGTTCCGCGCCCAATCTGTAATGCTAGCGCGCTCTGAAAACGTAGAATTACTCGGAATTTCCGAAAATTTTGCAGTCAATATGGAAACAAAACAGTTCAAAGCCTGTTGCATAAATTCTTCAGCTGCATCGATGCATGTTCCCAAAAATTTCGCAGTTCCGAAAGAGCGAAATGAAAAAAAACCTTCTCATCATTTCCTGCCGGAGATTGCTTTACCGTTCCTGAAAATGTCTATGGAAATACTGTAGACTCCTCCCGTTTATTAACCCAGCAAAGAAGTATGTCTTATTTTTCTGGCCTAACACACTACATCACACGCGGTCACATGGTTGGCTCCTAGAAAAGTGTTTATACTTGGGCGGCGAAAAAATTCTTAAAAATCGTCTTTCCCCCAAAAAAAGGTATTTTATTGATTGTCAATTTGCCGCTTCAATTCAACTATTCGATTGCGAAGGCGTTATTGTCAAATTTTTACCTCTAAGCGAAATATTCCGCCTCCATGGGAATATCACTCAATTGATATTATCGAAAAACCATATTCCTAGAATTCTATTGAACTCTAAGGCAAACGGTATCCATTTGGGGGGAAAACACGATAAAGGATGTCCTTTTGCGGGCAACTGATTACAATAAACGCGCTTCGTACAGCTCAGTATTCTGGATATCAGTTATGGAAACGAAACAACAGTAAACGGTAATGTGAAACTGCAAAAAAATGTTGAAAAAACGTAAAAAGGTGTCAGATGTCTAAAGCATTAAGGATGGGGGTGATATGCACTTGCTACAATTTTCATTAAACTGCATACTGTAAACTGACTAAAAGGAAAACGAGGGAAGGATTCCGCTTGATAAAGCTTATGCGATCGAGGAGACAGTTAAGCATTACAGTTCAGGACATTTTGATCTCTTATAGATGGACGGACTTAGCCGCTCGTCAGAGGGGGGGAAAGCAGAGTTTGGTAAGTGGTTATTAACAAAAAATGATTTTTGTTTTTTGTTTTTATTCTTATGAAAATTAATCACATCGCGAATAATTTTAAGAAATTTTTCTTGCTTTTTTTTTTATAAAAATTAAACGTCAAACGAATTTCGTTTAATAAGATTCCCCAATTAAAGGTGCATTTCTATTAGCTACTTTCTTCAGTTTTACCTGTCTAAAATGCAAATTCGGATTAACTGACTTTTTGTGTTATTCAAACTTCTGCCTCAATTAACAATCGGAAATTTACTGTAGATTTATATTTACATATATATATATATATATACGTATATATATATACACATATATATATGTGTGTGTGTGTCCGCGCGTACGTATACTTCCGCAGCATTTAAATTGTAATGGTGTAAAGTATTGGTTTTAGTTCCCCACCAGGGATGACAAATATAACGTGTATGCTGTTTTATAAAGCGCTCAGGGATGTGTAAATAACATCGTAGACGTAGAATTAAATTATTGTTTTACTATTATCATTAAATTGTTCAATGACGGCCGATCACTGAAAAACAAAACGAATTAAATACATGCAAACGAAAAGCTGAAATAAATAAAAACGATTAATTAGAAATATTATAAATAGTGTATGTATCACTCTGCTGCGACTGATGGGAAGTACCCTTTGCTGGCAGGCAGGATACGTTGGTGATTCTGTCTTAGATTATCGGTTAACGAGAGAAGGAGACGCCGTGATCAAAATTATAATTTTTTACGAATTTTATAAATTTAACTAATTACAAAATCTAGTTTCCGCTATTTAGGAATCTTTCTTGATACCTTTCACAATCGCATTAATTATCTGTATCTATTCTCTCTTAAAAAGCTCAATCTCTTAAAAGTTTATTCAAATAATAATTACGGAGATGATCGCTGTATCCTTCTCATGTTTTACAAATCCTTTATCCACTCTGTCCTGGATTACTGTTGCTTTATTTATGGCAATGGCAATTTCTCCAGGTCCCTTCTTTAAAAATTAGATCGTATTCAAAACAAATGTCTTCGTCTCTATCTTGGTGCCTCGAGATCCATCCCACTTCCGGCTATTCTTTCTGAATCCCATACTCTACTCTCTTCATTCGTAGATATTCTATTTAGATTAAACGTCTGTCTATTTATTCCTCTTCACTTGTTTTTGTTGTTTTTTTATTATTATTTTGAGCATGTCAGCTTAAGACGTTACTCAATCCAACTGTATGATAGTATTAATGGTTATAAAGGAAAAATATTACAAATGGAACATACGAAAGAAGCTAGCAAAGGAATAACCAAGGGAGACGGAAAAGAAAGCATTAAACGCTGTAAGGCGTAGGATAAGACGCAAAAGACCGGAATACAGTATCGCGCGTTCTGAAGAAATGGAAGGATATTAAAGCAAAATGTAAATAACGTCACAAGTGAAGTTTGCTTCTGACGGATCAAACGGATAAACAAAAGGAGACTGAGTAATGGAGAAACGGAAGAACGAAGCAAGAAGCAAGCTATGATTAAACCGAAGTCTAATTATGGATGAAATAGTTAACCGCCTCATGTTGGGGAAATTAACAAACCACGGAAAAAGAGGAGGAATGGGTTATACGGATAAGTAAAAGGAAGCAGGATTGGAAAAAAAAGAAGGATAGAGATCAGACCAACAGTCGCGGTGGCAACGAGAGGAAAGGGGAAGAAGACTTTGAGCTGGGAAATGTTTAATAAAGCAACAGTCTAAAGCAGCCGAACGTGCCAACGAGTCGACTTACTCGTTGCCCGAAATTCCACAATAACTAGGATAATCTATAATAGATCAATACGGACAGAGCTTGAATGAAATAGATGTGAAATTAAGGAACGTATGTGAAGCACGATAGGATCAGTGGATGGTTTAGGAAAGGGAGTAGCAATGGCTTGTAAAACGTCTTTTGAATCAGAAAATAAGGGAACCTTGGATATATTGTTAGTGGAGGCTATAAAAAGGATTGCCTGTAAGATCGCAATAGATTCGGCTAGGAATATGGAAGAGAACGAGAGGAGTTTGAACGACTTAGAATAGCCGAAACCCGGCAAAGTAAAAGCCGCTCCAACCCCCAAAGCTGACTTTGAGCCATCTGTAAAAATTAAAGTATAAGAAGGAAAGAGCGAGAATAAAACATAGTTAAATTCGTTATGAACAGCGGGAGAGGGAAGAGACTTGACATACGAAGGAAGAAAGAGTAAACTGGGTGAGTAAATAAAATCTAGGAAATTATAGGTAAAATAAGGGCATTTGATGTAGGATAGAACAAAAGGAGAGAAGGCCCTGAGACGTGAAGAAATCAAGGAAAGGATTGTGGGGTTTTACGAGGAGAGAAACGCCAGTTGTTGAATATAAACCAGTAGGAATTAAGCAAGTAGGAATCGAAAATACGAAGACGTTTGATCAGAAATCATTCAGCTAGATAAAGTCTTCGGATGAATAAAGGACAGGAACCAGTTTCTGCCAAAATGGCTGCAAAAGGAGAGGAGTTCAAGGCACCGATACAAAGGCGGAAACACATACATACTATGGATTTTATCAAGTTTAAGGAGAAGATATTTAGGAGCACTAGCGTAAAGGAACGAGCAATAATCGAATTTAGAAAGGATAGTGGCCTTGTATAGCATCAGAAGGATATAAGGATCCCCACCCCAATTACGGGACTAGAGAGCCTTCAACCAATTAACCCTCTTGAGAGCCGACGTATAGAGATAATTGATGTGATCGTGAAAGGACAAGTTACTGTTAAGAACAATGCCAAGGTAGGAGACGGGACTAACTAAAGGAACAGGAAGATGGCACACGGATAGATTGACTGAGGCACGACTATAAGGACGATAAGTGAAAACCATAGCTGCTGATTTCCCAGAAGAAGTAAAAAGGTGAAGATCGGATAACGCATTATCCAGAGAGAAAAGAGAGTTGTTAAGCTCCACGTCGGCGGAAGAAAGATTAACCGAGGAAGAGTAGATGAGTATATCATCGGCAAAGAATAAGGAAGTAGATGATATCCGAAGAGTAGCTATAACTTCTTTACGGCTAGATCTTGTGATGAAGTCCTCCAAATTGCAGTATTTGAGCGGATTATTTGTTCGAAGTAGGAATTTCACGCCAATTCTTCGACCATTTCTGTTTTAGCAGGACTTTGATTGTCACAGAGAAGTCCAATGAAGGTACACTGGTATGTCTGGAATCGGGAGACATGGCCTCTTTCGCTGCAAAATCCACCAACTCGTTTCCCGTGTTGCCCTTGTGTTCTGGAGTTCACGCGAAGGTAATGCAATTCGAAGTGGTAGATATAACTGAGATTATATCTTCAGTGATAATAAATATGTAATTTTTTTCATGAACAAGATATTCGTGGTTTAGGAATAATATTATATTATTTTCCTTTTATTTCATTTTTTTTTAATTTGGTTTAATATTAATATTAAGTTTACCTTATATATATATATATATTTTTTATTATAAGGATTTAATAATTGATGAATTTATTAATTCAAATATTAATTTTTTTTTTTTATTATTATTTTGCTATCTATTGTGCGTTTATAATAAAGACGAAACTGAAGAGAGGGAGCCTGTGCAAATAAGAGAATCTTCGTTGGACTCTCCTGTAAGATCGACTGCAAGTTTTATAGCATATAGTTCTGCAGATAGAACTGGAAAGTTGTTTTTGGTAATGAGTATCATATTATGTCGAATTATTTGTGAGCACTGTAATTGACAAAGGGAAGTGATCACAAATTATGTAACGAATATTTCGAGAAAGATTTTCGAAAAGAGGATGTATAGAAAATCATGAATAACGTCTATGCATACAGACGCGGTGTCGTTGGCACAATTCGTCGTTCGGACGACAAACCGAACAAGGACGAAAATTGTACTGAACGTTATTCGTTTCCGCAATACGGAACTCGAGAAAGTGTTGGATGAGTAGAAACGATTCTTTCCTTTTTCCTCTATGTTGTTCACCCCTGTTGTGGGGTATCGTGATCCTGTAGCAATCCGATTGTTGCATGCCACATACCCCTCGACCTATTGGTGCAAACCAGTTTGTTTTATTATATCTGTCCAGCGCGCTGTGGAGGGCGGTCTTTTGGTCTTCTCCTTTGGACCTTCGTCGCCAGTGTTTTTAATTTCCGCTCACTGCGAATAATATTTCATTACGCGAGAAACAGTCACATCAGCGAAGCGTTGTGTGCGATTCAACTCATGTACTACGGATTCATTTGTTCGTTTCGCGGTCCACGGTATGCAGAGTAATCTAGAATAACACCACATTTCAAAATTGTTAAGCTGCTGGATTTGTTTAAAGTCCATGTGATTCGGCTCCATATAATACTATCGAAAATAGAAGTGTCCCCTTACGAGTTTTATTTTCACATTTTTAATTCGAAGCCAGTTCCTAAATGAAATGAAAAGTAATAAGGTTAATTATTTTTTGTCTTTCTTTGAAAAGGGTGCATAATATCTAACTTAAGGCAATAGCCCAAAATTCAAAACGGAAAAGTATCCGGATGATTAGCATCGTTCAAATTCTGGAAAGAACTAAAAGGACCTCTCCCGGTGACAATAATACGCGCTAACAGATAAAATGTATTATTACTAAAAATGTGAATTGAAAATGGTATGCAACCTCGGCAACGCACTTAATTTTCTAAGACCAGAGTACATTGCATAAATTGTCGAGAGCAAATAGAAGTTGTACAGCTACCGAGGCGGATAAACTTGAAGCCTCCCTTTCCCGGAATTAATACTAATGCGATCTGAATTTAGACTGCGTCACTTATAAATATTTTTAACCTCTCTCTCTCTATACCACCTTTAGATGGTCAATATGGGCCGCGTTTGATGAATTATGAAACGCTCGAATGTAATCATCGGCTAAGTTGTAATAAAATTACTACGTTAAAAGCACCTGAAAGGAAGTAAATGTTACACGCTAAATAGTCGATCGAATTAATTAGATTATCGGCGGCGAATACAGACTAAACTGGCAGTTCTTTGAGACAATTTTCGATCAGTAGCCGGGAAGTATTTTAAAGCTCTAGCCGAAAATAATTCTCCGTCCTTTGGATACTGCTTCTTTACACCGTATTTTATAAATACAATCACAGG
This sequence comes from Icerya purchasi, assembly GCA_039619475.1. Classification (NCBI taxonomy): domain Eukaryota; kingdom Metazoa; phylum Arthropoda; class Insecta; order Hemiptera; family Monophlebidae; genus Icerya; species Icerya purchasi. The sequence goes on along the minus strand of CM077115.1, from coordinate 601,012,728 downwards.
AACACCTCTACATCTGGAAAACTCACGTGCCCTTTTCGGACAGTTTCTCGGATTAAAAATACAGAGATTTCTTTTCCAAGAGTTTTCCTTTTATTAATTTAAAGTGAAATTTATTTAATGCTAAAATTTATTTTTGAACAATGGATTAGGAATTTAATATTATTAATTTTAATGAAATTACATTAATACCGCGCAGGCATGAGCCATGCGGGAATCAATCTGAAAAGAAACGAGGAGCCGTACAATAGAAATATTCTAGTAAGATAATCTGCATAAGCTGCGTGGCAGGTGTCCCGCCTTTGACAAGGTGATGATAGCAATCTTTTATCTTCGCCAGTCATCCATAAATAAACCCCTCGACCATATTCTCGACAGGCAACTAGGAACGAATGGCAGATTTTCAAGAAATATCTAGCCGTATTTTTTTTTTTTTTTTTTTTTGAAAAATATGTATTTATTATTTTTTACATACAAAACTTTCGTCAAGCTAAAACGCTTGTCGACGAATTATCCTATTTAACACTTTACCATCTTAAATTAACTTATACATATACATAATCGTGTAATATTTACTAATCTTAATCTATCTTTTTACTCATCAATAATTAATAATCTATTTCTATCTTCTATATTCAGAAGCAGTTATAGGATCCAATTACTTCACTTTCAACGAGAGGTTTTTCGTGCCACATGACGGCATGGCTATGGGGTCTAGGTTGGCTCCCATTTTTGCTAATTTTTTCATGGAGCAACTAGATAGTATCGTACTTAACGATTGGCAACCGAAGTGTTGGTATAGATATGTGGATGACACATTTGTCATCTGGCAGCATGGTGGAGAGAAGTTAGATAAGTTTTTTGCGTTCTTAAATACTTTTCATAGAAATATACTGTTCACTAGGGAGGAAGAATGTAATGGAGAGTTAGCGTTTCTCGATGTCCGCATCAAACGCAATAATTTGGGTGATGTTTTCACATCTGTACATCGAAAAAAGACGCACACGGATAAATATTTGCATAAGAACTCTCATCACTTGCCGAGCCAGAAGGTCGGTGTGTTTAAGACCCTTGTACATAGAGCACAGAAGGTGTCCTGCCGCGATAGTCTCCAAGAGGAGTTAAGACATCTTAAAGGTGTTATGGTCAAAAATGGGTATAGCACGGATGAAGCAAGTAGGTATATCAGTAAGTTTAGTTGCAATAGTCATGTTAATATTAATGAATCTGAACAGTTTGCTACTAGTGTTGTGCTACCGTTCATCAAAGGAGTCACGGAAAGAATTGGAAGGATTTTACGTAAAAACAATGTTAGACCAGTCTTCGGTACGTGTATGAAAATAAGGAACATGTTAAGAGGTCCAAAAGATAGTTTACCTCGGTTACACTGCGCCGGTGTATACAAAATACCCTGTTCGTGTGGATTAAGCTATATCGGTCAGACTAGTAGGCTTATTGAAACCAGGGTGAAGGAGCATAGGGCTGATTGCGCGCATAGGCGGGTGCACAAATCCGCCTTAGCGGAACATCAGTTGAAAACGAATCATACTATCAAATTTGAGGATAGTGTTCCTTTAGCTAAGGAAGTTCACACCGGCAGGAGGTTGGTTAGAGAAGCCATCGAAATTGAGAAATGGCCAAATTTTAACAGAGAAGAAGGTCTACGTGTTCCCACGGCATGGAAACCAGTCATACGGTTGACGAACTTGCATCTATAACAGCGACCAGGTAGGTTTCATTTTTCTTTTCCAACTCTGGGTTATTTGGTTTTAATTTTGACTGTGTCTCTTTAGGTACCTTGACGTCCGCCACCGCATTTCACTTCTTCTTGGTCTTTTGTTCCCACATCCCGCCGGTCCGAGTGGTTTCTTCTTTCGGTTGGATTTGCTTTGTTTTACTTCGTTTGGTTAAGCTTCCGTTAGTCCAATGCCCGGGGCCTTGCCCTCTGGTGCTTCCTCCGGATAGGTTTCGAGTGGGCCCTCAGGTGAGGATTCCAAGCAATTTTCAGGTAGTTCCCAGTCCTTGTTCAGGTAATTCAACTATTTCTGTTGTAATATTTTATATTTTTGTTTTGTTCAGTTGGTTGTTCAGTGCGTTCCAACGTTTTTAGTTTTATTTTTTATAAGTTGTTATTCGTTTTTCCCCCCTGCCTCAACTGTGACCCGATGTTTTTTGTTCCTTTTGTATATTTTTTCTAATACCTTTTTTCTCATATGTTTTTACATTTTATTATCTTCGGTTGTTATGCGTTTTGTCGGTTTTTCCCGTTTAGATTTTGTTCCTTTTATTATTATTTTTTTTTCCTTTGTTTTTATATTTTTTCTATCTGTTGTTATAGCGTTTCGTCGGTTTTTCCTGTTTAAAGGTAGGTTATCTGTTTTGGATTTTTCATGATTTCTGATTCTTATTTTAATGTTATTGTCGATCGCAATTTTCGCTCCGTTCTTCAGTTTGCTTCTGATGATGGCCAGTGTAAGCTGGTCGAAACGTTAAGCGAATAAATATATTTTAAAAACACAGTTGTTTCCGAAAATTATTTATCATGAGTAATCACTGTGAAAGCTTTAAATTTTCTATATTCAAAGTTTTTTTTCCAGTTTTTTTTGTTGCGCCTTGTCATTTTATTTTATGTTTATTATTTTTTTTTATATTTTCTTCTTCCTGAAGCCATTCCTTTATTTTCCTTTTTCTTTCCCCTATTTTTTCCTTCTCTATTATTTCTTTGGGTATTTTATTCAACATCCGAGTTGTTATAATATATTTGTCCGTTTGCTAATCTATGTTCTTGCTAACGGCAATTGGTACGAAAGCTTTTTCCTCAACTCGTATTCTGTGTTTATTCTTTCCTTCAATTCAATTTTCTTTTCTGCTGATATGTACTCCCATATCTTCAGTAATAAGTACAAAAAAAAAAAAAAAAATACATTCCTTTTATGCTCATTACGTTTTCTTTTTTAATTATTTCGCTATCGGTTTCTCCCTTTAAGGATTTGGTATTAATTTCAAGCATTTAATTTGCAGTTTATTTATTTTCCCCAGGTATACCTTTCCTCATCATTATGCCTGAATTCCATATCTGATCTTCGACTCTACTAGCGCATAATAAACTACTTTTAATGTTGCATTTGTTGCATATTTCTTTAATGTATATAAAGCTGGTAAAACTGCTGTTATTTTCTTTGCAAATGTATTCCATATGTATGTCCCATCTTAAGTGTCGGTCCATCATTACTGTCCAAAAATGTTTATACCGCGTTACTATGTCTAACTTTTGACAGTTTTCGCATTCGCGTCTTTCCCCCATTGAGTGTACACATTCGTTTGAGTGCATTATTATATTTGGACAATACAAATCAGAGCTGTCTCTTTTTTTCCGCAGTACCATTAGTCTTTTTTATATTAATTCTTAGACTTTTATCGTGTGCCCATTTACTTATTGTTATTAGATCTTTTTGCATCCTTATTACTGCCTCTTTAACATCTTTATGTGACGTAACTATTGTCATATATCATCCGCGTACGAGACTGTAACTTAATTCCCCTTATACAGAGACCATTTGTGTATACAATAAACAGCATTGGCGCTAAGTTGCTACCCTGCAGTACTCTTACATTCATCTAATCTTTTTCACTTTGCACATTTAAGATATTTACGCATGTTTTCCTTTGTGTTAAATAACTTTGAAACCATTTTTTCAAACTATTCGTTATTCCTATTTCCTCTAGTGCGTTTATGATTATTTTATAATCAACCGTTATTTCTCTAGTAAGATCTATAAACGTTATCAACACCTTCTTTCTCTCTTCAAAGCTATCTCTTATTTTTTCGGTAAGCTCACTGATTGCTTTCGAAGTGGATTTTCCTTTTTGAAACCCGTATTGTGTTTTGTCAATTATCCTATTTTCTTGTAGGTACTTCGTTAGATTATTTGCTGCGTACTTTTCTAATATTGTCGCATTCACGTTACTTGTAGCAATCGGCATAATAGAGTTTTCATATTCACTGTGTTTCCCTTTTTTATATGTTGGTCTCATTTTTGATATTTTTAACCCATTTGGTATTTTCCCTTCTTTTAACGTCTGATGAATTAGCTTAGTAATTTCCTTCACTATGTATATTTTTACTGTTTTTATATCTTTTATTCTTATTCCATCGATTCCGGTGGTCTTTGTTTCCTTTAATCCATCAATTATTTTCCCCACCTGTTCTACGTTTGCTTTAGGTAAGTACATGTTTACTTTTACTTCATCTTCTTCTCTTTTTTCTAATAGCACTTTATTACATTTGTGTTCTAGTTTTTTTATGCCATTTTTGAATTCTTTACTGAATTTGTCTGCAATTTCTCTTGCTTCTTGTCCGTTGCCAAAGTATTTATTTATGGTTTCATCTACTCCTAGGCTCTTTTGTTTTCCTATAATCTTGTTTATATTTAACCAAGTTTTCCTGATATCCCCCCCCTGTGCTACTTTAAAACTTTTCCCGACAAACATGTCTTTTTGCTGTTTTATTTCTGCATTCACTTGGTTTCTGAATTTATTGTATTTCCTTCTTAACTCAATATTTTGATTATTCTTTTTTACTTTTTTGTACAATTTGTCTCTTTTTCTTATCATTTCAATTATTTTTTGCGTCATCCATTCTTTCTTCCTTTGTATTTTTCCTTCTCCTGACGTATTTTTGTATCTGTTTATAATGTCTCCAGAATTTTACAGCATATTAATTTAATTAGTATTAAAATAAATCTGTGAAATCAGTCGAATTTGAATTCAACACACACGTATATATATGTATATATATATATATATATATATTTATATATGAATCGAACATACAGAGACTTTAAAATGATCATCATCCATACTCAGTTTTTGAGTGTTGCTTATTACTCGTAAATTCTAATTAAATAAATGTAGCATACTAGGCAATTATGCAGTGTAAGTATACACACAAAGACTACACTTAAAACTGATATTGTGATTGATTTATATCGTTATACAAAAAGGCACTCCTATTTATATGTCTGCCTACAACACATCAATTATCGCGCATATGATGATATTTGCCATTGCCTTGCCCATATGACATTCTATTAGCGGTTAACTTATTTATCCTTGTAACATCTGTCGTCGCCTGGGATCAAACCCGAGACTTCTGCAGCGAAAGTCGAGTGCTCCAGCAACCAGGCTATCGCGACAACCTAGTAAAAAAAAATATTTAGTCGAAGAAAATATGTATAACTTCCAGTTTATAATAGCGTTCGCTATTACATAGAAACGGAAATGGAACAGTCGTCGTAAACTGCTGGCCTCATAAGGTTCGTCATCTTCTGTCGATCTTCCGTTAACCGCTTCAGCATCCATACGATGTGCACGGCCACATACACATGCGTACACACATACAGATACGCACGCATACTCGCAACAATGTTTACTAAAACGCGATGAACATTACTATGCCGCTTAACCGATTATAAAAGAAATTAAAATAAAAGAGCACACCGATAAATTCCAGCCGTAAGACATACAAAGAAACACTCGAACGATGTCACAAGGTACTGAGTTAACTGAAATGAACCGGAACTAGCAGGTGCCTGAAAAGTGAATCGAATAGTAATAATAATAATAATAATAATAATAATAATCGAAGTAAACGGATGATTGGATGATTTGCGCTATTATAAAGGCCACTTTAATCATCAGCTTAATAATAAATAACTAGAAAAAGTCAAATTCTCGCTGATCGTTATGCTTCTTTATACCTATTAACGTGCCACTTGCTGCAACAGCAGCTGCTGGTACGGCTGAATGACAGTTAGATACACTGTTAAGCATATCCGAATATTTCGGGAATCTGAAGATGATCTTTCCGTCGTCTCATTATCGTCGCGAATTTGAGGAAGAAAACTGGAGAAGCATAACTGCGATCGGATCGAACTTCGAATAGTAAACCAAAAGGTGGCGTATGGATATGGTCGGTGTGGCACAATGTGAGTAGCTTCTTTGCGGATGAATGAAGTGTAATCCAAGGTTACGCGTTTGATGAGATTGTGGCAGATTTTGATAATTTTTTTACTCCCAATGATTCGGTTGATCTTGAATAGTTCCACGAGAAAACCGGTAAGTCTAGGGTCAGGCAACAACGTGCAACTGAGGTTGACTGATCCCCCTGCAATGCCTTTATGTCTTGAAATCCACACGGAGGTGTATTTGGAAACAGAGCGTATAGTCCAAATCATAATTGTAGCGATAAGCTGTGTAATCTATCATAAATCTGTAGAGGGTAAGAAAGTGACGATAATAAAGTCTTCACTGAACCGAACTGTATGATTAACATTTTAAAGCGCATAGTTCTAAAAAGATAAAATTGAAATGCTATTTGGTAATAAGTCGCGTCTCCCCGCGTGTCAGATCCGTTTACGAGTAGAACGCAGTCAGTTGAATTCAGAGCCATGCGTACACATACGTTTAAACGGTTAACATAGTTTGAACTTGTCGAAGACGTTTTTTTTTTTTATTTCGTTGGAAGAGTAATCCGTCTTTCAACTTGAAGGCGGGGAAAGTTCGACCACAGAGGAAGAGCAGCAGCAGATGTCTCGTTTTAAATCTTTGAAAGACCATTGACCATTTTTGAACCGGCTCGGAGGGAACAAAATCCTCAGGGAAGATTTTACACAAAATAAAAATTTAATTTTATTCTTGACAACTTTTCAACACATGGTGCTTGGTCTGCCTTATTTCGTTTGGTTCTCTAGCTGAAGATGGAATGTGCCTGAAAACGTTACTATTGAAATAAGTATAATATTATTTATTTTTTAATTGTTCCATATGTAGAATAATAAATATATAGTTTCGTATTTCTAGGAATAAAAATTGATTGAAAATAGTTTCGAGTCGTTCTCACATAACAGGCTAATGGACATGGCGAGGTACGAAAAGCTCCGGTCATCAATTTGAGCGGCACATTCTGGATGGCATTTGGTATATTTAATACAGTTTTCACGGCCGCCAGTCTGACCACAGATCCATAGTTGACTGTCTTGAGTTACATATATGTAAACACGCTAGTAAAATTCAAAAAAAAACAAAATCATCAGCGACAAGCATACTTTAAAAACAAAACACTACCGCTCAACCGCTCTACGGACGTTAAAGAAATAATTGAAACTCTACGCCCTTTCGGGACAAAAAAAAATATAATTTTCAATCTGTAAAACACAAATGACTCTCCTTCGAAAAAAAAAAATGAAACGAACGACAGATTGGCTACTAAAACAACATTATCAGTATGTGTACAGGTACGCTTTCTTCACAGCTTGCTGCAAGTTTCAAAATTGTAATGTCATTGTAGACTGCATAACCAAAAGTCATTACGCTAGACGAAGAGGTCGAGTAGATTTATGTTGCTCAAACGGTTTCGTGTTGCACTCAACATTCTGTCGCAATACGACATGGATCGACACTTCATTTTCGGCAACAAATCAGTGTCGTCCAATACAATGAATCGGCTATATGCTGCGCGAATTTTGAATACAAACGGAGCAAAAAAAAGGTTGTATAAAGCGAATTGTCTCAGTATATGCGAATTGTAAATAACATTCTCTAAATTTAATTATTCTGTTTTTTATAATTGAAGCTGGTCTCTCTAAATCAGCTAAAATTCTTGCCTTCCGCTACGTTTTGATGTTCCTATTCCAATTACAGCAATTATTGCTGAATCCAATATGCCACCACTATCTATTTGCAGACCTTATTCGGACTATCATTGCTAAACGTCTTCCGCTAACATTCTCCACTCTTATCCATTCCGACCTTTCCATTTCTAGAAACTGACGTTTTACACTTAAGAAAATAATTCCATTCCGTTCATCTTGCTTCGTTTTACTCTTGCACAATCTCCGTTAGTTATCTTCCGCATTCTTCCTTCGATTTCGTCAAACCCTAACTATCTTTCTGAAATATTTATTCTACCTACCTTCATTGATAAAGTGAGCAACGCAATCTATTGTACCTAAACCGGATCTAAAATCGTACATACACTAGTAGGTAGAAGAATATTCCCAAGCCAGTGCAGAAGCCCTGAAATACAATTTTTCGAAGCCCAATTAAAGCTCAAAGACGACAAAATAGATCTATAAAAAGTCGTTTTCAGTTGAGTCTTAACAAACTTTTACCTTGAAATGGCTGAGAAACATTACCACCGCTTAGGGCTAATTTTATATATATATATTGATATTGATATGAATTTCGATCTCGAGTCCCTGTTTAGGGGGCCATTTGATATGAATTTCTCTATGGGTCCCTTTTTTGGAGCACCATTTGATACGAATTTCGTTCCGTATTTAAACTTTATGAAAAAATAAATAGTAATAAAAAAAAAACAACGATCTTGCTGACGCCAGTAGCAAGAGACAACGGCTTGCCACCACCGGAAAAGCTCTGTTAGCGGCAGAACACTAGGCTTTTTAACCACGAGGAAATAACGCGAAAAAAGAAAACAAAGAATAATTAGCACAAAAAAAAATTTTAAATGTGCAGCACGGCGAAAGGCTGACATATATTTAAAACGTAAACGCGACGACGACAAGCAACAACAATTCAACGAAAAATTAACCGATCGACCATCATCGACGAACACCGAATTAATCCGACTATATCGAGTGAACAATTAATTAATACTCTATTATCGCTTTATAGTGCAAGATGCACGCACGAAGATTTCGGTACACGACGGGCTTTTACCGAACGACATAGTCGAATCGCTGAAATTACCCGGTACCTTATCAATTAATAATATGAACGTCGATTTTTTTAGAACATTTCTTATATATATATTTTGTATTATATTATAAAGCTGCCACTACCCTGTCTTTCCGGGATTTTTATAAATTCTCTTGCGACTCTCGTAGCTACACGCTCCGTACTTATACGCTTCGACGGTAAACGCTATATCTCCGCGTTTTTCGACCACGCTTCACCCCGCGAATCCAGTTCGCTCCCGCAACACAGCCGACATTCTGGGTTAGTACTCTTTAATGTGGATAAAGCTTTCGATACTAGCTGGTATCGAGGACTTGTGTACAAACTAATAAATTCTAAATTTCCTGCTTACTTAATTAAAATAATTATAAACTACCTTAACAACCGACTGTTTTACGTAACTCTTAATAACTATCAATCCACAAGGAAAACTGTCCTTGCAGGCGTACCGCAAGGTAGTGTCCTCGGAACCTTCCTCTTTATATTGTTTCTCAGCGACTTTCCTAAAATTTTTAACACTGAGGTCGCTTTATATGCTGACGATGTTGCCCTCTATTGTAGTTCTTATAGACCTAGTAACATAAGTAACAGACTTCAGAGAGCCTCGACACGCGTTCTGAAATACTTTACCCGATGGCAGATTAATATTAATCCATCAAAGACCCAAGCGATATTCTTCACCCGTCGGCGACCCCAATTTCCAAGAAAACTAATCATTTCTAGAAATGACATTGCCTGGTCTAATCACATCAAATATCTTGGCTTCATATCAGACAGCAAATTAACTTACAGCAAAACATATCGAGTACATCTCGGTTAAAACAAACAGAGCTATCTCGCTATTATATCCCTTGCTCAATCGCAAATCCTATTTAAATGCAAATAACAAATTTGTCATCTACCAATCACTTATAAGGCCTATTATCACATATTCTTGTCCAGTGTGGTCTTCTGTTAGTAGGGCACATTATAACAAGCTACAGGTAATCCAAAATCGATGCTTAAGATATGTATTCTTAGGGCTAATATAGATATACACAAGAGTAGCATCTGTGCATAACATTTTAGAGTTACCGCAAATCAGAGATTATGTTTTGAGTGCAACTACTAAGTTCTGTGATAAATGTATAGAGCACGAGAATTTACTTATCAGCTCTATTGATGATTCCAGGCAACTACGCATTATGTATACTAAGTACAAATATCGTAGACTTGAGCACAATATATTATTCTGAATTATTTGACGTTAGTACTAGTATTTAGTTTTAGTTTTATTTTACAATTATTCTATTTGATAATCATTGTGTAAATATCTATGTCATGTGGCACTAGCCACCAAGTCCTCCCCTCCTGTAGTAGGTTTTTGGTTCTTTTCCTACTAACTTAAACGTCGCATATCATGTCTTATTTATACGTATATTCATTAATTTAGTTATGTGGTAAGACTCGTGTCGGTACACATATTAACAACTATGTCATGAGCGCAATGTTATTGTTTATGCAAATAAATCTTTCTTGGCTATATCTCCGCGTTTTTCGACCACGCTTCACCCCGCGAACCCAGTTCGCTCCCGCAACACAGCTGACAGAACGGCTGCGTTCGGGATAACCACGCTTTTCGGTCGAAAAAAGTCTTCGATCGCAATTCACCGCCATTTCTGCTGCCCGAGAAAACCCCGACATATAAATAATTTTAAAACTGAAATAATAATTTCTACCTTGGACAGCATTATCTGAAAGCGTATAAAACGTAATAAAATGCTACAACTGCCGAATCCGTCTCAATATCTATAGCTTTTTGTAAATATATGTTAAATAAACGACTCGTCTAGTGGCTAGAGAGCAACAAAATGATTATTCCTAATAACATGTTTGGGTTTTCAAGCTAGTATTGGTCCCTTTAATTGTGCCAGTTCTAGCACATCTGAAATATATAGAAACTTCATACAAAAAAGTTTTACTGTATCTGTCTTTCTTGATTCTTTGGTGATGTAAATGTTTGTTCATTATGTAACACAAAATGCTATCGATTAATAAACCCGTTCATTTTGCGAATTCTTCGGCTTTTCTAAAATCTACTCCAGGCTTGGCAGTTTTACATCTATTCTTGTTCTAAAAGTTGAACTTAAGTTAAATAGGAAAATGATTATGCAACCAAATTACATCTCTATTACAGTTCTGTCACAACATTGAGTATAACGAATACGAAAAAATAAAAAAGATGGAATGCAGGTATAAGTAGAAATTTTAACGGGAAAGAGGAAAATAGTAAGAATATCATTAAAATAATCCATTTTAACATTCGAAGCATTAGATGCAATTGGGATGAGTTATTAATACAAATTGATAAACAGGATGTTAGCGTAATGGTTCTTACCGAAATAAACATTAAAGAGCACGAGGCTGAATATTTTATAACAGAGGGTTATGAGAAATGTGTAATTGAGAAACCATGGAATAATGATATTAGCGTCAAAGGCTTTCAGCTTCAAAGTGGTTCACGCGGGCAATTATACTGCTGACAGCATTACTGTAGAAATAAGCCTAACAAAGAATCATAAAATTTACTTAATGGCAATTTATAGGACACCGAGTAACAACGTTGGTCACTTTCTACAAGAACTCGAAGAGAGCCTGGAAAGATTAGATTGGAATACAAAATTTATTATCTGCGGACATTTCAATATTAACACTGATTCAAGAAGTAAAATAAATGATCAGTTTCTGAACATCTTATCAAGACACGGTGGAATTCGGGTAAAATTAAAGGAATAACTAGAGAAGAGGTAAGAGCAGGTCGTATTACCAAATCTTGTATAAATAACATCTTCATTAGACATGCAACAGAGAAAGTAATGGCGGGTATTATAAAGACAAAAATTTCAGATCACTACATAGTTTGTAGTGCACTATATGGGTAGAGATAGAGACGAGAATATGAAGAACGTTAGTACACGTGAAATCTATTTGAATGAAAACCTGTTAATAGATAAAGTAAATGCTTATCGCTGGCAGGCTTTGCTAGAGAAAAGAGAAGTGGAAGAATTAGTAAATAATTTAAAAGTAGTATTCAATAAACTTAATGACGATTGCAAATTTAATAAACAGAAAAGGAGGGAAAGGAGATAAATATCTTATTGCAGCTTGGATGAATAGGAAAATATTATATTCCCTACATATTAGAGACCTATACTACAAAAGATGTAAAGGGAATAATTCAAATAATAGATTGGTAGTTTTCCTAAAATCAAAGGAAATTGTCGAGACATTTTTCGCCGATGGCGGGATAATTTCGCTCAATGGTCAAACAATTCAAGCCCGAAGACTAAGAAACCCAGCAAACAAACTAATTTTTTCTAACGTATCAGCGACGATACCTAATGAAGCGTTGTACAACTATGCTTCTTCCCTTCCGTTAAAATTACTCACCCCTATCGCTATTCTTCGCGTGTGCCCGCTAGATGACGAATTTGGACACATAATCTCCTTCCGTAGGCAGGTTTACATTGAGCAGGTAAACTGTAAAGAAATTCCAGAATCTTTCATTTTAAAGTACAATGGCATCGAACACCGTATTTTTATCAACTTATCTGATCATGTCTGTCCCAACTGCAAGAATAAAGGGCTGGAAGAACTCCCAATGGAGATCCCCTCCCAGAGAAACGAAGCGGTTGAGGCAACAGATGAATGTCCCATCACCGAACAAAATACCACTCAACATAAGAGACCGCACCCGCCTACACCTAAGGCAGCTCAACCACAACCGAATTTCTCAGCGCAGCCCCTCGTAAAACGTAGCACCCCCCCATCTGAGCACAATGATGTCGATATTTCCCCATCACCCGTTCCTCTTCTCCCTACACCCCAGCCTTCCACTACCAACACCGCCCACAAAAAAGTAAAGGACATAAATGTCCTGATGGGCGAAGCCAGGTCTTTATTTCTCCCTGACCAGGCGCCCTTCGCCTTTTCCTATCAGGAGCTCCAGACGTTCATTGCAAAAATCAGCAGTGCCTCGGATTATATAAATTACGCACGTAATTTTACAACTGACCGAGAAGGTCTAGTGCACTTACTTTCCACAATCAAACCATATCTCGGAGGCGCAAGCATTAAAAATCGCTGCACTCGCGTTATCAAAAGTTTACAAGAACCACCCTCGCCAGAAATAACGTCGTAGGACGACAGCAGCTCACAAGCATGCTAACACGTCACCTTCCTCTTATTCTTACCTTAACGGATACCCCATATCCACATAGCATTTCTTATTTCCGTTAAAATGGCGTGCAATCATGTTATTATGCAGTGGAATTGCAGGGGCTTCTATAAGCACATAGTAGAGCTCAACATATTAATAAACACATATTCTCCTGCCATTATCTGCCTGCAGGAGACTCACTTTAAACAGACCCACAGGCCGAAGTTAAATAACTATAACCTTTTCCGTTTAGATGACGAACAAGGTTTAATCGCTTGCGGTGGGGTGGCAACATTTGTCCATGTGAGCTGCCCCGCAGTCCATCTTTACAGCAATACCACGTTACAGTCGTTAGCAATTTCGGTTAAATTGGCAAATTCTCGTATTTCCTCTTTGACTATCGCCAATTGTTATCTAAAACCCACCACTAATGTTACACAAAATGAAATTCAATCACTCATATCTGTACTAGGCACCCAAGCGATTTTACTCGGCGATTTCAATGCTCACTCTCCCCTATGGGGAGCCGCATATACGTGTCGACGGGGAACTACGATCCTTAACAGTATCTTGTCCAGTAATCTAATTCTGCTGCCACCCCCAAATCACACCCACTTCAATTCCTCCTATAATACATTCTCTACAATTGATCTTATCTTTTCTTCTGCATCACTCTTTCTTCTTCTCACAGTAACAGTCCTAGAGGACTTATGTTCCAGTGATCATTTTCCTATCCTTACTTATTTGCCTAATTCTTCCTCTAGTAATAATCTTCTACGAATCCCAGCTCACTTCCGCTTCCGGAAAGCAGATTGGACAGCGTACAAATCTAAAGTAGTAGTTCCCATAGATTTTTCGCATTCAGTTGAGCACAATTTAAATAGACTAATAAACGCCATGAATTCCGCAGCTTTGGCCACTATCCCCAAATCCCGCCCCGTAAGACGATCCTGTCCTGTCCCGTGGTGGACACCGGAAATCCAAGCAGCAATTTCGTTAAGAAAGAGGGCGCTGAGGAAATACAAATCTTCGAAGGCTTTATCTGATTTGATCAGTTTTAAAAAGCACAGGGCAAGAGCTCGACTCTTGATCCGCATAAGTAAACGTGAATCCTGGAAATCCTTTGTTAATTCGATCTCTTCATCTACACCTACAAGTACTACGTGGAAGAAAATTAAATCGTTAAGCGGAATTCCTAGTTCATCCTCTTCCCCATCCCTGCTAATAAATAATAGTTTGGTGGCTGACCCGCAGTCTGTAGCAAATGCTTTCGCGGCACACTATTCCAAAGTATCTTCCTCTTCCTCATACTCTGTTGACTTCCAATCTCTTAAAGCAGAAGCTGAGAAAACACCGATATCCTTCTCTTTTGAGAGCGATGACAATTTTAATCTTCCTTTCACATTTTCTGAACTTAATTACCAATTAACCTATAAAACGAGATATAGTGCCCCTGGCGCCGATACCATCCATCCTTTCATGATCAAACATCTTCCTAACCCAGCTAAATCGTTCCTTCTTCACATCTATAACCAAATATGGTCGACTGGTGACATGCCATCAGCTTGGAAAACCGCAGTTGTAATTCCGATCCTTAAGACTAATGCTGATCCCTTTCTCCCCAATAGTTTCCGTCCGATTTCCCTAATCAGTGCTTTGTCGAAGGTAATGGAGAAAATGGTTAATAGACGGCTCCTGTTTTATCTCGAATCGAACAATTTAATTTCCTCCATACAGGCTGGCGGCCGTACACGTAAATCCACTTTATCTCATCTTATTAGCCTCCAAAGGCAAATTCTTCACGCCCGAAGTAATGGTCAACGTCTGTACACAATATTTTTTGACATTGAGAAAGCGTTCGACCGTGTATGGCGGTACGGCTTGCTACTTAAACTGAAAAATGCCAGAATAAATGGCAAAATGGGCAATTTCATCCTAAATTTCTTATCTAATAGAGCAATGCAAGTGAAAGTAGGCTCTGTGATGTCCTTTCCTGTTCCTATGGAAAATGGAATCCCACAGGGATCCGCACTGAGTGCGACTTTATTCATCCTATTTATTAATGACATTTTCTGCTGTATTAGGCCGCCAGTAACAGCCCGATTATTTATTGATGATCTGAATATATCAATCTCATCCAATCTTCTATCCAATGCCCAGTCCATCCTCCAAACGACAATTGATAAGCTATATACATGGGCTGTACACAATGGGCTAAAGTTCTCCTCTTCCAAAACTTCATGTGTCAACTTCCACAGGAGTCGTTTGCACAGAGATAACCAAGAAATTCGCCTTCATCTCAATAATTCTCCTCTTCCTTTCTCCAGTTCTGTAAAATTTCTAGGTCTAGTTTTTGATTCCGCTCTGTCCTGGTCTCCTCATATTTCCAAGCTTAAAAATAAATGTATGAAGAACCTCTCCATTATAAAATACTTGTCCAGTCCTAAATTCAATATTGATCCCAAGCTACTTGTCACCATTTATAAAGCCCTTATCCTTTCCAGATTAACTTACGGGTGTCAGGTGTACTCCTCGGCTAGTCAGTCGTTACTAAGGTCACTTGATCCAATACATCATACATCTATCCGATTAATTCTTGGGCTTCATCGAACTTCTCCATCAGCAAGTGCTTGTTTCCTTAGCGGCATACCCCCACTTCCCCTGATCCATTCTTCTATTACCGCACGTGATTTAATCAACTGGTACCTTCATCAGTACAAAATTAATTCCTTCACAAACATTACTGATATTCCGCTCCCTTCTTTCCCTAATGACCCAATCCCTGGATTAGTCAAACTAACTATTGATAGTGGCGTACAATTGCCAAATCCCGACACCCCCTATTACAAACTTCCCCCGTGGGAAGACATCCCCGCAAGAATAGACACATCTCTCTTGGAGGCAATAATTCGAGGACCGGGTGTGGACATAACTCAGCGCGTTGCCGAAAAAATCAATAGTTATCCCAACTCTTTGCATATATATACCGATGCTTCCAAAGCAGACCCGCAAATTTCCCCATCTCCAACCACGTGCGCATATGAAATCGGTGGTGAAATCACTTCGTTGCGATTAAATGATTATTGCTCAGTACAGGAAGCAGAATTGTACGCCGTATACAGTAGCCTCGTAACTTGTTTGGAGTCAGGATGTATAGATAGAAGCATACTTTTAATGACTGACTCTTCGGCTTCTCTAAAATCGATTCCGTCACAGAACAACATGGATAACTTAGCCCTGAAAGTCAATTATACGTTGAAGCTGCTACATCAAGCAAGAAACCAGGTAACGCTTTTGTGGGTGCCGAGTCATGTAGGAATTCAAGGCAACGAGCGAGTTGACATGGCGTCCAAATCAGCTCTGCGCGCACCAATGCCGTTTGCAGCGCCACCAATCTGCAAAGTGAAGACTTATTTTCATCAACGTATGATGGCTGAGTGGATCAGCCAGTGGCAAAGGGATCGATCTTTTATGAAGAGCATAAAGTTTACGGCTGATTCATGGTTCCCTCCTATTTACCTTACGCGTCGAGAATATGCTGTGTTAAATCGGTTGCGAGTTGGGCATACGGCGGTCTCACACAATTATATACTTGAGGGTACCCCCCTCCCACTCACATGCCCTTTCTGTTCCGGCCCTTCTTACCCTTCGGTAGAACACCTAATGCTACAATGTACGGCGTTCGACCGCTCCGCTTTTGCCAGTATTCCTCTGACAACTATACTGTCAAATGACCCAGCGAGCATACAAATGCTACTCGCTTTTCTTAGGAACAACAATTTAATAATTAAATTATAAAATAGCCTTTTTACCCTGGCCCATGTGCTGTAATAACCATTGTAGTTAAAAATGGTGCATGGGCGCCACCAGGAAAAAGAAAAAAAAAAAAAAAAAAAAAATAATAGATATAAAGAACTATATAAGAAATACAGGAAATTAGTAAAACAGGAAATAAGACAAGAAAAATATTACCAACAGGAATTACTAAAAACGAATAATAATAACATTTAAAAAAACCTGGAAGATAATAGATCAAGTAGTGTGTAAAAAAAGGTCTATAATTATAGTTGAGGCAATAGGGAAGAATTTTGATGGGTATCGCAATGCAGTGCGTGAATTTCAAACATATTATATGGAGGCTATTGAAAATCTGAAACATAATTGTGATATTAGACTCATTAGAACCGAGAACGTGAATACTACGGTTACTTAATTTTACATACCGAAAGCCACGAGTGAAGTGATAGAAAACATAGTTAGGAAAATGAATAAGAATAAAGCCCAAGGACATGATGCTATACGGGTGAAAGATGTAATTACACATGCAAAAAAGCTTGCTCCGTTGTTAACAAAAATTATTAATGAATCGGTAAAAGAAGGTATATTTCCCAGGGAGTTAAAAGTAGGGACAATAAGATCAATATATAATAATGGGGGGATAAAAAACTCTGTGAAAACTATAGACCAATTACGTTAATATCAGTTATTGCTAAAGTGGTTGAGCACTATGTAGGTAACTATCTTAAATTGTACCTGGAAGAGAACAATCTAATATATCATAACCAATATGGGCTTAGAAAGGGGAAATCAATGGTAACTCTGCTCAGAACTTGTACATCTGCGATAAATAAGGGATTAGCATCCGGTAAACAATTTTTAATAATAAAATTGATAATGTTGAAGAGGAAGTTATATGAGTCATTTACTAGGTAACTTACCAAAGGAATTAAGAGACGAATGTAATTTGAATATATGGAAAGACAAAATAAAAATATGGTTGATTGCGTGGTGCAAAGAATGAGAAATCTCTAGTCGTAGGAAAGGAATTAAAACGGGTAATTGATTGAAAGAGTAAAGAATTATAAATGATGTAATAAAAAAAAAAAACAACTAATATTTGGTGCTCATGTTCTGGCTGCATTACTTATGGCTTATGTGAAAATATTGTGGTACGATGTGTGATGGGTATAAATGTTGTGATTTGAAAATTAGACGTAGAATAGTAAAAATAGAAGTTAAGTTGAATTAAGTAATTATATATAAGACGAATATGATGTATTAGATTTATGATGTATATAATGAATAAACGATTTAATTATGCTGGGAACCCACAGACGGGCAATTGCCTTGTGGGACCCGCAAATTATTTACAAAAAAAAAACAAAAAAAACAAAAAGAAAAAACTGCTTCCTTACTTTCAGAGAAGTCTTTCGAGACCCACCATAAGAATCTTGACTGAGTCTTATTCACTATCTATAACTTTAATAAAGTCCAGTTGCCTATTAATTCTTCCTCTATACTTTTTGATGACGATGTTCTTTTATATTTTTCTTTTGCTAACGAACAGCTTAACACATCTGTGTGTATTTTAAGTAAATCCCCTTTCAACATTCATCTTCTTATTTCTCCATCCAAGTCTTACTGTATTATCTTCTCGAAACGTTCCCGTACAACTGTTTCCAGTCCTTTGGTTTTACTATTTTCCGTATTCTATCCCCTATTTCTACATTAACTATATTTTCATCCATTCAATTAGGCTTCCTCTGGATCCACGGCTATGTTTAGGATTGAGCAGAATTAAAAAAAAAAAAAAAGGTGACCATTTATCAAAAGTGGTCATTCCATTAGTAATTTTCCAGTTCATAATATCCTTTCTAAAAAACTGCATTTAAAATTTTGGCCTGACAAGTATACTTCTTCTTTTATCAATTTACGCTCCTTCTTCTACCTTTCTATTCGGCATTCTGTTCCTATTGGTTGCGGTTCTAATGATAACCTTCGTCGTTGTATCACAACATCATTGTGCCATCTTCGATTCAACCATTCTTTACCTCCTGCTTTTCCTCATTAACTCCATTCTGTCCTCGTATGCATTGCCAATCACGTGCTCTTTGAATGTTCTTCCTTATCCTATAAACCGGTGGTTCTTAACCGGTGGTCTGCGGACCACTGGTGGTGCCCGGAAGCAGTGGTTCGCGAAGCTATCCTAAAAATATTAAATAAGTGACAACGAGTCGACATAATGGCACGCGACGCGAGTCGTGCTACAAGCGAAAGGCAGTCAAGTAGCGGAAGAAGCCGCCGCCACTGCGAATGTGCATGGCACGTGTAGTGAACAGCCAGTATCTGATTCGTTCTGTTCCGTTCGCTTTTTGTTTTATTATTATTATTAGTATTTTATTTATTTTATTGGACTTTGGAAGGAACCAATCAGTCCATAACGGAGGCAGATGGCCTAACAAATAAGTTTAGAAAATAAATGTAATTGTTTCGCCCTATACGAGAAACAGTTGAAAAAAAAATGTGATCTGCTTCCAAAGTCACATATCGGCATCGTCCGAGAAGCCAGCTCTGCGCAAATGTGCGAGTAAGACACAGTGGTTTAAACGAAGCCGAGTAAACGTTGTGATCATGTGCCGAGATGTCGAAGCGCCAAACTTCTTTAAGAAATACCAAGCTTCCTTGAGTGGACTGGAATAATACTCTTATGTAAATCGCTAGCTTTATGCTGGTGGAGTGAATTCCAATCCGATTGCAACAACTGTGCCCTCACCGTCGAACGGTGATCCGTATATGGAATACAAGGGCACAAGTTGCCAATTCGCGCTGCAGATTCAATGGCTTCATCACAGGTACTGTTGCCCGCCGGGAACCCAGCAAAAGAGTTGACTGTGAGGTTTCTTGAACGAAGAATGTGTACCTCTTCTGAAATTGCAAATAGAAAGTAAGCACCTCCGGTAGCAGCGGAGTTCAATCTGACATTAAAGCAGCTTAAGGAGTCGGATAAAATTACTATATTATCGCTACAGTTGGAATCACGAAGGAAACGTAGAGCCTTTACAATTGAAATGGCCTGGACAGTGAAAATCGAGCATACCGATGGTAATTTGAATTTTGCTAGTCAAAACGCCGATCCTACGAGACCCTTGAATGCCTTTAGATCCGATATAAAAGAACATGATACTCCATTTGAAAAACTTAAAAAGTGAATTCAATCGCTATTTTCCTGACTGTAAAGACAAAGGTATTCGAAAAGTAATCAGCGATCCTTTCGCTGACAACGTTTCTGAGGTGCCTGATGAAATTTAAGAAAAAGTGATTGAAATGCAACACGATAGTAACTTGAAAGATATATTTGAGATAGGAATTAATCTTGAAAATTTTTGGAGCCAAAAAGCAATTTCTTTCCCAAAGATGGATTCTCGACGCTTCTGATAATTAAAAACACAGGCACCGAAATCGGTTAGATGCCAGTACCGACATGCGTTTGGCTTTTAGTAGCACTGAACCGAGGATTTAGAAGTTAGTAACGAGTATGCAGTCACAAAAATCACATTCTTACCTCTGTAATGTAAAATTTTCATTGAAAAAATTTAAATACTGTTGGCTTTGAACAATTTTATGCGTGGCTTATTTATAGATAGATAGAACAACCTTTTATTTATTTACATTTACTGTGTATATTCCCTCCAAACAGTCGATTGTCCATGGCAAGACAGAAATGTTGTCAAATGGTTCTCATCATTTAAAGGTTAAGAACCACTGCTCTATACAGATGGAGCGAAGGCGAAACAGTCACCGGGTGCCGTGCTTCCTTGAAGTCTCAGAGGCAGAAGAGTCAGTTAGACTGCATGATTGCTTTAGAGCATTGGACGCTGAAATATACGCGATGGCTTTTTGCATCTAACACTACACTGATAGCAACCCCCAATCCCAAAAGGCCCTACTCATAACTGACTCTCTAAACTCCCTTCAACTCATCTTAGAGATTAGATCCAACAACCCCTTGATAAGGAAGGTCCGTTACCTATTATACAGACTATCAAATCTAAACTCTGAAATGTCTTCCTTACGGGTTCCGGCTCATGTTTAGGTTCCAGACAATGAGCGTGTCAATCGAGCAGCTCAACAACCCCTCTTCCCCCTACATTGGCCCATTTGTTTATGCACCAAACCAGAGAAGAATGACAGCAAGAATGGAGATATTCACGTACGTTTCCCCGAAACGTAAAAGCAGCCACCCGTGTCCCCTGGTGGCCCAAAGGCGGAATTTTCCGCAGAGATTTTTCTGTCCTAAATCGTCTGCAAATAGGTCATACAACTCTCTCGCGCAAAATGTCTGCCCCTTCTGTGGTCAACCGAGCGCCCCATCCACTTTTCATCTATTTCTCGAATGTTCCCTTTTTTTTTGCAGTACCACGAACAATTCATTTTACCGCCTCCTCTAGTTCTAAGATACTATCAAATGCTCCATCCGCGGTCGCAGCAGTGTTAGCTTTCACACGGAGCAGCGGCGCTTGATCCTTCTAAGTAGGCTCCATGTGCTATAATAGCTCCAGTAGTTAAATATGACGTATGGAAATTCTTATGCATACCTTTTAGTAATAAAAAACGAAAAAAAAAACCAACTTGGTGCGTTTTAGTTATTCTGTTTCATTATTTCTTACATTGAAATCTTTATTCACTGCAGCTATTCGAAGTTAAGTGATTATTCATCTTTTCCCATCGGGCATTGGTAAGCACTATTCTATAGATACGGCCATATTGCAGGATGGAGATTCCTCTTTCATACTATAATCATTTTGTACAATGAGAAGTGCGTAAAATAGCTAACAAAAACCTGAAAATATTTGTTTTCCTTGCATTCCACTCTTAATATGCATCTTATATTTTTCCATTGAAAATTTGATTATTACATTAGACTGCTGGCCGAATAAACTAACATATAATTGCTGAGGCAAAAAAAAAAAAACTTTTTGTACTTAAGCTCACTAGCAAAAACACCAGCGTAAACTTTAGCGTATTGAAACATCGGGAAAAAAGAAGTGATTACGCGTTAAATTAAATATCTAAATTCGTAGCGAACAGTGTAGATCTTCGCTCGTCATGAAATTATTGAAAACGAAAGCACAATTACAAACAGCTACTCCGACTAATATGAACGACAAATAAATTCGGCAAGCTTTACAGTACAACGTTCTAGCTGGAAAAGTGTACTGAACGAAATGTGTTAAAGAAGTTCCCTTCTAAGCTACTTTATTACCTCTTCATCATTAAATGCATTGGTCAAATTTGAACCTTTATGATTTTCCCGGACCATCCGAAATCACCGATCAACTACAAATTTTAAAATCTATCAGATTACGAAGCGATCGGCAATATAATCCTTCGATTGTTCAACAACCTTCATTAAAAAATGGAATAAATTTTATAACAGAAGTCCGCTGAGCGTTTCCATCTATTAACTTTCCGAACGATTCAACAACGCTGTATTTTTTTTAACAAACTGAAGTTTTTTAATTAGCAGTTTTCCAGTTTTATTTCATTTCTCTCGCTGTCTAGTTGCTTAATAACAGATGCAAATATATATATATATATGTATATGTATATGTTAATGGATTGGTCTTGCTGCCCGTTCCTTCAGACTTTAAATTATTCTACTTTGTAAATTTTCATAAAAACTGCAACGTTCACATATATTTTGAATACGTCAATCAAAAAAAGTGGAATGTAGATTAAAATATTTTAAACCGCTAACAGGACATAATATATGTCAGAGGAATATGTTAATTTTAACTCTTTTTAAAGTAAGATATTAACAGTATTTATTTCTTTAAATGCACAATGATGAAATTTGTTTTTTTTTTTTTTTTATTAGAATCTAAGCAATAATATATTAGGTTACTGTTGACCATCACTGCAATCATTTCAGAATTTGTATGCTTAAATTATTTTTCAAAATTTGAGCCCTTTAATTTTAACATTTTGGGGGTCTCGTATTTTTCGTATATTTTAGCGATTGAAATACATCATTTAGAAAAAAGAGGAACCCTCTAGCTACCATAGAAAGAGCTGTGGACTTTTTCTTAGTTTCCAGTCTTTCCACTTTAAGAGGGAATTTTTCCAAATTTTGGTCTCTAAATATTAAAATTTTCCGAATTTTGTATTTTTTCTGGAGACCTTAGTATGCAGATTAAAAAGAAAATCAATATCATAATTCATATAAAACTGGCCATGGAATTTTTTAAGAATTTTTTTCTTAAAACTTGATTTTCACATTTTTCAAAATGTAGGGCCTCTAATTTTGAAATTTTGAAGGTTTTATAATTTTCTTAAGATTTCACGAAGAATATACGTCGTTTGAAAAAAAAAAAAAAAAAAAAAAATCTCTAGCTACTACAGAACGGGCTGTACGATTTTTTTCTTGCAACTTTCTAAGATAGATATATATATATATATATATATATATATATATATATATATATATATGTATATATGTTTCACACTGTCTGCGATAGCCATTTAGCCACTAAGGCCCATTGAAGATTCAATAGTTGTTAAAAAGGTTCATTAGAAGCTTAATGTAGGTTTAGACGGACACCGATAATAAATTACTGGTCAGGTGACCACATCTACTCTTTCGTACTCGGAAACAATCCATTAAAATGACTTCTTCGTTGAGAGGTCAGCTGAGATCTGTTAGACTCGATTCACAAATAGATTTTTTATACTGAGTTCTAGGTATAAAATAAGTGATGTCGCCGAGTCCGAAATTGTAAGAACTTTCTGCGGATAACAGACGACCAATAAACCGCAAACAAGACACGATACTTAAAACTCGACGTCGAGCATTGTGCAAGATGATTTCCAAATCTTAAACATATTTAAAGGTGTCTTTTCAGTTTAATTTTCTTTTTTAAATTCACCGAACTATGATCGATTATATGGGCAAAATTTTTTTCTGCGAGTGGCCTTAAAATAAAACCGGCAAAAAGGAAAAACGTAGAAAATAATACAAACATAAAAATTATATCTTAATCAACTTAAAAGTTATTCCGCTCTAACTTAAAAAAAAAAAAAATAAAAACCCTTCAAATTTACCGGGTAAATCAATTTTATTAAAAGCGAGTTAAAAAATGCTTTTTTACAAAAAATAAATACCGACTTCAAGGTTTATTATACAAATTTAAAGATGCACTAAAAAGTAAAAAATAATTACTCCCGATAAAATATATATATCAGAGTGATATAACTTAAGGTGATATCGTAATTCTTATACAACATAAATTTTTTGGAGTCGGCATCAAATTCATATTAAAAGAATAATTAAAAACTGCATTAAATGTTGATTAAATTGTTCCTAGATATAGTAACATGAATTTAATTCCAACTCCAAAAAGTTAATGTATAAGAATTACGATATCACCTTAAGTTATATCACTCTGATATATATATTTTATCGGGAGTAATTATTTTTTACTTTTTAGTGCATTTTTAAATTTGTATAATAAACCTTGAAGTCGGTATTTATTTTTTGTAAAAAAGCATTTTATTTTTTACTTTTTAGTGCATTTTTATTCAATTAAATTAAAACATTTTAATAAGAACAGATATTTCCACGGTAAAAACACCAAAAGCTACATTTCCATGGTAATTTGGCAAATTTATAGTATTTTAAGTCAAAAATCTAATCCGACGGTGAAAACAATCATGAATGAAAAGCATCCAAAAAGCTTCAATCTCCCGCATTATTAAGGATAACTCAAAAACTATCGGTCAGATCTTGATCAAATTTAAATGGGACCACATGGCAAACACTACCTTTCAAATAATAGAAGAATCATCAAAATCGGTTCATCTAGAAGAAAGTTTTGTGGTAACACACATAAAAAAAAAAAAAAAAAAAAACAGTCGAATTGAATACCTCCTCCTTTTTTGAAGTCAGTTAAAAAGTGAATTTTCTTTTTCAAGCTTATAAAAAACACAGTTTTAATTTCCCATCACCGTCAGAGTTTTTTATAGCTATCCCGCTAGGTAATCTGACGAGAGTATGGATTCATTTAAATACACGTCACGTCGTATGGATAAAGTGCAATATTAGAGTGATGCTTTTAAACAAAATCAAAGAAAAAAATCGTTCCATCGTATCTTTTCAATCTTTCAATAATTTTTATTAACAATTTCTCGGCGATTATTGTGCTTTAAAATACAAATTTAAGTAGTTTTTTTCTTCCATTTTTTTTTTTTTTATGTAGCAATCAAATTGGCTAAAGAACAAAGAAAAAAACAATGTGCATTAACTTTCCTACTTTTTTATACCTGTCGTCGTCGCGGTCATTAATTAGCTAATGTTTCAAATATTTTTATTTTTCGATTAGAGCATTTTTTTAAAGCAACACTAATTTCGCTTAATCTTTAAAGTTGCCTCGGAGGTTTCAGCGCGAATAATATATACGAATAAAGAAACAATTTAAAATTAATTTTTAATCCGGGTGGTAGTTTGTTTTTTTTCGTTTCCTTTAATGTTATCTCATCTTAATGACACAGTCAGTATTATTGCATTATCGTTATTTCGCGCGATTACTTGTCTTCCTGAATTTCATTTATAACGAACTAAAGTTATGCGGATAAGGTGCATTAACTGTTAATATTTAGTTCGCGTGTTTAAACCGACGATGTAAGTTTATTTATTTTAGAACAATCGGGAGAGGGGGTGAATTAATTTAGTTTAAAGTTCTTTCCAAAAAATAATAAACAAATAAAACTTTTTCGCATTCGAAAAAAAAACATTAATGAGCGGAAAAAATATGAAGAAGAATTATTAATAATTCGTTTTATTTTAAGCAGGCCCGGATTAGGTTATGATAAGGCCGGGGCTACGGAAATTTAGGGGCCCTTCTCGGAAGTGACAAAATTATCAATTTTATAGAATAACTAAATTTTTTAAAATTTAATTATATTATTTTGAATTCACGAATTAACACATATAATTATTAATGTGAATAAAACTAAATATTATATAGAAAATGGGTAGAATTTTCGATGCTGAAAAAAAAAATTATATATATATATATATATATATATATATATATATATATATATATATATATACATATATATAATTTTAAACGATGAATTTTTCAAAAAATTTTAACCAAAGATTTGATTAAGAGGATAGCGTGTGTGCGTGTGTTGCGCGCGTACACACGCATACACATTCACACAGACATTTCTTAAAAACGTAGATTCCGACTCGCTATACCTTAAAACAAATTTCTGGTACGTTTTATGGAACTCGAAATTTTACTATTACGAAGTTTCCTCCTCTAGGAGGAAATAAAAATGGATACAAAATTATTAACAAATAAATAAATCAAAAAATGCACTTAGTAATTTTATTTATTTAAAAAAAAGTTTGATCTATATGACACAAATGATAGATTAATTTTTTATTACATGTCCGAAGTGGGTGTCTCTTGGGGGCCCTTTTATAAGGCGGAGCCCGGGGCTGTAGCCCCCCTAGACGGTTGTACACATGCGTGCAGGTTTTTTATTTTATAATTTTTCCTGCAAATTAAATCTCATTAAGTATATATAACTAATAATATTAAGTAAATTACTAACTGACACGCCTATATCCGGCAAGAAGCACATTTTCTCTTTCGGTACAATAATTCCCATTAAATTTCTGTATTGTATTATGTGGAATGTGTATAAATAAATGGTTTTTCTTCTTTTCTTCTGAGATTGCCGGTGTACTTTCTGATTTTTAAAAATCGTTCATGGTGGCTGATATCTTACTTTTTTATTTTAATTTCTTTATCGCATTTTCAATATTCGAGCGAATGTAATATTCCTTTTTTTTTTTTTTTTTTTTTTTTTTTTTTTTTTTGAAATAAATAATAATACCTTCATCAGTCATTCCGTAATTGAAAATTTATTAGTCGAAATGCGAATTTTTATATTGCTAACCGAGAGTTGTTGTCCCCGAAATCGACTCGGATATTAACTCGATTAGTCAGATATTTTATTATTTGCCGCGCCTTCGACGGTTGAAATACTTTTATTTATAGGAAGTGTTATAAATACATCCTGTTTACTGTTTATTGTTAATAAAATAATAAAATTATAAACGCAATAACAAACATCTTAAGATTGAATAATAAATAGAATACTTGAGAAACGTCATTCTGCGGAATATGTCCTATCTTCAGTGCTAGGAAACCGAAAATAAAGATAAATTTCATTTTACGTTGTTGATATCTGAAAGAGACCTAAAAATAATTTATTTTCAACGAGAAACCTTCAGATTGTAACATATAAATAAAAATTTATTTTTATTAATATAATTTTTTTCCCCCCAGTACTAAAGGCGGAACTTCTCTGGATATGACGTTTCCAGAATATATTCTATTTAATATTCACCCTCTTAAATGTTTTTTTTTTTTGCTTTTGTGTTTACAATTTCATTTATTTCTTCATACGGTATTAATTTTATTATTCGGGTTAAAAAAAAAAAAAATCCTAGCGTAATACTTCATACAGTTACCGTCTCCATTTCGATACTTTGTAAACTTCAGCGAAGAGTTTATCCGGAGTCTAAAAATAGTTGTTCTCAAAAACTAATAATCCCGTTGAAATCCTAATCAACGGGGGGGGGGATGATAATTTTTTACTGTAACAGCCGCAGAGCATTTAAAAACACCATTTTCGCCGATTGAATCCGAATAAAAACACAAAACAACGAAGAAAATTTCAACAAAATACTTTTCATATTTCGTAGCTTTCGAGTTAAAATTGAAAATTTTGTCGAGTCGATAAATTTAAAGAGCATTGAAAAAAGTTTAACGTGTTGCTTCTAATGCGGGGTTGTTTGGCTCAGCGCGATAGGTATAAAGCCGGCTGTTCCCTGTAAACGTTTGAAATAAAAAGAATTTTTTTTTAATTAGAAAAAATTTTTAAACCAACTATTATCGAAATAAATGTCTGTTTACCAATTTTTAATTTCGTATTTCAATAGCTCGTCAAATGGAAATGTTTTTTTCTTTTTTTTTTTTTTTAATATATAGCATAAATGGGGAAAAAATTATTTTTCCAAAAATTCAGTATTTTTATTTAAAAGCTTCAGGCTTATTTTACCGGCCATTATTCTTCATCAATAGCACTCGTCGCTAAATTATCGCACTCACTACATTTGCTGACGCAGGCGATGGATGAACATCGTAATACAAAATCGAACAAAAAAATTAATTTAAAAAAAAATATATATCAGACTTACGGCAATGCTGTTTAAGTAAGTACGTCTGAAATCGGCAGAGGCCCGGTAATAATGGTATTTCCGGGAATTTTAATAATGCCGGATCTCGGTCTGTGTGTGTGTGTCTCGCAGTTTTATTCAAGTACGCGAGGAAATAAATAAATAAATAAATAAATAAATAAATAAATAAATAATTAAATAATTAATTAAAAACTTCGTTAAATACGGAGCCGGGGAAATAATTTCAGATAGCAGCAGTGCATGCAACAACAACCGAGAGCAGTTCTATGTGACAAATCCGTTGACTCGAATGAGAGACTTCAGTTCAGTTTTTCGACTAACCATCCGGCAAATTTTCTGCGTTTCCGTCTAAACCTCCCCGGCCGCGCCCCTATCACTCCTTGTCCCGGCGCCCCCAACCCCACATATGCACACAGCATCCCTTCGTCTTTTTTGCACCAGGTCTCTGTTTCGTTTCCGCGAAATTTAGCCCTATCGCTGACTCCACTCGACCCTGCTGCTGCTTCTGCGCACTTCCTATCCTGTTGCTTTATCGTATGTATAATGTAAATTACTTTTAATTTCTTCGAGGCCGTCTCGTCGACTATCGTCCTCAACTTCATTCAGCTCCCAACTAACTGTACATTACCATGCCTTTATATCTGTTTAAATAAACATTTTTAACAGCTCTCACATCCACACCATTGCCCTTACTTTCTATATACCTTTTTTTCTCTCTCCTACCAACTGCTTTCCGAATATTCCATTATTACTTTCTCACGTGTTTGCTGACGCATGCTTATTTATTATCCGAAGTGTAATTACCCATCTTACCGAATTGTTAAATATCACAATCTGATTTAATTTATCAGTAATAAATAATAAAATCGTAAATTTTTTATATATGTATAACGAATTCGCAAGTGTTCGAGTTCTTGTTCGCACAGTGATGCCAGGGATTTGATTTCTTCAGAGTCCTCCCTTCGCAGTAACTGGGTCCAATTCTTGATCTTCAAGACTAAATTTAATATCAGGTGCTACGCGTATACGAATAATACACTATCACTTTATTTAAAACAACATACAGTAATACGGATTCGGTATTTACCTGGCGCGATGATGTCGAGCTAGAAATCATTCTACGGTTAAAATCATTCATTTTCCATCTCTCGACATCGATCCTATTATTCATCGTCGGCGGAGAATGACTTTGTAATTTCGGATTTTATTGAATTTTTCGGCACCTGTGTGGTGTTAGGGGTTGTGTAAGTGTCCATTATAGCATATATTATACGATAAGAATAGCCCCTTATCAATCTACATTTACCGTTACTGATATCGCGGTGTCTCTTGCATCTCATCGATCGGATTGAATTAATAGTCGTTGGCCGTTTCGTTGAAATATCTAGTCGTGCGATTATCGTGTCTATGTTAGTCAACGCAACGTTGTGTGTCGCGGTTTGAACTATTCTAGTCCGTATCGCCGTGAATAATTTCGGAGCCATGCCGTTTGGTTAAATGTGTTTTTTTTTGATTTTTTTGATTTTTTTGATTTTTGTAAACAAAAAAAAAAAATATGTCGAGCAATCTAGTCGGGATGTTGTTAATGCTATTTTTTCGTGCAATAATATATGCGTTTGTTTATTTTATCTTTTTTTTTCCTTCTAATATGTGATCCACCGCGAGAACTCCCACGTGAAAGAGTGCTGTGGTACCGGTAAATATTTGTTTTTTTTTGGTGTTTTGAATCATGGCGTTTTTTCCTCGACTGCTATACCAATAAAGAAAATCAATAAGTGGTTTGTGTGTCCCAGGAAAGCCTAGGCTCGACCGAGAGCTGGTCAGTTTGTGGCACACGTTGTGTCACCGGCGCCCGAGGCTTATAGTCTATCGCAAAAAGGAAAAATCTAGTTGTCGTCGCGAAGTTTTTTTGTTTGTTTTTTTTCGAAAGTTTTTTTTTTATATATAAATTTTTTTCTTTGCCGCAAGTAACCAATTTTTTCTGCGAGAGGTTGTAAAAAACTAACGACTGTAGCCGACAAAACAGCAATATATAGCGGAAGGTCAAAAGTCAAAACATTGGCTCCCGTAACAGGGACAGCGAAAGACTTGAATCATAACAAAAGTAAAACAAGTCCCATATATCCTTGATAAAATATAACGGATATTGTGAAGTTAAGCTTCTCATAATGTACTTGAGGATCCCTAATGGGGATCTTAGGAGAATACTGGGCCCAGTTTCTTTCTACTTTTGGATTATCCGCCTTCACTTCCCACCAGATAGTTCTCTGGTATAACCAATATTCAATTTCAGATTGGACATATATCTGCGGAGTGAAACAAGTCTCGATAACCTATGATTTGGCAGCCAATCACCACTAGGCTATCGCGATGCCTATATATATATATATATATATATATATATATATACATTTTTTTTTTTTTTTTTTCTATTACCAAAAATAATGAAAAACTTTTTTCGTAAAATTCAATAATTACCGAAAACGACTTTAAACCGCATATATTGAACGAAATAACACAGCAAATGCAAATTAATTTCGATGATTAAAGTCTAGATTGCGTTTACAAACGTAAGATAAATATTATCGATAAATTTTGTAGAAAAAGCAAATATTTTGAAAAAAAACGAATGATTTTTTTTCATCATGACGGACTAGATTTTGAAAAGTTACGGTGAGTTGCCGAAATCATATCTAGGTTTCCTTTACCATCCCCTCCTTCTCGATATTGCCTTCAGAATTGTACGATATATATTCGTAGCTACGACGTATGTGTAGGCATCAAACAAACATAACTATTGTAACGGACTACGTGTTCGCTATGAAAAATATAGAGGACAAAAAACGCAACCGCATAATAGCGTCCATCTACGAGGTCCTTGCAAAAAACCGATCTCTCATTCCGTTGATTATAATAACACTTTGGCATTTTGGGGAACACAATTGCTGGCAGAGCAGCAGAGGAAACAGCACTAATGCAACCTGCTCCGAATATAAGAACCCTACTATCGGACGTTAAATATCTAATCAAAAATCTTTTCTAGATTCTGTGGCAAGACAAGTGGACTCTAACTCCGGACCATCACAACTTCGCCTCATTAAAGACAACGTCTGTCATTGGAATCACTTTTCCTCGCTTCGTAAAGACCAGACTGCTTTGTGTCGGCTTCGCATCGAGCACACAAGATAATCATATGGCCACATTTTGTCCAGACTCTCTATTGCCCTATGCTGCTCCCCTTATGCAAAGTCCCTATCACTGTTACTCATATTCTCGTCCTACGTCCATTACTCTAAAGTCTGCGGCTCAAACACAAACTACCTTTTAACCTTAAATTTCAACTACAAGGTGATCCTGCTACTACCATATCCCTTCCATACTTTCTTAAACAGTCTGGACTAATTAAAAAAATATAATGCCAAATTTTCACACTTTTAGCCAAAGATAAGAAATAAAAAAAAAAAAAAAAACGAACAAATAAACCTTTATTAATTATAGTTAGTTACTACCAAGCAACTTACCTGAAACTCATCGGACTTACGCGCCATTTTACTTTCATCGCTCAATACTACCCAACCATATAAGTACGAGTAAAATCAACGCGTATCCGCTGCGAATGAAAGCTCGTTACTTAACTTACATCGCCAACTACATAACCTATGCCCCGAATCGAGCTGATCATCTGATCAAACCATGGGAATTTTGGTTTCGACCGTGCACTCCAGTATACTTTAGTCGTCAGCAACTGTAACAGAAGACAGTACACGAAAAAAACGAAATATAATATTTTCAAACATTAATTTGAATCGAATTCATCGATAGATGGCGTCAAATTTTTTCTCTGAAAAATGTTGAAAGGAATTAACTCGGCATACAATCGCAAGTACACAAAAACATAAATTAAAAAGCTACATTTTTTTTTTTTTAAATGTAAAAGAATACAAAATTAAATTTACGTAAAAGAAAATTGATATTAAAATTTCGATAAAGGAAATTACAAATCTACTACAAATAATTGATGTAAACAACAAAAAGGAATTATTACAAAAAGGAATGAATTTAAAAAATAAATAAATAAATAAAATGGATTATGAAGTAACATAACTTTAAGACTATCATACAGCGCCTTCGTCTTGTGATAAAAAAACAACTTAAATACATTGTTTAGAAGAGAATTTTAGGAACACTTGAGAAATTTACGAGTATTTAAAAGTGAATACGTCTGCTCACGTTACTTGTAGCGCCTGGGGAACAAAACACACAAAAGCCAGCTGATCATCAAATTGGAATTACCAACCATCACTCAACACTGCTGGAGCAACTAGTGTCGCTGACACATTAAGCATTTTTCTTCACACGCTGAAACAGTGAATTATTATAATTCTACCGGGAAACTAAAAATTTTATCTTTAACAAAGTTAATTTCTGCTAAACTACTGGCCGATTTTTCCTATTTCAATTTGCTTTGGTAATTCGTCACATGACCGTAAGTACTGAACAATTCGCCACTAATATTTTATCCATATCTCCCCACAATAGAGCATAAGTAGTTCTAAAAACTGTTGCTTTTCTTTCCAAAAATTAAGAAAAACAATTACATTCATCAAGATTACAGCGCCCAAAAAAAGAAAAAAAAAAAAAAAGATTACAGTTATCTTACGTCTGCATAATGAAAAGGCATTCTTCGCTTTCACCTTTTGTCACAATTTTACCGCTTTACCTTTTTCAAATTTAGTTACATGTTTCCACTTTATACTGATTTAGATTGCACGTTCGTTTGCCCAAATCATGATGATAACCGAGATAACAGTTTTACCTGATTATGAACAACCTCAACTACAATCAAAGGAATATTATAACGAACCCGTGTATTATTGACGCCGATTTATTCGTCGTGTCGGTGATCTGCATTGCTTCTCGACCACATTTACAGAAGTTCGCCCCTCCCCCCTCTCATAATATCTATACAACTAGCAGAAAACCGTTATTATCGGTTTTCACGGCCGAGCTGCTGACTATCGATAACGCATTAGGAACTATACTCAACACATGTATTACAGGCCAAAAGTATTTAGTATGTACCGACAGTTTAAGTTCGCTTAAGACGTTGGTTAACAGTGACTTTAATTATAAATGCCATCGTTTCATTTACGAAATCAAATATAAATGTGCAAATCTACTCACCAAGGGTGGACAAGTAAGTTTCTGCTGGGTGCGTGGTCATTGTTGTGTTGGAATGAATGAGGCTGTCGATGCCGCAGCGAAGGTTGCTGCATTGGAGGGTGAGTTATCGCCATTTATTCCTTCATCAGACTTTTATTCTAAGGTTAAAGTTGATAGTAGGACGGAATAGATTGAGTTTATTAATAGTCAGAACCAAGGCAAATACTAACACATGGTTCAGTCAGAGCTCTCCTCTAGCCCTTGGTATTATTCCATTACGGAATCTATCTCCGATCGACTCATTCGTAAATATGCGGTTCCTATTTGCCGACTGCGTATGGGTCATTCGCGGATAGTTCTGAATTTTTCTGACCAAAGTGACGGTGTACTATGCGTAGATCGTTTTGTGAACAATTAATGTCTCTTGGGTTCTTTCCTCAGTATACCATTTATAGTCTTCTGTGCCAGATCAACTAGGTGGTCCTGTATATTTTGTTTAAATTTATTTTATTAAACGACATCCAAATTTAACAGCATACACTTATTTATTTTATTATCTAATTATTCTATGCAACTCTTGATGATACGTGATCCGTTATCCTAATTCTTGACGCCCTGTCATGTTCGGGAAACTCAACTCTTCTCGAACTCGACTTGGGTAGTTTTTCCTTTGTTATGATTATTGTGCAGACATTCGTGGACTATGCAGAAGCATTTGTGGCCATGATTGTTTGTTATAATTATTGTGTATGATGATTGTAATTCTTATTTTATTCATTTTCTGGTTAGGCAAGTTCAGGTAATGTACCTTGGACTCAGTCTGGCCAATTTCTCCTTCCTAAAGATTTTATTCAGGCTCCGTGGGTAATGTTGAACATTTACGGCCACGGTTGTCTGTTTATAATCTTCCTTCAAATCCTTGGTTCCTTCTGTTTCTTTCACTTCCTCGCTCTGTTGTTGTCTCCATTGTGCGTTTGCGCTTAAACCATTCCTTGCTACCTTCCTCACGCTTTCGCCTCTCGTTGACCACTTCCGCATGTTGTCCTCTCCATTCAAATGATGCGATTGTTTGAGACACCTATCACGTGGTCTTTGAGTGCTCTGCTCTTTCGGTGGAGCGCTCGGCTCTATATTCCCACTTGTTTGGGCTGGGGCTTCCTGCTCCTTTTTGTGCTCGTTATATCCTGTCTTTTTCTTCTACACTGATTATCCCCTCCATTGTTTCCTTCTTATTAGCGATAGCTGATCGCGTCAATATATAACTTTCGTTTTCCCTTAATTGTTTCTGGGTGAAGGTCCTTGGTTGACGAGCCCAATTGAAAAAAAAAAAAAAAAAACTAAAACTCGAATTGATAGAAAACTTTGATTAAAAATGAAATCCGCATTTCAAAATCTTCTGGAAACACAAACTAAGAAAAACTTGTTGGAGATGCGACAAAACTCACAACGTTCGCAATATACTTGACAACGAATTAGAAAACATCCTCCTCTGTGGATACCGTTGAGACTTTTCCTTCCACTAGTACCGACTCTATATACCTTCCTCACGAATAATGTGCCCAGTTTGTCTTAAAATTGGCAGCAGTGCTTCCGCGCACACGTCTTTTTTCGGTTATTTCCAATTTCATTCGGTACATAAAGATCTTTTCTCTTTTCGCCGCCCCATCGCGAACACTATATCTTCAGAGAATGAAAACGTTTTCTCTCGGATTTCCAAAACGGCGGCCATATAATATATTCAGCGCGGCACAGAGATAAGAGACAAGAAAAAAAAAAGTTAAGAGAAAAAAGAAGATACAGTTACATTAAGAAAAAAGTCTGTAGATGACAATGGTTGAATTTACTAATAGGAAAACGAAGAACCGAGCTCAAAACGTGAATTATATTTTATTAATTATTTCATTCGCAACGATCGTTTTCAACATTTGGTTCCCCGAGCGCCGGATACTAAAGCAATGGGATTTATAAAATAAAAATCATTCGTTCGATAGACATAAAATGAAAGACTCATTAAATATGGAACGTGAAGAAAGAATCATTCGGTTACGTATAATAAAAATATAAGATCGATCGGAAAATCGCGTAAAAAATGTAAAGCAAAATTGATGAAGCTTTTTTTATTCGTTAAAATTGAATCGAGTTGATTTTCGTTAAACGCTTTAATTTAAGAGGTATTGAAAATTTGTTATTCAAATGTTGCGCATTTTTTAAAAAACAGATAAAAATCAAGATGTCAGAAAAGAAACTAAATATTTTAATTATCTCAATTCAACAAGAGAAATTATAACTATTTTTTTTTTTTTTAATGGGCTCGGTGTTAACACTGACCCAACTACATGGACTTAGATCACCTACTCAGATTCTGAGGCGATCGGAGATATAGAATATAAAGGAAAGAAGGAGGAGAATAACGGCTGGAGATGGGAAGGAAAGGATAAATGAAGCATGAATGGGGTAGGAAAATCCAACGCCAAAAGTTCGGCGTATAGATGAGAGCACTCGGGAAAAAGAGCAGGGCATTCAAAAAGGATATGGTTGGGGTCGCATATAAAAGGAATATCAGTAGAGTGGAGAGGGCAAAAGGGATAAGGTCATTGATATACAGATAGGAAGAAATAAGTTTAGATGAAGAGATCGAAGGTGTTTAATTAGAAAACGGTAACCAAGCAGAGATCTGCGGATAAACAGGGGTTTAATATTAGATTCGGACAAAATAGCAGGAATGGGAGAAGACTTTAGGGCCCAAATGCAGAGCCGAAGACAGGAGTTTTGGGTTCTATCAAGTTTGCGCAGAAAATAGTTTGAGGCATTGCCGTATAAGAAGGAGCAGTAGTCCAGTTTGGAACGAATGATGAATTTGTAGAGAATTAGGAGAATATATGGATCACCGCCCCACTTGACATAAGGCTCTCAGGAGATTCAGTCTTTTAAGACAAGATATATAAAGGTACTCGATATGTTCCTGGAAAGAGAGTCGACTATTTAGGAAAAGACCAAGATAGCATGTGGAATTAACAATAGGAATAGGATAGTTGGAGGAGATGGTGTTTACCAGAGAACGATTATATGGACGGAGGGAGAAAATAATAGAAGAAAACTTGGAAGGAGAAAGAGAGAGAAAAGCATTAGAGAGGGAACTACTGAGTACTGATAGAGAGTAATTAATCTCCTCGTTGGCCGTAGCTAGTTCGTCTGTAGTGGAGTAGATAAGGATATCATCCGCAAAAAGGGGAGAAGAAGAAGGAATGCGAAGAGTAGCGATATCAAGGAGATAAATATTAAAAAGAGAAGGACTAAGACAGGAACCCAGAGGCAAGCCGCGATAACAACGTCTGATTGTTGAAAAAGAGGGAACAGAAAGAAAAAGAGATCTATTTTGGAACAGATTAAGAATAATGGTAACGAGAATAGGAGGAATATTGAGGGAAATGAGCTTAGAAGCCAGTGAAGGAAGATGAACATTATCAAACGCAGATGCGACGTCGACGAATGTGGCAATAGTAAACTTTCTATCTAGGAATGATTTGTAGATGTCCGATAGAAAGGTACTAATGCAGTCGATTGGACCAAGACCAGAGCGAAAGCCAAACATATTGGGAGGGAGGAGATTGTTATGTTCCAGCCGCCAGACTAAACGATTGTTGATTAAGCCTTCGAAAAGTCTTCGAAGACAAGAGGCGAGGGAGATAGGTCGGAAGGAAGATTGGTTTCTTTTAGGAATAGGAATGATTATAAAATCATTCCAGGATTTAGGAGTGTGACCAGAGATTAAAAAGGAGTTAT
Organism: Icerya purchasi; assembly: GCA_039619475.1. Lineage (NCBI taxonomy): Eukaryota > Metazoa > Arthropoda > Insecta > Hemiptera > Monophlebidae > Icerya > Icerya purchasi. The sequence continues at coordinate 600,975,772 of CM077115.1, read as the reverse complement.
AGATGGCTAAGAGAGAATACAACGAGGAAGAGGAGAGATTTTTAAGGATTAGATATGAGAGGCCATCTAATCCGGGGGTGGAGTTAGTGGATTTGTTAAGAACGGATAGGAGCTCATTGTAACGAAAAGGAGAGGAAAGAAAATGGTCTTCAGAGGTAGAGTAGTAAGAGGGAGAACTAATTTCTTCAAGAGAAGGAACATAAGCGGGCGAGATAGAGTCTAAAAAGGAGTGAAGATGTGGCAACGCAGGAGTAGAATGAAGGGGGCGCTCAGAGGAGGGAAATCTAAAGGCCCTAGCTAACTTCCGAATCTAAGAGAAGGACGTATCTCTAGAAAATGAGGAACAGACAGTTCTCCAAGAATTCCTCTTGGCAGCCTTTAGGATGCTGCGGGCTCTAGCGTTATCTTTTTTGTGAGCTAGGAAGTTAATCATTTTTTTTTTTTTTTTTTTTAAATTGTTATTGTATTACAAACTGGCCATCTAGGCCATTTAGCAATATTCTTAACAGGGAAATATTTAGCATGAAGGGAGAAGTACCCAATAGTACATCTACCGGATGATAGTCTTTACCTTAAACAAGGTCATGAGGTTTCTTACGCTTCAGCCGCCTCCTATCATTAGCAGTATGTAGCAGTCCAGCAGCAAGTTTATTCGGATGACTTTCAAGTCTTTCTGCCTGTCTTCGGGCATGAGTTTTAATAACATCTGCCACATACTATATCCCTAAATCTTGATGCAAAGTTTGATTTGATACATACCATGGCGCCTTGGTTACGAGCCTAAGGATTTTATTATCTTCAGATTTGTAGGTTTAGCACAACCCCCCAAAACTGTACTTCGTAGGTCCAAATAGGCTTCAAGATACTTGTGTATATCAAACGTTTATTATCTATACTTAAAACGCTATTTCTTCCTAGAAGCCAGGACATTTTTTTAACACGAATATCGATTTCTCTTTTCTTTGTCTGAATGTGCTGCTTCCATGTTAAACGACTATCTAGGTGTAATCCCAATGTTCTCACAGGCAATTCCAGTCCATTTATCCTAACAGTTGAGGTTATGAATTTTCTATTCGTGAAATGAACGCTTACCGATTTACTTTCGTTGATCTGAACTTTACACTTTTTAAACCAGCTTTCTGCTTCGATAAGGGCCTTCTGAAGATTGTCGTTTGCTATCTTCGGATCTGAATGTGACGCAAGTAATGCCGTGTCGTCAGCAAATGTAGCTACCTGAACATTTTTCGCTACAGGAAAGTCTGCTGTATATATCAAGTACAGCGTGGGTCCCAGAACTGATCCCTGGGGCACTCCTGCTTGAACTGGATATAGTTCTGAAAACGTGTGTTCATAGCGCACCTGGAAATATCGGTTATGCAGATATGAACTCAACAAGAGATATAACCTAGTTGGTAACAAAATTTTTAATTTATATAATAGACCATTATGCCAAACTTAATCAAAAGCCTGTTGGACATCCAGAAATGCCGCGGTACACACATATTTTGTTTCTAAACTTTTTTCTATTACACTTACCACTCTGTGCAGCTGATCCACCGTGGAGCGCTGTTTTAAGAAATCGAATTGATGTCGTGGAATTATATTATATAGGTATGGCTGCAATCTATTTAATACCAATTTCTCCATTACCTTCGACATAACAGGCAACAAGGAAATGGGACGATAAGACGTAACAGCATGCGGATTTTTGGCCGGTTTCGCAATCATAATAATTTACGCAAACTTCCATTGCACCGGAAAATAATGTAGGCGAAGTATTGCGTTACATATAAATGTCAGCAACATTACAGTCTTCCGTGGAAGTCTATTCAGTAGTTCCGCGGTTATTAAATCAAAACCGGGACTCTTTCTCCTTTTCAGCGTTTTAAGTATGTTTTTCACCTCTTGAGGTGACGCTGACTTAATAGGAGAGGATAACTGGCCAGGACTTTTTAAAAAGTCATCGACTTCTTTGTCCGTAGCAGCCGTTAAGTTCGGCTTAAAAACTGTTGCCAAGTAGGTGGCAAATAAATTCGCCTTTTGCTTTTGATCTTTCGCCCAAGACCCGTTGCCATGTTTTATCGGAGGAATGCAATTTTTTGGTTGTTTAATGTTTTTTGTACACTTCCGCAAAGAATAATCATCCGCCGCTAATGGCGAGAGTTTAAGTAAGTAATTATTAAAAGTTTTATTTTTAATTTCTGCTAATAATTTTTTGAGTTCTTTGGTTTTATTATTAAGTTGTTTTTTGTCTGATGGATTTCCTGTCTGAAACCATTTTCGCCTAAGCTTTCTCTTTTCTAAAACAAGCTGGCGAACCAAAATAGGATAATTTTTTCTTTTTTGGTGTATATCAATAGAAGGAGTATTCAAAGTTGCTGCTGTTTGAATCTCCCTAGTTATATATTCCACGGCATTCTCGATGTCAGTTTGGCTTTTTAATGGGATTTTTAGATCTAATTTTGAGTCTAAGTAAACATGGAAGAGCGAAAGCGAAAGGTTCTTAACTACTATTTGAATTCGATTTAATTATCAATTTAACTTACAAAAGATAAAAACATCAAGATTTGAGGGTAATTGAATTTGAGTGTTTGTTTATTAATCTAGTTCGTGATAACGGTAAACTAAACGATATCCAAAAATCGTATTTCCCCGGGAATTCTTTAATAGAAGAACTGAAAAAATAGTAAGAAATATTTTTACTACTGAAGGAGCTTGAAGCCAGGTCTCATTTGAATAAAAGAGATAATCGAAACTCAGAACTTGTGGGAAAATTTTAATAGACGCGTAGTAAACTATTGATGATATTCCCTCTAAATTTCTAGCTTTTATTGTTAGTTCGAAATGGAATAGAATACGACAAAAGATTGGCGGAACTCATTGTCATTTATATATAGGTATCATAATTTCGAAAAAGTAAAAGAATTTCTGCGAAATCGTGCACAGATTCTCGTTCTGCGTCGTGAAAAAAAAAAAATTAAATTTGAGTAACAAAAAATAATTTACTGGAACGGCAACTAAAGGTAAGTGTCAAGTGTGTATTAAAAATCGTTTTTTCAAATCAGTGCGCAGACTTTAAAAAGCCGTAAAAGAATTTATATTATTAGTCCTGAAAGTAATTCGATCGTAGTTCATAATTTCGTTGTGATTGTGGCAAAATGCATCATAAATTATTACATTTCGACTTCGATAAACAGAAAACTGAGAAAATTTAGAAAAACAAACTAACAAAACATTTCTACGTCATGCTTATCGTATAAGAAGTAATTCTACCTTCAGCGATAATTAATTATTGTCGTAATGGTGTTACAAGTAAAGCTTGTATTTTATAAGATGGTGTTTGCGAACGACTTTAATTCGGATACGTTCGCGAAAAAAATTAAAAGTTTTATTAAATTCCGGCGAGCCAATAAGAGACATCAGTGGCGTGAATGATACAAGTACTGGAAATAAAAATATTTTCTCAAATTAATGATTTTATCTCGAGTTTAATTGCAGAAGTTGCTCACCTGAGTAAACCTAATAAAATGGTTAGCCAGATTATGCTGGTGTGCAAAGGCAAGGGTGCTGCGGACTATTGGTGTTCTCAGCTGCCAAATGTTGCTCCTCTATGTGGTGCAATAGCGCTCACACTACAAAAGTTTATGTAGTTCTAAATGAAGCTTATCGTACCATATCTGGTTTGCTAAAATCAACACTTGTTCAGTGGCTACCGATTTTAGCCAATATACCTCTTCCAAATATACGAAGAGAAAACGCATTAATAACTAGGGGGACTGTAAAAAATTTAACCAGAACCAAAGTCTCCCGATTTCAGTAAAAATAAGTACTCTGTGCCTGCTCGGCGTTTAAAATCAAGAAAATCTCCATCGACTTACAGCACAAATACAGAAACCTTAAAAGAAAGCCTAGAAAAATGGAAAATATCGTGGCAAGAATAACATAAGAAATTCCTGGCTAATAGGAGATCCACGGAAAGAGCTTTCGGGCATGGACTTACCAAGAAGGGAATAAAAGATGTTAAATAGGATAAGGACGGAACATGGTAGATGCGGCCATATTATGTACAAGTGAGGCTTTAGGGAATCACCTAGCTGCTGTTGCGGAAACCCTCATCGAACAATGCAGCACATTGTCGAAGAATGTCCAGTCTTTTCTTCGAGTCAGTTGTGTTTAAACGACGCCTTAGATTGGCTGAAACGATTACAAATTAACTTATAGTGATGTATATTATTTTTATTTTAAAGTTAATTATAATTTTACCCGACTCTCTATGTTTGACGATTACACGAAGAAGAAGAAGAAGAAGCATCGACGTTAACTCATTGTCTCGCCATTCGCTTTCTAGATGGGCTGTTAATTTAGCTGATCTAAATTTTTTAATGCCGAAAACGCAGTTGGTATTGTGAATTTACTATAACCAATGTGTAAATAACGAATTCCGTAATGTAAGTGATCTTTAGTTACGTCTTACACAGTATTCAGTTGAATTGTAACAACTGGTTCGATCGAAATCCAATAATCAAATTCAAGTTATACAGGAATCATATCCTATTTAGATAATAAATTGCAACATTTTTTCTTTTTTTGGGGAAAATAGAAAATATCAACAGTATCGAACAAAAGAAAACGAAACTGATATCGAGAAGCATTTTAACGAGACTAATAATTTTATTGTAAATTTACTGTTAGTCGAAATAATATTGCGAAGAATTATTAAAAGAGCTATTTCTAGTTTTAATTAGAACAAAAAAAAAAAATGATTTATTAGTTCGGAAAATATTAATTTTGGGACAAAGTAAAAAAGAGATACGTCGTGTGCCTATCACTAATCGTATAGTTTATCGAGATAAATCGTAGTATTAATATAAACTGTAATATTGAGGTAAATCGTAGTATTGAGGTAAAATATAGTATTGAAGTAAATCGTAGTATCTTGCGGAAAATTGTAATATTGAGGTAAATCGTAGCGTTCAGGTAAAATTGTAATATTGAGGTAAATCGTAGTGTTGAGGTAAAATGTAGTATTGAGGTAAATGATTATTATATTTTTTATCGATCAGAGTTGTTCGGTTAACTAACTGCGTCAGATTGTTTTTAATACTTCATCCAAAACTAAGGGGATCTATCGAAAAGCATTATACCTTTTTTTTCAAATAATATGTGGGCAATGTAAATCAACTTTGCCCGTTCCGTATACCTCGAAGGTTCTTTTTTCTAAACTTAGACCGTAAATTAATCGTATTTTTCGATGGCAGACCGTGAAAACGTATTCAATTATTTTGTACTTACGTTCTGTCAACAATGTATCATCGTTAAAACTCGCCTTGCCCCTTTAAAACATGCAACACCGGAGATCGGAGCCACTGTCGTCTTAGCTGCTCAACAGGGTATTATTACAAATTTTCGAACCGTAAATATACAAACTTATACCTCGCGATAGCCTAGTTGCTAGAGCGCTTGACTTCCATTACGAAGGTCACGGGTTCGATCCCGGGCGACGACAGAACTTATTTACGAAAATTTAAAATTAAAAATATTCGCTAATAATCAAGTAGAAGGCAATGGCAAACCACCACGTACAATATCATATGCGCGCTAGGTCAGTACGCAGCAGACACACACGGGACTGCACTTTTGTATATCGATAAATCAAACGATTACTATAAGTTCCGAACGTAGTCGTACGTGTTGTGCACACCTGCGTTGCATATAATAAATTGCCTGGTACACAACCTATAATATCGGTACAGCTAAAAGTGTATGAATAGGTTACGCTAATGCGCTATGTAGCGTACGGCACCTTAAGAAGAAGATATCGATAGTACACCATGGTTCTTTACTGGTTACCTAAAATCCCATCTACATTTGAAACCAGCCTGTAATCGCGCTCATAAAATTGTGGGCGTTATGTTTAATAGCATTATGTGAATTTGTTGACTACCCAGCTAATTTAGCTACTCGAGATATGTATCACAGCTGAATCATTTTTAAAGTTTTATAAAAGATTAAAAATTGCTTAAAATTCTTAACAAAATTCCTAATTTAGACATCCACAAAGTATTAGAAAAACACGTAAAGTAAAGAAATATTTCGTTATTGTCGGTCTCCGAATTAAATATATAACCGAAAAATATTTAATTAATTTAATTAGTTCGTGTTTTTGCAGACGCATCGCGGTATGTTGAAAAGCGAAGAAAGGATAAAAGTGAATCAGACATAGAGGACCTATTATTACCGTCAATGAATTTTTGCTAGAACAGAAGTAGCTGTGTAATTACAATATCATCAGACTTTCAGTATTGAATTTAAACATTTCAAATAAATCAAAAATATAAGTCGCTTACATCCCCATTAACTCCATTCTTAGATCAAAATGGTTTACTTCGTGTCCACGGTCGTTTGGAAAATATGTATAAAAATTTCCGAAACCGGAGAACATCCCATTATTTATGTGAAAAGTCTGACGTACCCCAAAATAATCATACGATATTTACAAGAAAATTATTTACACCCTAATCGATTAGACCTAATTTTGTTGTCGATAGACAAATATTGCGCCAAAACTTCTAATAGTAACCTTTATTCTGCATTCCCGTGTCATTTACTAAAATAATCTGATATAGCTAGCCAGTTGTCCGAGCAGCTACCCAGTCCTCGTGTCAATGTTAACGCCCCCTCCCCCCAGACGATCATTTTATATATATATCCAAGTGTATCAAATTTATGTTTATTTCATTAAATTCATAATCGTTTCGGATTTAACTGCAGCGGCCAAGCTTGTAGGATTTTCCAACACTGTAATCGGACCGTAATTTACTTAAAGTAATTTCGATTAACGGAACCTACTACGAATAAAATAAATAATTACAAAATAATGTAACCGACTTTATTCAGGACCTGCATTCTTGTGTACTAAATCAAATCCAGTGAAATTTTATACCTACTGCAGCTCCTAATTTTGGCGACCGTCAGAAGCGACTATTTGTCCTGTAAACAAAGAAGAAAAAAAAATGTCTTACGATCATTGCGAACGGACAACATCTCACGTTCGAAGAATGTTCAACGTTAGTTAAACGAATTCCGCTATTATTATTATTATTATTATTATCATTATTATTATTATTATTATTATTATTATTATCATTATTATTATTATTATTATTATTATTATTATTAGTTGTGTTTTACTTTCTCTCAACTTACGTGAAAATAGTGAAGTGCATTTGTATAATTAAAAATTAAAAATTAATTATTATTGTAGCTGTTATTGAGTTTTTTCAAGAGCCGTTTTCCGTTTCGAACTATATTGGACGGCTCTAAAGTTATAACGTTTTTTCGTTGTAGCGATTGATTGCTGCGTTCAATATCGGGGTCAAATTTATCGCGGTAAGGCAGCGCTCTTTAATTTTCTACTATATCGCGTTTATACATTAGTATTGTACCATGCTATCAGTGTGTGCTAAATGTTCGGCTGATCTGCCGGTTAACGGGGAATTTCTCACGTGCCCGTCGTGCAAACGAACACTACACAATAACTGCGGCGGAGTAGCTCAGAAAACGTGGGCAAGCATGTCAGCCGCGAACAAGAGAGAGTGGCGATGTCTTTACTGTCGCGCAGAAAGAGATAAAGACAAAGACAAAAATAAAGCAAATTCAGGGTCAGGAAATGCAATAGCAGCCACGGTGTCGACTCCGATGACAGAAGACTCGGTGAAATCTATCATGTGCGAGTTACGCGAGATGAAGGAGCAGTTAACCAGCCGACTAAACGAACTGCAATCGTCATTCGACTCTCGTCTAAATGAGATGATGGACATAATAACTGCTAGCAAGGTAGAGAACGAAGCTTTGCGTAAAGAGAACGCCGATCTGGCGGATCGCGTAAATAAATTAGAACAGTACACGCGGGCTAATAATGTTATAATCAGCGGCGTACCAGTGTCGACAAATGAAGATGTCGATAGTATTGTATCGAAGACAGGTGTTCCGATAAACAAGACAGACATCGACTGCTGCCATAGACTGGCCAAGTCGAAGCAGCAAACAGTTCCGAGCATCATAGTAAGATTCTGTCGCAGAACGCTCAGAAACGACCTAGTTAAAAACGGCCGATGAAAACGAATTACTCTGAAGGAAATTGCTTATGCTGGCTCATCTAACATTTACATTAATGACCACCTGACGGCAATTAATGCGCGACTTTTCTCTTCTCTGCTGCGCGCGCTTTAAAAAACCTAGGCTGGCGTTTTATTTGGACAAAAGAAGGAAAAATGTTCGCCGGAAAAGCTGAGGACACACCGTTCATCAGAATAACATCAAACGAACAAGTTGCTGGCCTGATGGAATCAAAAAACGGATTATTACCAGTAGTTTACCGCACGGTAGATTTTATAACTTGAAAAATATGTATAAAATTATAATTGCATGCATTTCTTCCGGTTCTTTCGGATACATAATTACTATGGGTGTTACGCGCTTGCCTCTCATACTTTACTATTTTTTTCGATATCGCTAACGCATGTGTGGAGAAAAAATTTTCTTCTTATTTCTTTTTTATATAATATCTCTTTTCCATTACTACTAATTACTAGTATTACTAATACCACATTTCTAGACTACCATCGTATATTGGATTTTATTCCTATTTTTAAAACTTTATTAACGTATAATTCTTCGGGTCCTTTAGATTCCATTTTGGCTATGTTGCACTTGGTTGTCATTCTTATCGTAAACAGCTCATCTTTTCTGTCGTCATTTCTAATGCACGTGTGGGACTATATGTTACCTAATTTTATTTTAAATGAAATTCTATTGTTTAATATTGGTGGTTCTTGTTTACTTTCTAACTACCATCATACAATGAATTTTATTTCTATTTTCATTTTGGAAATTTTAGTTACGTATAATTCTTCGGGTCCTTTAGATTCCGTTTTGGGTATGTTGCACTTGGTTGACATTCTTGTCTTAAATATTTCATTTTTTCTATCGTTATTATTAATGCACGTGTGGGGGACTATATGTTACCTAATTTTACCTTAAATGAAATTTCATTATTTAATAATGGTGGTTCTTGTTTTGTCCGTGGGTTTCAAGTTACTAATTTTATAATAGCACGTAATTATTTCAAATCCGCTTAAATACAATATTATTCATAGTACCTTTTAATGATGTATTCAGAAATTAAATTATTCATACTTAATATTAATAGTGTCCGCCCAAAATTTGATGAATTTTTAATTTTTTTATCTAATTGTGACACGCAATACGACATAATAATTCTCACAGAAACCTGGTTATACGAAGGGGAATTAAATCATTATTGTATTCCAGATTATACATCCATAGGACAATGCAGAAGTAATAAAAAATCAGGTGGTGTTATAATGTACATTAAAAATAGCATCTTATTCCAAAAAATTGACATTTCCATTCTCTCCGCCAATATAGTCGGAGCGAAAATATTTTTCGAAGACAATATTCACGTAACTATTTTCGGTATCTATCGTTTCTGTAATCATAATCAGGATGATTTTTTATCTGATTTACAGAGCGTAATAAATTTATCCTCATCAACCTCAATCTTATCGGGTGATATTAACATAAATCTCTTGGATAACGTTAAATCTTCCGATTATTTGAATTTACTATACTCCTGGGGTTTCACTAGCGTTGTTAATACACCGACTTTTATGAAAGAACGTTCCGGCTATTCATCGTGTTTAGATCATCTTTTTGTTAGAGATTTTAATGATATCCTGTTTAAATCAAATTTAACACACAAAATTCTCAAAATAAATTTTTCCGATCATTGCGCTATAGACGCATCAATTAAATTTTATTCCAACCATAAGACAATTAAACCCAACTGTGTTTATCGTTTCGATAAAATTAAGTTCAAACAATATCTTGCGACTATCGACTGTGAAAAAATATATAGTTCGCAATTAACAATTGACGAGAAATTTGAAGAGTTTATAACTATAATAAAAAACGGTGTAGAACAGTCTAAATGTATATTGCAGACTAGAAAAATCCATAAAAGGTCACCCTGGATTACAGATGAGTTAGCTAAGCTTTCTCTCGAAAAAAATCGAGTATACAAACTGACTAAGCGTTATCCTACTGATGCTTGTTTACAATCGCAGTTTAAAGAAACCTCCAGAATGTTGCAAAGATTATTGAGGAAAGCAAAAGTGAATTATTATACCAAATTACTAACGAGCTGCGAGAATAATCAAAAAAAGTATTGGGCGGTTATTAAAAAAACCCTAGGAAACAATTCACGAGCATTACGTAACATATCAATTAATGGCCTTCAAATGAATGTGTGCGGTAACGAAAAACTGATTGCTGATTACTTCAATAATTATTACAGCAATGTAGTTAACAATATGATTGATAACGCGGATACTTCCAATTACACACCAGCGAATGAAAACATAGCCCTTCTCTCCTTTGGGTTTATTGATTTTTCTTTGGATGAAGTTAGGCTTGGAATAATGTCAATGCCTAATAAGTCCTCTTTCGGATATGATGGAATCTCGATTTCGTTAATAAAAGATAATTTACACTTTTACGTAAAACATTTAACCTATTTATTTAATACATCCGTACAAGTTGGGAAATTTTCAGCAGTCTTAAAATTTGGTATAATTACGCCCGTTTTTAAAAGTGGCAACTGTACTAATATTTCCAATTATAGGCCAATATATGTATTCTTTCCACCATATCTAAAATATTTGAAAAATGTATTAAGCGTAGATTGTTAAATTATTTGTTAAATATTAATTTTTTCAGTAAAAATCAGTATGGTTTCCTTCCTGAACTTTGCACTGATGACGCGCTTTTCGATCACATTTCACTCATTGCATTCAATCTAGAAATGGGCGTTTCGGTTGCAGCAGTATATCTAGATTTTAAAAAAGCGTTTGACGTAGTTAACCGTAACATTTTGTTGTGTAAATTGTACAACTGCGGCTTTCGGGGTATTATCCATGAGTGGCTTAAATCATACTTAACGGATAGATTGTATTGCACTAAAATTAACAACATAAAAAGTGACTATGTAAAACAATTTCACGGAGTACCTCAAGGAAGTATACTGGGACCCCTCCTGTTTCTAGTTTATATTAATGACTTGTGTAATTTGAATGTACATGGGAAAATATTTTGTTACGCAGATGACACTGTGCTTATGGTAAACTCCCGCCAACAAGCTACTCTCCAGAATCTTTTACAAGATGACTTGCACAAAATCAAAAACTGGTTACGCCTTAATGAACTGTTTATTAATCTGAGTAAAACTAATTATATTATTTATAGCCACATACCGCAATTTAAATGGAATGATTTCAAAATTTTCTGGGAAAATGACGTTCCCGGTGGATAGAGTTCATGATGTAAAATATTTAGGTGTTCAATTAGACTGTAAATTGTACTGGGATAAACATCCAACTTACCTTGCATCGAAAATTAGAAAATTAAATTATATATTTTATTATCTGAGCAAATTTTTTAATACCATACACCTCCGTAAACTATATATGGCCCTATACCAACCGGTGCTGAGTTATGGAATCATGCACTGGGGCAAAGCTGCAGACTACCATTTGAAACATCTGACACAACTACAGAAAAATGTTATAAGGTTATTTGATAGAAGTCAAGACACAGTTGTAGACTATAATATTATACATCTTTCAAAACTTTACGAACTGCAGCTCCTTATGTTTGTCCTTAAGAATAGAAAAAAATTTAACATCTCCGTTACACAGGGTATTACAAGATCAGCGGGGGAAGAATTAGCAGCACTACCAAATATTAACAAATACCATATCCGGAATCAGTCAATATATATGGGTCCCAAACTTTTTAATTCTTTACCCTCATCCTTAAAAATAGACTTAAAAAACTACAAAAAACGCCGTAAAATTCTTGTATCCTACCTATCATCATAACTATAACTATAACAAGATAAGGAAACATAAAGAAAGAAGAGAGAGAAGAGTAATAAAAAAAAAAAAAAAAAAAAAAAGGTTCATCAAATTTTAATTCGTTTTATAGTTGTATAAGTTATTGTATTAAATAAATTAATAGTACGCATTCGGCATTTTTTTTTTTTTTTTTTTTTTTTTGCAGCTTGAAGAAAGTTTTAATGGTTTTTTTTTTATTTTAATACCCATCGCTCGCGCAAATATGCGCATAGATGGACTATTGTAGTAATAATAATAAACGTATTTTTGATTTTGATTGATTTTGATTATTATTATTATTATTATTATTGTTCCGAACGGACGTGTTTGCATGAACTCTTCATTTGAAGTTAATTTAAAAAGTGCGTATAAAACTTTTAATATATTATTCTATTTATAAATAAACTCTCTTGTATTAACTTTGGACTGCTGCTTTCGGTTTTACATTAGCTTTGGTTGTTCGCGAAATATAACAAAGTAAATATAATATTTTTGTATATAAAATCTGTGCGTTCACAATCGCTAAGTTAAATTTAATACTGCGGTGAAAAAATATAACAGTTACTGTTTACTTATAAATCGCTGTTATCTAATCGGTAGCTGTACGTACGATTATATATCATGGCTCCAATTTGCAGTAAATGCAGTGACGATTTACCGTCAAATGGTGATTTTGCTACGTGTGGAAAGTGCAAGCGCACACTTCATTTTGATGCTTGCAGTGGTATTTCTTCTGAAACATGGCAGAGAAAATCGAAAAAGATTAAAGCAGAGTGGAACTGTGTAGATTGCCGACCAGATAACAGAGGGGAAAACAAAGGAAAACAACAAAATGTTACTGATAAAACTGAAGCGTCTTCTTCCGAAAGTAAGACACCAAACCAAACGGACGTGATATTAAAATCCATACAAAATGAGATAGTAGGATTATTCGAGAAAATGACGGAATTACAAACCTCATTTACTCTACCCTTCAACATTCATTTAACATGAACGATTCAAAGTTATCAGATGTCTTAATTTTAATGTCTTCTTTGCGAGAGGAAAATAAATCACTGCGAGAGGAAAACGCTGAATTAACAGCTCGAGTTAATAATCTTGAACAGCATACAAGAACTAACAATGTAATAATAAATAACATACCGGTTTCCCCACAAGAGGATCTTTACGAAACAGTTGTAAAAATAGGTAATGCTGTTGGTACGCCATTAACAATCTCTGATATAGATGTCTGCCATCGATTACAAAAATCACCAAGACAACAGCATCCCAATGTTGTTGTTCGTTTTTGTAGAAGAGTAACCAAAAACAATCTCTTAAAGAACGCGCGAACCATTAAACCCACTCAGAAATCGATAGGACTATCAGTTGTTAATATCGATCAACGTATTTTCGTAAACGAACACTTAACTGCCGAAAACTCGAAGCTGTTCTTAGCTGCTAAATCGTTGCGTAACAACGATTACAAATTCATCTGGACTCGGGATGGCAAAGTATTCGTTCGTAAGGATGAAAAAGCACCAGTTATTAAAATTCACTCGCTAGAACATATTACAAACTTAACGAGAGAGAAAACCCCAAATTGACTATCTTTAAGGGTAAATATTAAGCCAGTTTTATATATGTTAAATTTAAATTCAGGCTACTTTCACTGCTTTTTATGTACTTCACAAAGATTTTTCAGTTTTTCGTCTTCACCTCTACGTTGGGTTTTAAAAGAAAAAAATAATTTTTCTATTTACATAAACTTTTCGCTAACTGTTACTTCAACAATAATAATTAACCTAAACCTTAATTTTAAAGTTACTTTTATCTTTAGTAATATTTTATACTTAATACATCTAACTTTAACAATCGCTACCCGCTATTTTACTTTTATCTGTAGTATTATTTTATTTAAAGCATCTAATTCTTGTAATTTGTTTAGTGTTATACATAACATGTTTAACTTTAGCAATGCTTTGTTTTTTGTTTTTTTTTGAGTATTTTCCTTATATTTTACTATACTTTATTATGTTCTCAAATGTAGTTTACTTTAACTCATATTACTACACTATGATTATAATTGATTGCTGTATCATTAACCTTACAATTATTTTATATATTCTCTGTTATTTAAAACGCTACTACCTTCATTTTTCAATAAATACTCTTGCATTACTTCTGATATTACCATTAGTTTATATTATTATTAAAATCATTTTTAAACTTATTAAAGAACTAATGTTGCGTAACCATCAATCTGTACTTATATAAATTTAATCGCATTTTACTTTTTTGTAAAGTCATTAGTAACCCTACTAAACTTCGATGTAAACATAGGTTTTACAACACATATTTATAACATAATCTACAAAAATCTAGTATGTACTAAATTTTTATCTTATTCTTATGTAATGTATTTTTTGTCTATGTTTAACAATGCTTCTACAATCATTTAATATTTATATTAATCCTTATTTTTATATCTATGCCGTACTTTCGTAAAATACTATCATTCAGTTATATTTTTGCTATTATTATTGATTTCAGAGTCGTTTTAATAATGCCATTTATTTCGTATATGTATATTGTTTACATTCAAATTTTATTTCCGTTTCTAACAAAAACTCTATTCGTTATATTACTTCAATTAATCAATTTACGCAAAGTATGTATATCACATGTAAAATTTAAACACTATTATTTTAAATACTTCGTTTGAAATATTAAGTAGTGCATACTATGGGTGTGTAGGTGTACACTACAAAAAACTATAAATAATTTTGTATATAAATAATAATTGTAAATACTTTCGATAAATAACAATTTTGTAAATACTTTCGATAAATTATAATGTTAATAATAATTTTTTAAACAATTCCGTCATAATTTTAATTTAATTTTTTCATACAATTTTTTACCTCGCGCTATAAGAATTATCATTCACTCGCCATATGTACACGTCTATTTGTTACTGTTAAAATTAAGATTATTCGGATATCGATGTCGAACTATATGGCTGTCAATTTTATGCGATCCATGTTTATTTATCATTCCGGCGACGTTCACACTTGATGTACACTTTGGCGAAATATACCATTCTTTAAATCTGCTGCAGTTCATTTCGGCAACACTGTATTTCTTAGTAGCCTGGTACGCACCACGCTACAGTTGGCGACCACGATTATTTTGGAACCACCGTGCCGCACTTAATCGATATTGCTTAGCAACAAATCATTGCAGCGCTGGCAACAATGGAAGGATCAGCAGATTCCTCAACTGCATCCGGCCTCACAGAAGTAACACCGAGACTTCTGCACCGAGTCAACATTCCAAGATACATCAAAAACGATCTGGATCTGTGGTTTCTAATGGTCGAAGCGGTACTGAAAAGCTACAATATCATGGACGACGACGAAAAGATGTCTACGATCTATCTGGCCTTACCAGATGAAGTATTACTGGCGATCGCAGAAGTTATCCGGTCATCGGAGAGAAATAAATTCTAGAAAGCCCGAGAGACCATCCTGTCCACGTTTGAAGTTGCACAAGAGCAACAACAGATCGATGAATTGTTATCGGCACGCACTACTCCGGCAAACCATCGCAGATACTGGCAGAAATGAAACGATTACTTGGATCTGGGCCACTCAATGCGAAACATGAATGGTTCTCCGGCGTCTATGGCTAAAGAATATAGACCAGTCCATCCGAAACTTGGTCACTGGCATAATGTCTAAGAAAAACCTGGAGGACACAGCGAAAACAGCAGACCTGCTCTACACCGATCGACTTGCAATGCGAAATCCACTTGCAAATTCAGCCGCCGTACCTTTCCAGATAGCAGAAATCCAGGAACAGCGTCACTTATGGATGGAGATAAATGAGATGTATACGGCTATTGCTTCACTCACCAAGACGGTCGAAACGCTAACCATGCAGATGGCGACGGGAGCACCAACTACTCAGTCCACCTGCGCCTGCACGCAGCTAGCAGATGAAAGAAGACGACCTCGATCGCAATCCCGACCCAGGCTGATGGAGCGTCAAAACTTTTTCAAAGATGGCGTATGTTATTTCCATGCAAAGTTTGGAAAGGATTCGCGGAAATGCCGAAAAGGATGCAGCATGTTCGATCTGAAATTGCAACAGTTAAACTAAAAAATCGAAACAGGATGGCTGCGACTGTTTCGATACAATCCAAGTCACAGTGGATGTTTGTTCGGGACCAAAAAATGCACTGCACATTCCTCATCGACACTGGTTCAGACGTTTCGATTATACCAGAACATATCGGAAAGCCGCTGAAGTACGAACGGCTGGACCCAGGTTTTCGATTAGAAGGCGCCAACAAGAAACCGATCACAACATATGGTTCAGTTGAAACTAACCTATCATTGGGCCTGACACGCACGTTCAAATGGACACTAATAGTAGCAGATGTACCACACGGGATTCTAGGAGCCGATTTCCTGGCGAAATTTCAGTTGATTCCAGATCTAACACGAAAACGCTCACTAGACAGTCGAAATCTCACATCAGTACCAACCAGTGAAGGAACTACAACAGCTTCCAACATTCATGTGGTATCCATCAACAATAGCGTTGCACAGCTGCTGAGCGAATTTCCTTCAATCACCCAAGCCTGACAGGAGCTCCCACCGATCAAACACAATGTCGCACTTCACATTAAAACTGCTGGACCACCGATCCGGTCAGACATCTGGAAACGAGCAAAACTAGAAGTGGATACAATGGTAAAAGTTGGTATCTTACAGCCATCCAAAGGAGCATGGAGCTCTCCAGCAGTAGTGGTAGCCAAGAAAGATGGTAATATTCGACTCTGCGGCGATTTCTGACAATTAAATGCAGTTACCAAGCGAGATGAATACCCAATGCCACGTCTGGAAGATGCTTTAGCTGGACTCCACGGTAACAAAATTTTCTCAAATATTGATATTACTCGTGCGTACTATAACATTCCCGTCAACAAGAATGACCAGGAAAAAACCGCAATAGTCCTTCCATTTGGACTATACGAACATATACGAATGCCGTTTGGCCTCATGAACGCCCCAAAGACCTGGCAACGATTTATAGATGACGTATTGAAGGACCTGCCCAACACTTTTGTGTATTTGGATGACATCCTTATCTTCAGCAAAACAGAAGAGGAACACATGTCACATTTGCGAGCAGTACTGGAGCGTTTAGATGCAGCTGGCCTCCACATCAACATAGCCAAATGCCATTTCATGAAGGAAGACATCAGCTTTTTAGGATACAATATCAGCGCCTGTGGTTTTCGACCAACAAGGGAACGTCTGGAAGCTATTCGTTTGCTACAACCACCAAAAACCATCGCACAACTTCGAACGCAGCTAGGTATCCTAAATTTTTATCGTAATTGTTACCCCAATGCAGCACGAACACTATCACCACTTACCGACCTGCTGCATGGTCATCCTCGGCGTAACGATAAAACACCAATCACATGGACAGAGGAATTATTAGCAGTCCATCAACAGGCAAAGATAGGAATACAGGAAGCAGCAGAATTAGTCTTCCCAGATTCTAACGCAGAACTCAGATTAACAACTGATGCTTCAGATATAGCAGTTGGAGCCGTCCTAGAACAACGTTGTCAAGCAGAATCCAGTTGGCAGCCATTAGCATTCCTGTCAGAACGACTTACACCAGCTCAAGAAAAGTGGTGTGCATACGACAAGGAACTATATGCAATCGCCCGGGCCATCGAAAAGTTCACCTATCAATTAGAAGGTAAAGATTTTACAATTCGCACAGATCACAAACCACTAACTTTCCTATGACCGCAGACAGGAAAAAAGAGAATGCTGGACCGTCGTACCAGATTAATCGAATTCATCCTGCAATATGCACCCAGATTTGAATATATCAAAGGCGAATCTAATGTGGTGGCAGACGCGTTGAGTCGGGTAGAAACAGTCAATGCAGTTCCACAATCAACTTCTTTCTCAGAAATTGCAGCAAGTCAGAATGGAGATGTAGAGATCGAGCAGATGCGCCAAAATGGATACGGCAATCACACGTTTATAACAGTAGAACGAGATGGGAACCACATATTTTGTGATATTTTCCAGGGAATCCAACGACCAGTCATACCAGAACGGCTTCGGCAGAAAATTTTCAACTCCATCCACAACATAGCACACAGTGGCCAAAACAGCACAGTAAAAGCTATTACTTCACAATACTGGTGGCCGAATGCAACGAAGGACATCCGAATTTGGGTCAAGGCATGTCAACCATGTCAACTGTCAAAAGTTAACCGGCATACAAAATCACCACTGGAAAAATTCCCAGAGTCGCAGAAATTCCAACATGTCCATATCGATATTGTGGGCCCGCTACCCGAATCCAGAGGATTCACATACTTATGCACATTCATTGATCGATGGTCACGCTGGCTGGAAGCCATACCCTTGGCTGATATATCGGCAAATACAATCGCTACCGTTTTTGTTTGAGAATAGGTTTCCCATTATGGAGTACCACACTGTTTGACTTCAGATCGTGGTAGGCAATTCACAAGTATACTTTTTACCGAACTGGCAAGGATTCTGGGAGTGGACCACATAATAACAACAGCATATCATCCGATTGCCAATGGAGCACTTGAATGATGGCATCGAACACTGAAAACAGCATTGAAGTGTGTTGCTGGTGATTGGCTAGATTCACTACCACTGGTTTTACTAGGACTTCGTACAGCAATAAAATCAGATGCCAATGTTTCTTCAGCGCAATTAGCATTTGGCACTCAGCTTACGATTCCAGGTGGATTAATTTGGCAGGATGATGAAGGAATTGATGTTACCAAGGCCACAGAATCATATGTCCGCTCATTACAAGCAGCTATGAACACACTCCGGCCGGTACCGTTTACACATAAATGCAAGACTCCAATCTTTGTAGCACCAGAACTGGCAACCTGCACACATGTTTTAGTACGAGAGGATGCAACTCGCACCCCGCTACAATGGCCATACACTGGACCATTTAGAGTACTGAAACATAAAGGAAAAGTGCTCACCCTAGATTATGGAACGGACCAATGCACAGTCTCATTGGACCGCATGATTCCAGCATTTTTTCTAGAAAGTGAACGTCCAGATAACAATTTCCCAACAATGTCATCCACAGATAGCAACGAATATAACCAAGGAGTCACTTCCCCAGCTTCAGCCAGAGGAATATTAAGAACGTCACCGACCTTGGACTCAGATTTACAGACGAACTTTGAAGAACTTCCATTTAGTGGTGATGACCAACCAGTACAGAACCGACAATGGAATAACCACATCCCACGATCCTTCCACGAGAAAGTTACCACAAGATTTGGCAGGAGTATTAAACCTCCAGTATGTTTTATTTAATAATTAATGTTATATTTTTTTTTATTTTTTACAAAGGGAGGGATTGTAGGTGTACACTACAAAAAACTATAAATAATGTTTTATATAAATAATAATTGTAAATACTTTCGATAAATAACAATTTTGTAAATACTTTCGATAAATTATAATATTAATAATAATTTTTTAAACAATTCCGTCATAATTTTAATTTAATTTTTTCATACAATTTTTTACCTCGCGCTATAAGAATTATCATTCACTCGCCATATGTACACGTCTATTTGTTACTGTTAAAATTAAGATTATTCGGATATCGATGTCGAACTATATGGCTGTCAATTTTATGCGATCCATGTTTATTTATCATTCCGGCGACGTTCACACTTGATGTACACTTTGGCGAAATATACCATTCTTTAAATTTGCTGCAGTTCATTTCGGCAACACTGTATTTCTTAGTAGCCTGGTACACACCACGCTACAGGTGTACCAGACGAAAATAATTCATTAAACTACTATAACAGCTTTTGTGTATTTGCACTGACTGCTCGAATTTTTATTTTTAATCTAAAAATAGTAAAGCTTTACCACTATTAACATACATATGTAATAACATTGTTTATAGCAACTAACAAATTCTATCTTAATTTAATATTTAATAAATTATTTAACTTTCCCTGTAAATGATGTCAACCTAAAATTATTTACTTTAAACGTGAGCAGTCTAAGAGCACATTTTAACGACTTACTCATTTTTTTGAACGAAGTAAATTTTTGTTATGATATCTTAATACTAACTGAAACTTGGCTCTGTGAGAATGAGATATATCATTATGAAATCGAAGGCTATACTATTTGTGCAGATTGTAGAGAAAACAAAAGATCTGGAGGTGTTATAATGTATATAAGAAATACCATTCAAACACTTAACGTTAAATTATTAACCACTACTTGTAATTTAATCATTATACATATCGCACTAGTGAACAATAGACATCTATCTATTACTGGAATATACTGCTTTTGTGATCCCCAACACAGTAAATTTTTAGCTGAATTATCAACTGTAATCGGGAATTTAAAAGACCTAGCTATAATAACAGGTGATCTAAATATAAACTTGATGAATGAAACCAAAAGTATAGATTACCAAAATCTTTTATATGCAAACGGATTTCATTGTATGATAAAAGAACCTACTTTTACTCGCACGCATGGGTTGCAATCTTCATGTTTAGATCATGTTTTCGTTCGTGGATTACAAACTACAGGATTAAATTTATGTATAAATACTGAAATCCTCCCGTGTTGCTTTTCTGATCACTCCATACTTAGCACAGAACTAAAAATAATTTGTAAACTTAAAACGAAAAACAACTATAACCATTCTCATCAGATTGATAAAGTGTTATTTTAAAAAAATCTCAGCACAAGTCTATTGGCTAAATCATATAACAACTCAGGTCCTGTTGACGATAAATTTAATCTTTTCTTAAATATAATAAATGACGCTATGACACGTTCACAACGTTTATCTTCTACAAGTAAACCTCAACATAAAAGGGCTGAATGGGTAACCAATGAAATAATTAACTTATCCCGTGAAAAGAAATCGTTATATTTGTTGACAAGAAAATACCCTACAGATAACAACTTTCTATCTCGTTTCAAAAACATATCAAAAGACCTGCAAAAAATTATTCGTAAAGCAAAAAGAGACTATTGCTCCAAAAAACTATGTGATTGTCAAGGTGACCAGAAGAAGTATTGGACGCTAATAAAACAAGTACTTGGAAAAAATAAATCTATGTTTAAAGAAATTAACGTAAATGGAACATTGTTAACAGTAAATAACAATGAACATTTAATTTCAAACTATTTCAATAATTATTTTGTAAATATAATAAAAACCATGAAGTGCAAAATTACTGCGGGGAAACATTCTGTTACTAAATGTGACCAATACTTAAATTCCTTCGGTTTTGTAGAATTTTCAAAGGAAGAAGTAAAAGGCGCCATACTGTCGCTCCCAAATAAATCATCATACGGCTTTGATAAAATACCAATAACACTGATAAAAAAAAATATTGAATTCTTTATTAACCCCCTAACTCACTTATTTAATATATCTGTTAAAACAGGGCAATTTCCAAGTGCCCTTAAACTAGGGATTATTACTCCAGTACATAAAATTGGTGCTACCACAGAGGTGTCGAACTATAGACCAATATGTCTACTCTCTACCCTTTCTAAAATTTTTGAAAAATGTATGAAAAACGTATTATATCTTACTTAAATAAAATAAATTTCTTCAGTAGCAATCAGTATGGTTTTTTATCGGGGAAAAGTACTGATGATGCACTGTTCGAACATATTTCATATATATCTGATAATTTGGAAGCAGGCCGCTCAGTTGTCGCCGTCTACTTCGACTTTTGTAAAGCATTCGACGTCATTGATCATAATATACTGCTAGATAAATTATATGCTTGTGGCTTTCGGGGACATATTTTTGATTGGTTTAAATCTTATCTATCCGAGAGAAATTTTGTTACAAAAATAAATAATACTCTAAGCGATAAAGTAATGCAAATATATGGAGTACCTCAGGGGAGTATTTTGGGGCCTACCCTCTTTTTAATATACATTAACGATTTATGTAACCTGAAGGTAGCAGGAAAACTATTTAGCTATGCTGATGACACTGTTTTGGTTACAAGTTCTAGATTTCAAGATGTTTTAAATAAACTGATTCAAACTGATGTAGACAAAATTCATGATTGGATGTTGAAAAACTTTATAGGTCTTAACATTAATAAAACGAAATATATTGTTTATAGCTATCTACCTCAAAGTAAGTGGAACCAATTAAAAATTTTGTGGGAAGACAATGTATTTATCCATAGAGCGTATGAGATAAAATATTTGGGGATCTATCTGGACTCAAAATTATTATGGAATAAACATCCCATCTATCTATCGGGAAAATTAAGAAAATTAAATTATCTTTTCTATTACCTAAAGCAGTTTTTTAATGCTAAACAACTCACACAATTGTATCTAGCATTATATCAACCTACACTTGCATATGGAATAGTGCACTGGGGAAATGCTGCAGATTACCTTACAAAACCATTACATTATCTTCAAAAATCATTATTCAGAAATTTAACAAGTAAGGAACACAACATCGACTCAAAAAAATTGTTAACCGTACCAAAACTGTACACAGTCCAACTATTAAACTATGTAATAAAAAACAAACAGAAGTTTAATATTGTAACCAGGTCTGGAATTACAAGGGCGTCTGCAGATGAGAAAGCCAAAGTGCCATCTTATAAAAAGTACCATACAAGAATCCAAGCCAAATATATGGGCCCAGTAACTTTTAAAATGAAACTCAGAAACTATAAATACAGACGTAAGTTAATAATTGATTACCTGCATAATGTACCATAGTTTCTTGTTCCAAACTGCTTCGATTACATTCTTATTATCATACTCTTTAATATAATTATCATATCTTTATTACTCTGACCGAAGCTACTAAATAGTTATTACTTTTTGTTAAAATTGCAGTTATTGTTATGGTTGTTACGTTTACTGCGGTTGTTATAATAAAGGTTATCATTGTTGTCATTATCACTTTCTTAGTATTATTACAGATGTTCTTATTTTTATTTTCTTGATTATTATTATTATTATATATATATATACACCCTGTCAAGAAAGTATCGGGAATTGTCAATTTAAATCTCCCGGGTAATAGCTAGGCAGATAATTTTTTTTTTCCAGGTTGGTACAACTGTTTTGTATTATGATGCCTATTTTTAGCGCGATCTGTCAACCAGTGTGTTTACAGCAGCTGTTAAAATCAGTCGACCTTGAAGTGTTTTGTCGAAGTTTTACAATGAGTGAAAATATTGAACAACGTACTTGTGTTAAATTCTGTGTTTCGAACGAAATTTCTTGTGCCGATACACTGAAAATGTTACAGAAGGCTTTTGGTGAATCTGCTTTATCAAAAACGCGGGTTTACGAGTGGTACAGAGCGTTCAAGGATGGTCGGGAGACGGTCGAAGACATGCCTCGCTCTGGACGGCCTTCAACGAGTGTGACCGATGATAACGTCGATAAAATCAAGGAAATCGTTGCTGAAAATTGTCATGTGAGCTTGAGAGAGATGGCTCATGGATTGAGCATGTCACACGAGAGCGTACGTACGATTGTGCACGAAAAATTGGGTATGCAACGCGTTGCGGCTCGGCTTGTTCCGAAAGACCTGAATTTCTTTCAAAAAAAGTACCGAGAACAGGTAGCTGCAGACATGCTGGATCGAGCCAATTTGGATCCTACCTTCTTGGAAAAGATAATTACTGGTGACGAGACATGGGTGTACGAGTACGACACGCTTACGAACCAGCAATCGTCCGAATGGCGGCCAATTGGCGCGCCAAAGCCGAAAAAACCTCGCCAAAGCCGATCGAAAGTGAAGATCATGTTGATTGTTTTCTTCGATATTCGAGGCGTGGTACACTATGAATATGTGCCAGCCGGACAGACAGTCACCAAAGAGTTTTACTTAAGTGTTTTGAGACGTTTGAGAGAGGCTATCCGTCGTAAACGTAACGATTTGTGGGTCGACAATTCTTGGATTCTCCATCACGATAATGCGCCGTCTCACAAAGCCATAATTGTGAATGAGTTTTTGGCCAAACACTCGGTAAATATCATCGAACAACCGCCGTATTCACCAGATTTAGCACCCTGCGACTTCTTCCTATTCTCAAAACTCAAATTTCCGCTACGGGGAATGCGCTTCGAATCGATTGATGACATCAAGACGAATGCGACGCGAGAGCTAAAGGCCATCCCGGAAACCGCCTATCAGAAGTGCTTTGCCGAGTGGAAAAAGCGTTGGCATATGTGCATCGCTTCGAATGGATGTTATTTTGAAGGTGACAAAATAAATTTGGATGAAAATTAAAAATTGTTCGTTTTATTTAACAATTCCCGATACTTTCTTGACAGGGTGTATATATATATATATATATATATATATATATATATTTTTAACTGTATTATTACTAGTTTCTATTTACATTATAGTTGAAGTGTACATGGTAGTTATAGGGGACGGAGGTATAAGTGAGCACAAGTAAAATAATTGATAACTGTATTAGAAATTATTATAGTTGATAATAATTAATTAATTTAGTGTAAACATGGGCTAACTTATGTGTATAAAACTCACTTAAATCCAAATTACTATGTTTGATCTTACACAAAACAACATAAATCGGCCCATGTAGCATGCAAACATGTAAAAGCGAAAATTTTCTGCTACTCGCGCACCTGTAGCGCATAGACAGAAATTGCATGAATGTGTCAGTGTGAGAGCTTGTATACCCAAATGTGTGAGAGTGTTTTGTGAGAATAAATGCTGGGTATACCGGCGTGTATGTGAATGTGTAATCATATGATATATACCTGTTTATAACCTGTATTATTATATTGTATTGTGTTGTATGTATGTAAATAAATTTCAATTTCAATTTCAATTATTATTATTATTATTATTATCCGATACAGTTGTTTGTTTCTGCGTTCCTTTTCAATTTGTGAGAAATTCCTGGAAAATTGTTTTGTAAGTATTTGAATTTATAAATAACTATTTTAAAAATATGTCTGATTGTGTTAAATGCCTATCTGCATTATTGCCGAATCAAGATAATCCTATTTGTTCAATTTGTGGTCCATTACATCTGGAATGTGCAAATCTTGCATTCAAAACTTGGAAAAACAAATCAAAAATTTTAAGATCGAAATGGATATATGGAAATTGTAGAAATGAAAATGACGTTAATGATACACAATTAGAAAACTCATCAACTGACCAAATTCTTATAAGTATAAAAAAAGAGTTGCAGGAACTGAATGAAAAATTTTACAATTTGGAACAATCTGGCAAATTAAACGAGACCGGGATAAATAATATCCTCGGTCTTATAAAAAATTTAACCGATGAAAACAATAAACTAAAGGAAATGAATTCAAGTTTATGCTCAAAGATTGACAACCTAGAACAGCATACTCGTAAGAATAATGTAATCATAAGTAACATTCCAACAAGAAAAAATGAAGATCTAAATAATATAGTTGTTAAATTAGGAGCTATGTCCGATGTAAATATAGATGAGAAGGATATCGACATATGTCATCGTTTACCGGTATTAAATAAACAAAAAACTCCAAATATTATAGTACGTTTTGTAAGGCGAACCACTAAATTTGCGTTTATAAAAAATTGCCGTTCAAAAGGAATATCTCTGAGCGACATCGGTTTCCCCTCGGCAACACCAGCAAAAATCTATTTTTCCGAGCATCTAACAAAAAAGAACGCAGATTTATTTTCTGCCGCAAGAAAACTGCGCGATCACGGGTTCAAATTTATCTGGACTCGGGATGGCAAAGTGTTTGCGCGTAAAGATGAACATTCGGAAATACTTAAAATTAATTCTCTAGAAAAATTAGCGAGAATTAGTGGTGCGCCTGTAAATGAATGACTGATATATACATATCTCGGTAAGCATAATTCTATCTTATTTTATACATTTACGTTAATATCTATAGTTCGGTGCGATGGTAATATACTTCAAAACAATATTAAAGTAACAACCCGAAACTTAAACTTAACGTTACCTTGGTTAATAAATAGGATATTTATAAACAATTTTTCATTAATAATTAAATTGCTAACTGTACTCAATTTAAATAACTTTCGTCATAAACGAAATATCATTTATACAACGTTTCTTAAAAGGTTTAAAGTATCGTTTATTACAACTGTAACATTAACATTTTTTTTAATGCTATTAGCATATTTAAAAACTAAAACCGTTTTTGCAGGTAAATTTAAATTTATCTCTACGTTTGTGGCAATATATAAATTTAAAGTAAATTTAAATCTATACGAAAGTGACTCACGTTGTAATCTTTCACATAACGAATTTAAATTGTTTTATATAAGTTACAATATCACTTTAAAGTTAAATATCGTTCAAATTAAACAAAATTTCAAAATCTTAACTCAACACAATATAAAACTATGTAGCTACATTCAAAGTTTATCTACAGTTTTAATATTATATAAAATTAACGTAAATCTGAATCTAAACAAAAATGATTCCTGTCATTATTATAATGTAAGTAACTTAAGTATAATCCGGTGTAATAGATTTACCGTTTACATTATATTACGAAGCATACCTAAGCTTCTATTTTTGTTATTATTATCTTTAAGTTTTAAAATGCAAGTTAGCTTTGTTATAAACCGCTCTTTCCTATTTTCGACAATATGCATTATTAGCGTAAATTTAAACATACATAGGTTAATTTTGGTCACAACTATGTATTTCTATATGTATATAATATTGCTATGTAGAAATTACGCTTTTTTCTTAAAGCTTAATAGTTACAAAAATAGCGTAAACCATAAAACTTTAATTCAAAAGCCATGGTTCCGCTACTTTCATTATTATAGATATACAAAGGTGAAAAACTATATGATTTAAATTAGAAGTTCAAAATTGTTTCGAACAGTATTGTCTAAAAGTAAAATTTTTCATTACATACTTAAATTTAGAACAACAAAGTAAACTATGGATTTGTCAAAATTTAAAATATTAACTCTAAATGTAGTAAGTTTGCGAAAACACTATGACGATTTCCTTTTGTATCTGAAAAATTGCACTATTAAATTTAACATTATGATATTAACGGAAACTTGGCTGTATCCTGATGAAACCATTAGGTATAACATAGCAGGTTACACATTATACACACAATGTAGAGATTATAAACGTTCAGGAGGGATTGCTATATATATTTCCAATAATATTCCTCACTCTATCATAGATATAAGCATCTCTACGGGAAATGCTATTCTTATGCAAATTGCATATACAAAAAATCAATGGCTATCCTTATTGGGTGTTTACCGTTTTTGTGATTCTCATGTTCCAATCTTCTTAGAGGAAGTAAATCAGATTATAAATAAGTGTGAGGCTATTTCCATTATTACAGGGGATATAAATCTAGATTTACTGAAGCCAAACAAATGTACTAAATACCTCAACTTGCTATATTCATACGGTTTCTCAAGTCTAATTTCCACACCAACTTTTATGAGAAAGGCAGATGGCTATAAATCATGCTTAGATCACTTTTTTGTGCGGGGATTGGAAAATAAAAAGATACAAATGACCGTTTCTTGCAAAACGTCAGAGATATCCTTTAGCGATCATTTCATTATACACTCCTCCATTGCAATGCAAACTAATTTTTGTCAACTAGATAAAAAAATAAAGCATTGTTTTAATAAACAACTATTCCAGTCGTTATTGCAAAATTTAAATTTAACGTATCTATATACAAGTCCAGCAAGTGTTGATGAAAAATTTAGTTGGCTAATAAATCAAATTAGTACTATTTTAAACAAATGTAAATATACTAGATCGTATTCTAATAAATATAGGGAAAATACCCCTTGGATCACAGGATACGTCTTGGAACTAGTTCGTAATAAAGAAATAGTTTATAAATTGAGCAAAGCATACCCAGAAAATAAATACTTAAAAGATAAATTTAAGAGCGCTTCCAGAGCAGTTCAAAAGTCTGTTAGGTCCTGTAAATTAAGATATTACTCAAATCTTCTCGATAAATGTTACAATAACCAAAAAAACTACTGGACCGTTATAAAAGAAATAATGGGGAAAGAGGATAGATCCTTTAAACAGATTGAAATAGACAATGTAAAGATAAAAGTTGAAGGAAACGAAAACTTGGTGGCAGAACATTTTAATAAATATTTCGATGAGGCCTCCACTTTTGGTTTTGCATCCCCAGGAGCGCGTGTACATAGTTTGATGTTTGAGAATACCAAATCAAGCAGGGATTCTTTTGCATTTTTTGATTTCACAATGGACGATATCAAAAAAGCTATTTTGTCACTACCAAATACACCTTCCTTTGGCACAGATAAGATATCAATACAATTAATTCGAGATAACCTAAATTTCTTTGTAAGGCCTCTAACATTTCTTTTCAATAATTCAGTTAAAGAGGGCAAATTTCCAGACATATTAAAGTCTAGTCTCATAACCCCAGTTCATAAACGGGGAGATAAAGCTTTGGTTTCAAATTACAGACCAATTAGTATTATCCCAACTTTGTCGAAAATCTTTGAAAAATGCATAAAGGGAAAAATACTTTTATACCTTGACAATAAAAATTACTTTAGTGAGAATCAGTTTGGTTTTTTGGTTGGCAAAGGAACAGATGTTGCTTTATTTAAACACATATCATACATAGCCAGGAAATTGGAGGCAGGTTATACCACGGCAGCCGTATACATTGACCTGCAAAAAGCCTTTGACTCAGTTGACCATAAAATCTTACTAAAAAAACTATACAAATGTGGTTTTAGAGATAAAATATTTGAATGGTTCAAATCCTACTTAATAAATAGAAAATTCGCTACCAAAATAAATGGGAACTACAGTAGTAACAGAGTATTAAGTAGTGGTGTCCCACAGGGAAGCATTCTAGGACCATATCTATTCCTTATCTATATAAATGACTTTTGCAACCTGCTGGTAAATGGCAAAATCTTCTGCTATGCGGATGATTCAGTATTAATGTTAAGTTGCTACTGTCCGGAAAAATTGCAAAATTTGATACAAGCAGATATAAATAAAATGTCGGGGTGGTTAACAGAGAACAAATTGACTTTAAACGTTCCAAAAACAAAGTACCTGCTTTATAGCTACCAAAATCCAAATATACTGAAAAACTTCAAAATTAATTGGAATGCCAAAACACCACTGACTATATCAAAAGAAATTAAATATCTAGGATTAATTTTGGATACAAAACTGTCATGGGACCTACATACAAATTATATGATCAAAAAACTTAGAAAGTTAAACTATCTTTTCTATTATCTCTCTCAATATCTCACTACTAAACACACGCAAAGATTATATTTATCTATATATCAACCTACCTTAGCCTACGGCTTGATCCACTGGGGAGGGACAGCAAATTATTTGATAAAACCCTTACTTACCTTGTAAAATTCAGTTTTCTGTACAATTGGTTATAATGCTACAAATTCAACCAACCCCAAGATATTACCATTAAATCAACTATATCAAGTCCAACTCTCAAATTTTGTATTTAAAAATAAAAATAAATTCCAAATCTCAATTCCAAACCTTACTACAAGAAATGCACATTCTGAATCACTTCAGTTACCAAATTTCTTTAAATACCACACTAGAATACAAGCCATGTATATGGGTTGTATAATATATAATGGGCTTCCAAGCAGTTTGAAAGTACCTCTCTGGAACTATAAAAAACGCTATAAAAAAATTATAGAATACATATGTAGTCGTAAGTGAAATTCATCAAGCTAAAATTCCAAACATGCTTTAAACACCAAAATAGTTTATTCCACATTAATTCTATAAAAAAAAAAAAAACAAAAAAAAACAAGAATCCAAATTTCTTTAAATACCACACTAGAATACAAGCCATGTATATGGGTTGTATAATATATAATGGGCTTCCAAGCAGTTTGAAAGTACCTCTCTGGAACTATAAAAAACGCTATAAAAAAATTATAGAATACATATGTAGTCGTAAGTGAAATTCATCAATCTAAAATTCCAAACATGCTTTAAACACCAAAATAGTTTATTCCACATTAATTCTATAAAAAAAAAAAAAAAAAAAAAAACAAGAATATGCTATAAAGAAAAATAGAAGACATGTCCTTTTATAGATACAAGTATATGTCTATATGTCTATGTATACTCGTGCATATATATGTATGTGTGTATGTATGTGTATATATATGTGTATGTGTACGTTTGTGTGTGGATAGGTGTGGGTAAGTATACTGAAGTGTAAATGAGTGTATATATGTGAACAAATATATCATTCAAATACATGCATATTTGTTCGAGTAGTTACATAGTATACTCACAAGCAAACATATGTCTATGGGTATATATGAGTAGATACATTTATTATACATACATCGTTTGTCGGATAATAATTAAATTTATGTTATATTGCTGTAAATAAAAATGTAATATTTTTATACATGCATAGCCACAACTTAGCGCAGCTTTGTTTTTTTGCGCATTAGTGGCTAAATTAAATATTTTGTATAATAATTTCTGATGTCTAATAAAGTTGACTGGTTGACTGATTGACTGATTATTATTATCAATCGCAATCTACTAAAGAGGAGGCAAGGTAATAAATTACTGTTGCCCATTTTCTACACAATGATCAATTCGCTTGAGATTATCACGCCAAATTTCAGTTTGCAATTGCAATTGAAGCAACAGTAGTTGCGTGGTTTTTGGAAATCTGATTATTTAAATCAACTTCTAAGTGCAATTACCGCATTTTAGCCTAATTTGAAGGTTGATAAAATATCGTTCTCAGGAAAACTGTATGTACTAATCCTTTTGATTAGCCTTTTGCGCTGTTGCCGTTAATGGCCGCGGTTATGTTCGAGCGCTGCACGTATTATTTCATGGTGAAGTTCGGAAGCGGGCAATAATTTGATTGCCAGTAGAAGACTCAGCGTAGGGTAGTATGTTCACAAAATATATAATGACTTCGAACCAATATTTGTTTTTAATACCATTTGTTACTTCGTTAGTTTTCGTTTATTCGCTATTTTTTCGTAAAAGTCGGCTCTATAATTGATAAATATAATATTTTAAATTTTATTAATTATTTTATTCGTAAAGATCGTTTTCAACATTTAGTAATGGACGTTTAGAGATTCCAAAAAAGTAAAAAAAGCTAGCACCATAATCTAAATAAGAAAAAAAATTAGAACCGAATCCCTTTAAATACCTTATCATTCTCGCACGGCATTCGCTTGCCTAAATCCGAATTACCGCTTTCATCTTTCAAATCTATGGTGTTGCAAAAGATCCCCCTACATCATCGTTGCACGAATTTCAATTTGCACCATAATTCGTATAAAACAGCCAAACTCATCTCCACC
Source organism: Icerya purchasi (assembly GCA_039619475.1). NCBI lineage: Eukaryota > Metazoa > Arthropoda > Insecta > Hemiptera > Monophlebidae > Icerya > Icerya purchasi. Next base: position 600,944,318 of record CM077115.1, on the reverse strand, counting down.
GCGTGCGCCCGATACTTAAAATGACGAAAAAAGAAGAAAAAAAAAACATTTTTAATTTCGTTAAAATCGTACAAATTGACTGCGATCAAAGTACGCGTGACTATTTTCTTAAAAATGAAAAGAATTAAAAAAAAAACATCAATCGATGTGTAAGAAAACTTCGCTAACATCGTCAAGAATAGCACAAAGTATTTTACGTAGGGCATTTCAAAAGTAATGCACGCATTTCCATACAAAAATAAGTTTACTTGACAAAGTCATAAAAATATTATAATCATTCAATATAATCACCTTCGTCCTCAATAATAGGTTCCCAGCGTCGGGGGAGGTTCTGGATGCCGTCCAGGAGGCCTTTGAAGTTTATTTAAGGCCTCTAAAGCCGGAAAACGGATTCCCCTCGCGTCGGCTCTTGAGTTTGCAGAACAAGTCATAATCGCGACGAACCACATATCCGGTGAATAGGGTGGACGTGGTGACAGTTCTTATTCCGCAAAAATTGCTCGAATTTCATCATATCAGCGTGCATTATCATGCGAGATGAGAATCAAGTAGTGATGGATGCCATTTTCTGATTTTTAGTGCTGGTGGCGGACAGGTTTTCGATGGCAGCTGTGTATGACCCCTCCAAATATCTTCGCATATCATACGGCGATTTTTTATCGATCAGAGTGTTGCCACTGTAGCGATGTTTGCCACTCGAAGTTCTTGGACGACGACCAGTGCATATCCTCAACCGACAAACAGCCTTTGTTTAAATCTTTTTGCCTAGCAGGAAATACTGGTACAGTCACCATGTGGTGTCACTGCTACTCACTTCTTCAAATGCAGAATGAACTTCTGTGGGATTACATGACTACGAAAAGTTTCGATTTTCATACATACGATCTCCCTTTTCCAGATTTGTAGCGCGACCCGAACAGGGTATTCCATCATTACAAAAACACGTTTTTGTCACAAATCACTCGAAACCAATCACAGTGCATACTGTGCCGTGTTGACAAAACTTTGTAGCATATATTGCTTCTGTTTCTCCTCCTCCTCCTAAATATGTGCATACAGACTGCGCAAGAATGTCGTGTGCAATACTTTCGAAAAGCTTCACGTATTATTATTATTATCAATACGTAGTGGCAGACAACTAAAACATAGTGTTTATGTCGAATGCGCCTGGCTCTGAAAACGATTACAGGTCTTCCATCATAATATCCGTTCGCTTCTGACGAGAGGTAACACGGCGAAAACCCGTTTTTCAGAGCCAACTGTTTAATGCACACCTATCAGTCGATTGTTATTAAATCATAATATTATTAAGTCTAGTAATTAAACAAACAAACACCTAGAACGGTTTTATATATATATATATTTTTTTTATTTTAAAAATAAGTTGTGGGTCTCACAGATATGCCCGTTGTGTGAGTGCCCAACACTCTTATCAACGTTTATTAAAATAAATATATAATACAAAAATTAAAACTAACTTAACTTATTCCATAAATAACAGTAATAATAAAACTAGCATTATATTTAAGTGTAATAGTATGTATATATATTGATACGAATATTCGGTATTTACCTGGCGCGATGATGTCGAGCTAGAAATTATTCTCCGATTAAAATCATTAATTTTCGATCTCTCGGCATCAATCCTATTATTTATCGTCGTCAGAGAATACGGCCGAGATATTTACACGACCGAATAGGTAATTTCCGATTTTTGTTGAATTTCTCGGCTCGGGTAATATTAAGGGGTTGTGTAAGTGTCCTGGTATGTATGCGACAACTGAATAGTGTCTGTCGGCCGCGTGAGCCGTGTGTGAAGATCAGATAGCGGCTATATGTTATTAATTGATAAGGATTTCGGTTATGTACCGTTAATGTTTAAGAATAAAATATCGAGCCGATCTGGTTAAATAAAGGTAATTATTAGTTACCGTTTAAATAGCGTGCTATCTAGTCGTCGGGTTACTTTTTTCGTGAAATCTATTTTAATTCCGGTGAAGAAATTTTATGTTCAGTCACACATTTTTTTCGTACAATTTTCTAGTCTGCATCAATGCTGTATGCGTCCGTTTTTGTTTGTTTTTTCGTTTTTTTGTAAATTTTGAAAATATACGCGATTCGTAACATCCGGAATATTTTATTGAACGCGTGTTTTTTGGGAGATCGTGACATCTGCGTCGCGGAGATATTACCGCCACTTTACGGCGGGCTCGCGAAGTTTTTTTTTACAGAACAAAATTATATCCGTTCGTTTATCACAAAAAATCGAATACTTTGCGCGGCAGAGCGATTCCGGTTGCAACACACCATTGGCAAGTGTTGCTGGCGCCCGTAATTTTTCCGGTCTAGCATATTTTTTTTTTTCACATTATTCAATAGCAAAGGATTGATTCGTAACCCTTCAAATCGTAACATTGGCTCCCGTAATAAGGACCCGAAAGTCCTCAAATCGTAACATTGGCTTCCGTAACAGGGACCCGAAAGTCCTCAAATCGTAACAATATGTATATATATACGTAAGCCAATAAATAACATACCGCGTAATATGCATCTGCACACCAATACATGCGGACAGTTTAATATTTTAGAATCGAAATAAAACATGATTTTCTGTGAGAGATTAAAATCCAGGAAGGACACGACAAAGTTAAAAATCAACAAACCGTAAACAAAAAAGTACCTTTAAAAAGTAGCGAAATAAAGGACGTAACTTAGTCTTTACAGTATTCCTTCAACCATTTTTGCACCTACTTTTATTTTTTTCCCCACTCTAGTACATGATTAGGCATTGTACTTATTTAAATTAATTAAAACTGCTGAGTCATCAGTGCTTATCAATTCGTAGATTTACCCCGCGAGGATAGATGTAATATGTATTACTTTGGTTTCTTGTTAATTGAATTTTTTCCCTCGAAGGTTAATTCGATATTATTGACATTATATTCTAGTAATCTATAATAGAAATAGTACACATATTGGAAGACATTTCGTTGTTTTCCTTCCATACATAATTGATCTAAAGTCGTTTTGCTTCCAATGGGAGAGTATAAGTTTTAAATACATCTTCTGTATTTTACTTATTTTATTTATTTCCGTTTTCTTCTTAGTCTTACATAATATATACTTGAATTCCATATAAAATTCTAGACATTACTATTGAATTATAGTATATATATATATATATATATATGTATAGCGTTCGATAGTACCTGTTTTATTTTATATAAAACTGGAATTGACTGTCTTATTTTCAAGTTTAAACTTTGAATGTGTTTTTTCCAGTTCAAGGATTTATCAATATGTATATACGTAGATATTTAAAGTAATTTACATTCTCTAACGATTTTTCTTCTAAAACGCTGGGGCTATTTATAATCAGCGCATAATTGAGTACGTACATTATTGATATTTTAGTAGTATGATCGTTTTAATATCAATAGCGTCAAATGACTAAACAAAATTTAAATGCCGTAATTAATCCCCCGAGATGCTCCCGCAACTTGTGCAAGGCTGGAATTTGGAAATCCTATTCTGCCGCCGATATACTGAAGCAGAAAACTGTTCGAAAAAATGGCTAATGAATAATGAAAATTCGGTCGTTTTACTGCTTAGTAAAGCGCTCAATTAAAACCGGAACCGAGGAAGGCGTTTTCGGTGTGAGTGCACCCCATGTTAAAGCTACGACGATTACGGTGATCTTTTTAAAAAGGTTAAAAATACATTTTCGCCCTCATTAGTTACCAAGATTACATTTTCGTCTGCCGTTCGCATAGAGTTAATTATTTTGCCGATTCTGTGGAAGGTAACACAATACTAGCCCCTGCTTTTTTCATAATCTCACCTTTTAGGTTTTCAATTTATTTTTACGCAACCAGATTATACTTGATTAAATTTCTACTTTTCTGGAAGTTGATTAATCCAAAAAATTCTCACCGTCTTTCGATGTTACGAATACTTTTCAACCGGTTCGAGATTTGTCTCGTTCCAGATCCGAATTCTTTGAACTGCGTTATCAATTTATATGCTGAATCGCCTAATGTTTCACACAAATTTTCCACGATCTCCGAACCAGTTTTACCGGCTTTAACGAAAAACTTAATCACACATCTTTTTGTTCTTCGAAATTCATTTTTAAAAAGTTCGACCGAAGTAAAAAAGAACACTTTACGCAAAACGTCACTCTACGCATAGGAACTGTGTATCAAGGTAAAACTCAAACTGAATATCACCAAGAAGAAGGGGTATATCTACACAGCTGCTTAGTTGATAATCCCGAAGTGCAGCTACTTTCGGAGAAAAAAAAATCCTTCTACGAACTTACCTGATAGACCCCTCGTATACTACGATAATGTTCTACCGTAATCACGGTTATCATCCTTACGGGGCAACTTAGCCCGGTGTCAATATGATCGTTTTCAGCGTAGATCCATATCATAAAAAAGCGCGTACCTGATGGCAACTGTTGGTGATACAGTTTATAATGTATTCTTTTAAGCAAAAGCGAATAACGAAACCTGAAAGGATTATCAAGTGTCCCGAACAAATCGCGGAACAGCATTTGTAAATGGTGCTGGCAGAGCAGACAGAGATGTCGATCGTAGAGCATTTATGATTCTGAAAACGGGCAAGATATTTTATTATTTTACCTCCGAATCCGTTGTATAAGAAATGCCGGTAAAAAAAAAACCTTACGCGATAATACGATTTTGCACCGTTCAATGATTTTTCCAAATTTCTAACAAGCCTTTTCGCAAAAATTTTATCCGTTAAACTATTTAAAGTGTGCATGCAACATAAACACCGCTACAAAATTTATATCCATCGCACAACGGTTATAACGCATCTAGGCATCGTTCGATTCGCGCGGTAACAGTGTAGACACAATTAGGAATTATAATAAAATCACAAATAACACAACATGATAATTGAGCAAATGCCGGGTAAAAATTTTTTTTATCACTCCAATATTAATCCTATAAATAGGAACCAGTAGCGGCCGAGATAACGGATAGAGAATGATAAAAAATAAGGACTGGAAGAGTAAAATAAACTGGAATTATTCGGTAAAAAGCAAAAAGAAGAACCCCCAAAAAAAAACCAAAAACAATAAAAAACATTAAAATCACAAACATAACCGTTGTTCTTTTGCAATATTAAGAGAAATTTATGAAAACAATCAGGAAGATAACAAAATTAAAACATAGGCTAATAACAGAGGGGCGACGATGGAATGGTGAAACAGCTTGAGGAATCAGATCAGATTGAATAGATAGAAACAATGAGGAAAAAAGCAAAAATTCAAATATCCGATCGAAATCTAAGATAGGAAATCGTTTTTGTAGCAACAATAGAGGATGGAGTGAAATTTTTAAGAAGAAACAAGAAAAAGCGACAACCGGATTGGCCGCTTTACGATGCCCGAGCATTGCGGAATCAACGCCGGAACTTGAAGAGCACTTACGAAATCGGAAATAATTAAATCAACGGAAAAAAGACGATTGGAAGAAATAAAAACAGCGACGAAAACTACTGTCGCATTTAAAAGCGGAAGGAAACGAGATTCAAAGATACTGTTAAAATTTGCAAGGATAAAATAAGTTCCCCAACAGCCCCAACAAACCGTCAATAAATCTACATAAATAGCAAAGTGCTATTCGTGTTTTTATAATTTAGATGATGAAGATATAAATGCAGAAAAAAAAAAAAAAAAAAAAAGGCATTTTGAGGACTGATACGAATTAACAAAATTGAAGGAAAATTCCGATTCTTCGTGCTTAGCTTATTATAAGAATTAAATAAATAAAACAAAAAAGAAAAAGAAAAAAAAACTACTATATAGGAAAAATTGTGTGAGGAGACAAAATCAATTGAAGAGCAGAAATTAAAACTAAGTTACAGATTTTTCTACAAATAAGTCACAGTTGTCGGTAATGGCTAAATTGAGTGGGTAAGAGATTTAATAAAAAAACGAAACGATTTTAGCGGAATTACTAAATAATAACTCTTCTCAACAATAACCATTGTACAAATTTAATCTACATGTGTGTATATGAGACTTGCAAAGAAGAATTTTTAAGCGATTATTCATCTTCTTGTAAAATATACAACATGTTACAAACGTTAATGCAGAAATGCGGCCACGAATTTTAACGAAATTAATAAACCGATTAAAAAGTGTATCAGAAAACACGTTAATTTGTTTCTTAATTATTTAGTTTTTGAAATGTAATAATTACCGTCCTCATTTGAAGTGAAAACAAAAAAAAAAAATAAATAATACAGAGTTTTATGTAATAGAAGGCGGACGCAAAAAAAAAAAAAAGGAAAAAAAAAAGGAAAAAACATGTCGTCCCGGAAATTTGAAGTACTTTAGTTTTAAAAATAATAAACTTTAATTAATTTAAAATGTTACGGTTAAGGTGCTTGGCTACGAAATCGGAGGTGTCATCGAGACTTGTCTCGATCCGGATCCAAGTCGCTCCCAGAGGTATATATATCCAATCTGAAATACCAGAAAACTATCTGGTAGAAAGTAAAAGCGGATAATCCAAAAGCAGAAAGGAACTGCCCCCCCCCCAGTATTCTCCTAAGATCCATTCTCAAGTACATTACGAAAAGCACCACAATATCAAGGATATATGGGACTTGCTTTACTTACTTTTACCATAAACGGGGAATTCCGCGAGCTACAAAAATTAATGATTTCCACACAGAAAGAAACAAAAGCTCGTGTAAAATGTTCTCCTCGGAGCTTAACGAAAAAAAAGTCTAATATATTAATTGCCAAATATTCTTCATTCTTCATAGTCGTTTGCGCAATAGCTACTCATCGTGATCTCTATTTTAATCTACCAAGTACCAGTTGTCCTGTTCTGGCTGCTTCTCACTGCCATGGTTCGCGTTTGATCGCTTCAGCTATTGTGTATCTATCCATCGTCGAGGCGGCCTTCTACGAGATCTTGCTCCTTCTATTGGATCCACTATAATATATTTCTCAAGGCTATCTCTTTCTCTTCTCATGGTATATGACCATAGTATTTCATAATTCTCTGTTGACAAGTAACCGCGAGAGACGTTGTTCTCTATGTTTAATTGGTCTCTAATATAGAGTTGTTTGTGCGCTTCACCCGTCCATGGGATTCTCAGCATTTTTCGCCAAGTCCACATCTCGAACGCGTCAATTTTTCGTTTATCCCGCAAAGCCCACGTTTCTACTCCATATAGGAATATTGAAAACACGAGAGCATTTACCAGTCTCTGTTTTGTTCCCGTATTAATAGACCGGGGTCTTCCCAGATTTTATATAATCGTGCTAACTTTGCCAGTACAATTTCACGCTTGATTTCTTTTTCGCTTCACTTATCTTTAATTCATACTAATTTCTAATAGATTTTATTCATTATTTTTTTGTAAGTGCACTTTTGTTACTCTTTAATTAATAATAAAATTAAAATATACACCTCCACAGTTAATCCTCGTCACTTAATTGTAACTCGGCAATGTTGGTTTCTTATTTAAAACTATTTTTTTCGAAATGTACCGGAAAATACTCATTATTATAATATACGTAATTGAGTAACAAAGCGTAGCGCCGAATACGAGAATATTTTTTATTTTCATTAATAATTAAATATGTAAAGGAATAAAAATAGTGGCGGGTATAAAACCTAGCTTGTAAATTAGTGCGCGAGCACCTTAAAGGACAAGCAGATAGTAGATCAGATGGTTTTTTTTCGGCTGGTGAACTTGTTTTTGTAAGTTTCCGTTTTCCTGTAGAAGTACACGTAAATAATAAATAAATAGTGAAAGGAAAAATTAGAAAAGGATTGGCGAGAAAGTATTATAAAAGGATTGGGGAAAAATAAAAGAAGAAATGTTTTTACAAATTCGTCGTATTTCTCTAAAGTAGCTTGCGGCGACGTAAAGTAAGTGCCGATGAAGTAGGTTAGGCGGATGATAAATCCCATAAAGTTTGAAGAAAAGCGAAACTTTCTAAAGTCCAGCGAAAGCAAGCTATTCTCCGCTGAAGCTGCTTAACTAGAGCTCGCTTCACACTGATCTGCCGCATTTCGATGAAACTACAACTGCTAAATACGACAGGAAACTGCTATTCACAGCAACCGATAAGTGTCGTCATCCTCGTCCGCCGTGCTAAATTTAATTCGCTCCTTAATATGCTATAGAGATAGGTGCGCGCGGTGATTTTATCAGAATAAATGAAAGACCATTTCACACTATCCTCTCAAAACACATAAACTCCACCTTCGCTAGCTGTTATTATTGAACTGTCTCCGTTCTTGTTATTATAATATGTGCTCTTTTTTTAAACTTGTCTCATTTTCTTCTACCTTTTTTTCTCAGTTTCTTTTGGATTGGAGAAGAAAAACATTATATCACCTATTCAGTTTTTTTTTTTTTTCATAATTACTAAAGTTGCTATACTATTATTACTAGTAATATTTACTACTATTGCTTCTAGCGTACCATAGTTATGTATCGATAAATATATTTCGAACATATTTTGAAACAACAAAGAGGTTATATACCAATGCAGAGGAAGCTGATCGAATTAGCATAATTTCACGTTTCGATAAAACAATATTATATAAGCTTAAACTTTCACCGGATTATATTCCGGTGGAACTCTATTCGAGAAAATTCGATCTTCATTTCGCAAAAGAAAGGGATCCAGTTTTTTTTTTTTTTCAATATTACACTTTGCGTCTAAGGATAGCGAGTGCAGGACATTCAATTATTCAAGTAAGTCACCTATAATTGAGCCCACTACATTAGTCAAGTTCTTGATTACCAAAAAAAAAAAAAGAAACCCTAGATAAATCCATACCTGTTCGTTAATATTTATTAATATATAAATCGAATAAATTCCCCTTATTAATAAACAAAAATAAGCATAAAATTATTTTACTAAAGTAAATTAAAACAAACGCCTCAATTTAAAAAAAAAAAAACCTTTTCGAGCTCAGCCCATCATTAGCTAGCTAACACAATACACAGAGTATGCTCACAGTGTGTTTTTAGTTTTAATATACTCTGTCGAAAAATAAATTGAGGTATTTTAATTTACCCTGAATCGATTGCAAGCTTTTGAATTGCGATGCTGTAGCGAAAAATTTTAAAGGTACCCCCTGGACAGCTAAGAAGACGAATCAGAAGATGCTCGGGGTTATGAAGAAATACCGCGAATTAATTAATTTAATAAGAAATCGAAAACTGAAATATTTCGGATATTTGATCTGCGGCGGCATGATTAACATCTTGCTACAAACCATTTCGATGGGAAAAATTGAAGGTAAAAGAAGAGCTGGTCGGAGGAAACGCACCTGGTTCTGTAATATCAAGATGTGGACAGGATTAAATACAGAGAGTGGTTGGTACACTCCGCGTACGACAGAGAGCGGTACCGGAATATCATTAAGACTTCACTAGATGGCCACCCATGATCGAGATCGCGGTCGGGACAACAAGAAGGAGAATTTGAATTTATTAAAATATAAATTTATACTTATTTATTAATAAAAGGAATTTATTTATTTTATATTTATCAAAAAAAAAGGTGCATCTACCGCGATGGTTTGAGAATAGTATAGGTAATTTATGTAAGCGAATCGTCTTTAAGTCTACCAGCACATCCAGACTTTACGACTTCTAATAATGAATGAATAGACTCTCATTATTTTTAAATCTTCAACAATTCAAAAGATATAAATATTTAGGAGAAATTATCGCAAGTTTCTTCGCATCGAATTTCTTTTGCAGGTATTGAATTATACTAGTACCGGTTAATTGTGCCGATTGTTTGCACAGCGCAATTGAACGAGTTAGCCGTAATACCTAATAAAATCTTCTTTCACAATATATGATACACGTCCACTAATAATAAATACACGTCGACACGCATTTAAAAATTGTATTTTTGCGTTAGCCATATTTGAGATCGTATATGGAGTTTAAAATTTTCTCTTTGCATTTTGCTAATAAATCACGAATCTGCTGCACGCGAGGCAAACGATCCAGCGTTTTGATTAGTGAATTTAATAATTCATTACTAAGTGCCCCCCCCCTTCCTCGCCCCCTTCCTCGCCCGTTGATCTTTACTTTTGTATTTTTCGACTACTGTTTTTGAACACTTTTTCACGGTGAACAAGTACAGGCCCCGTCGAATTGGGACATTATTAGTTAAAGACTTGGTTAGGCAGCGACGTTTCGTTCGAATAGAACTCAATCTGAATCCGGCTACTGAAAAGAATTTTTATTTATTATTTATTTATTTATTTATTTATTTATTTATTTATTTATTTATTTATTTATTTATTTATTTATTTATTTATTTATTTATTTATTTATTTATTTATTTATTTATTTATTTATTTATTTATTTATTTATTTATTTATTTATTTATTTATTTATTTATTTATTTATTTATTTATTTATTTATTTATTTATTTATTTATTTATTAGTTGCTACAGTACTATAAACGAAGCGTGTGTAGTATTTATAAACATTTGTATTAATATATTAAAAATAAAAACTAAAACTAAAAGCCCATATCCTGAGCAAAGCCCTCAACCTTGCCTATTCCCTTCGGGCAATCCTCTCGTGTTCATTATGTAAGAACTTTGTTAAACCATCTTTCCATCGTAGAAACTGTCTACCTCTATTCCTTTCATTTCCTAAATACCAGTTGTTTTTTTTTTTTATTCTGTATGTCCATCTATCGTCTGTTAGTCTCGCTACATGTCCAGATCCCATTTTTTCCTTCTGCATTCACTGATAAAATTTATTGCATTTTTAAGCTTACATAATCGTATTCTTCTAAATCTTTACGTCGGATATTTAGCACTGTATACATTGCATTATTACTACTATCCACTTTCCTTTCATCCATTTTTGTTGCGGACCACGTTTGGGATCCGTATATGTCACATTACTGGAGCGACACAACTATTAACTACCTCTCTTTTCGATCTGAATCCAAAAGGGCCCTTAAATATACATCTTAATATACTTCTTCCACTCTAACGTTATTCTTCTGTAGAGTAAACTATTTCTTCTACATATGCAATACTTTTTATCCGTCTATTTCCATTTTTATTTTTTCTTCAATGTCGGTAACAATTTTCGTTTTCCTCAAATTCTTCCAGCTTCGTTGAGTTCTGTTATCGTATTTTTTAATTCGAACAAGTCTTTTTCCTATAAGTACAACCTCGTCTGTCAAACGCAGGTTATTTAAAAATTCCTCATTTACCCCCTGATACCCTTGTGATTACATTTTAGTTTTTTAAGAACTTCCTTCAATGGCACACATACGAATAGCAATGGTGATAACGGATTTCTTTGTTTTACCCCCTTTTTTATCTGAAAGTATTCTCCGGGTTTTTCTCCAAGTATCCTCGACTCTACCATTGTGTACATATCCGATATTATCTTCCGATATATCTATGAGACTTCTTAATTTTAAGATCCCCAAAAACATAAATTTGTGCTTTAAAGAGTAGTCAGATGCTTTGGAATATAATCTTTAAAGGCTACACACACTGATTATTTTTTATATTCGCTTGGCTTCTCTATGATTTGATTTAAAACAAATGAGTAATTTACGGTGGAGAAGCCTCTCCGTAGACCCGCCTGTTCAACTAATTTCGATCCTTCTTTGTATCATCTTAGAAACAGTTTTTGAGATTGTAGGGCTTAAACTTATTGGTCTGAAATTTTCGGTTTTGTTTTTATTTCCTGTTTTATAAAGTAGAATAATATTTGACTTTTTCCATTCACGTGGAATTTTTTGACCTTCCTGTAATCATGTTGAACAATATAACCAAAAACACTCTATCAGATACGATCCCCCAAATTTTAGTTGTTCATTACTTATTTTATCGATACCCGGAGCAGCTGTGCTCCCTTTCAGTCTTGACACCACATCCGTTACCTCCACTTTTATTATACTGGGTTCTTGCTCTTCCTCTAAACTTTCTTCATTAAATACTACTAAATCTTCATCCTTATATAATTTACCTGTTTTATTCGTCCGTGTCTTTAGTTTTTCCCTTTCACAATTATCACCTGTTTTATGTCTGACGGTATACCTACCGCGGATGGGTTTTTGTAATTTACGCCTTTACATTCCGTCGCTTTCTTTAAATACTATTTATTATTTCTGTGTATGAATAATTCTATGTTACTTATATGTTGCATGTTGATGTTTCTTTAACGATTTACTTAGCTCTTAATCTCCGCCATTATCCTTATTTATACTTTTACAATCTTTCTCCTCAGGAAACGGAAAACGCTAGTTTGAAAGACTGATTTTACACGAAGTCGGTTTGTGGTCTGAGTGGAATTTAAAATTCTGCATTGCATTAAAATTTTCGCTTGCCGCGGTTAATACGTAATCGATTTGATTTTTATATTTTTGGTTTAGGGAGACCCAAGTCCATCTTTTCCTTTCCTTCCTTTTTTTAAATAAAGTGTTCACTACTTTTAGTTCCTGTTCCATACGAAAGTTCACGAGTTTCCAACCTCTTTCATTTTTCACGCCATAATTGTATGGTCCTAAAACCCCGTGATCCTCGTCATTCGTTTGACCTATCTGACTGTTAAAGTCTCCCATTATTAATAAATTTTAGACTATTATTTAAAATATCCGCAATTTGCTTGTAAAATTCATCGCATTCGTTTTCTTCTGAGCTCGCCGTCGGAGCATAGACCTGCGCCATCGTTATAGTCTTATTACTTGTTTTCCCCCCTTATTCTGCAGTCGACTATTTCTTATCATCCGATCTTTCAATAAAACTATACACCGAACTGCAGATTGAAAAGAATACAAAAATTATAATTTCGGGGAAATAATTGAACTCCGAATAAATGGTAATGAAACATAAAATAAAGAAACAAAAAAATATTACATAATACTTAATCGTTCGATGTCGAAATTAATTAAAAGAAAATCTTTATGTTAAGTTTTCCGATTCTTTAAGCTCTCTTTTATTTTTTTCATGTCACTATACCTTTACTGCCGCCCCCCAAAAGAGTGTCCGGTAGAGTTGATTATTGATTATCAATTATTTTTACGCGCGCTGTTCGCCCCTTGTTTTCTAGTTCTCTAGGTTGTTTTCATAAAGTCGCCTAATAATCTCAGATTCTAACTCGATCTGCTCTAGATTCGCGGATCCTAGGCGCACGGAGGGTGAGATAACTCTACACTCATTAGGTTATTCTTCCACTTCTAATACAAATTGATGCTTTTTAGTCCACGATAATACATACTCGTACTTTTGTTTCATTGCAGACTATAATATACGCCACTTTTCTTCATTTTTCAAATCTCTTTATGTTTAACTTCCCTATTCAGTTATCTCTTCCCTTTCGTCTGCAGTATTTTGAATACGTTCCGTTAGCGCTTTAAAACTCTCCACAATCTTCGGGCTATTTGTCGCCTTCGATTTAATCACCGTCTCCTTCCCTCATCATGTTTTCGCTCCTTGCCTGCACACGTCCACTCACTTTCTTTATGAATCGTGTTCTATCTGAATGTTTGGCCTTTTTCGATGATCAATCGTCCTTCTATTCCGCTCTATTTAAACTCGGTATACCCACTCCCGCCGCTGCTTCTTATATTTCCCCTTCATTGACTTCCACTTCTGCTATTCCTGCCTTCGAATTATTTTTTTATTCTTCATCTCTAAACATTTAAAAATGCAAATTTTTTTGCTTCTTTTAAATTCTCGGGCTAACGTTTTCGTTGGTAAACTAAATAAAAGGAAACTAAACATGAAAAACAAAGCATTAGTTGATTTCGTGCATTCTTACTGTATGTAAATGCGGTGCTCGTGACGGTATTATATTCCCTATGCAATATGAATACATGCTTACGACTGCAATAACTACGCCTTAAAACTGATACTGCTGATTGATTTTTAATACAAATGCAGCAGAATCCCTGGTGACGTTGTGCATGCGTCTATTACGCATTTTTTCCATTGCTTTCCCTACGACGCGACGACTTCAATAGCAAAAAATTCGAATACTGCGATATAAGTAGAGTGTAAATCTGCATTCTCGCGCGTCTGAACTAAACCGGTTCACAGAGTGCAGAAACTGAAAGCATCAATTTTCAAAATCTAATCCAAATTACCAATATACAAGTTCAAAGTTCATACAAATCTAACGTCCCAGAACGCAGATTTATACTCTACCGATATATTTAGTATCGATAGTAAATAAAAGAAGAGACCCAACTGATTAAGCTGCATCGATAGCCTGAAAGAAAAACAATAATAAGGAGCCGAAAAGCGCTTAATCCCATTCAAACAATCCGTTAGTAACACGTCAGCATCGTTATAAAAGCTTTTTTGGAAGGTCTGAAATTCTTTGGCTTTTGCAGCGATTTCGTACTCTAAGTCAGAGTGTCAGAATACCGCTGTAGCAGACGCGCGGAACCGGTTAAAAGAAGATCGAATTAATATTTAAAAAATACCGTTTTCTCTTGACAAAGAGCTATCTTAAATTTCAATACAATTACCCCCGAAGGATTTTTCATATTGCGACACCGATGATGTTCGCGTTTTTTGTACATAGTTTATCCGGTCGTCACTTGATAAAGTGTCAATATTCTCTATTCGAGGCGATCTGGCATAAAGTGAAGTTTTTAAAATTGCTTTATTGTAAAATCATCAAGAACTCTTAACCAAGGACAAAACGTGCTTTTCGAGGGAGCCTCAACTTTTTCCTTTTCTTGTAATGCGCGCGGATCTCAGATGCGAACGTCGTCAGCGGTTAGCCCCCCCCCCACACCTGCAAGGCTATGAAGATGGTGCCGGCGGTGTTACTGCTTAGGTGAAATCGAAAAATAAATGATTTTACTCCGTCAGTGCAATTTGTGCATTGGCACGCAAAATATGTAGAATCTTAAGTCTTCTGTGAAAACTGTGACCAACATTGCCGCTACTAAATAATCAATCTTCCGCTCCGTTATATTATTATCAAATATTCTCCCAGCGCTACTGCTAAAGGTACACAACCAAAATCCGATGAGTATAACCTTATAACCTAGATGCATTGGCAAAAATAGTTCGCGATGCGCAATGGTAATGGAAAAAACTGAAAGTCTTCGAAAACAATTTTCCTCGGAAAACCTCGAACTGCTAAATGATTTTTAATCGCTTTCGCGAGAAAGAACTACATAACAGCGGTGCGGTCGTTGTTCTATTGTTCGCGATTGCTCCTACCAAGAGCAGTTCTAACATGGACACTTCAACTCTCACGAATTTACTAACAACTGCTCTTTACGCTGACAATTTTCCTAGCTCTTCTGATTTACGAACGAAAATACCAGCAGCGAAATATTGCTTTTTAACCGGTTGCGATATTCAGTTCCGTTCGCATAGTTCTCTCCACATTGAAAAAAAAAATTGACTTTTCAGCGCTGAAGAAGAACTGATCTACTTTTTGAATCCTTTCGGTCGATAAAGTATGCAACTATACACTTCAGTGCATTCCAGACAACTATGCGTCAGAAAAAAAAAGGTTAGCATTAAAAGCTAATACTGTAGCATGTTCGACTCTAATATATAACATTGCTCGTTCGTAATAAGCATAGTTTTTGTAGAAATGTTTACGTGTGTTGAACCGGTACGACCATGTTAATGGGGTAATTCTGTAAGTACTTAGAACTATGAAAAATTTCCGGGTGTCGATTATTTTGCCGAAAAATGGAATGGATAAAAATAGAAATTAATCGAATTAATCGTCTAAACGATTTGTATTCAATTGTTTTGCCTTGTTTAAATATGAGAAACTTGGAAATAAGGCTGCAGACATACAGAGACAGATTAAGTGACTTTCGGAATTACTTCATCTATACGGATTTGTTCGAATGAAGAAGAACCAAATTAGCCTTTTAATGAATTATTTAAGAGTCTGCTATTCTCCATCAAAATGGCTGATATTCTAATCAGCGGGCTTACAGAGAATTCGAATGAACTGCTCTCTCCCCAACGATGTAATCCTTTATGTAATAACTCTCTATTCAGCATCCGGTTCCTTTTCAATTTAACCGGAACAACTGCTTTCCTTCGTTGTACCTGTTCGATTTGCAACCTTCCGTTTGACATTCGGCACCATGTCGCTCCACTAACTTCATTTTCGATCTTTTATTATCGAGATAAATTCAAACCTGATCTGTGAACGACACATTTCTTCCAGTCCGTCCTTCTACCCGCTCTCAGCTTCCCCCTATTCGTCATAATTTCCTCTTTATTCTTTTACTCGTTCGTTCGACTATCGCATCTATTCTCTTCCTTTACCCTGATCATATTAAAAAACGCAGTCCATCCCAACTATCCCCCATTTTCCTCTGCCGAGATTTTCGAAAGAAAAATTAAAAACAAATCGCAGAACCCTCGCAGCAGCACTAAGAGTCTAAGGAAAAATAACGGAGTGTGTGAAAATTCGCGCTGTTCAACTAATTTTTCGCTAGGCACAGGATATTAGTGGCGCGCAGAATAAATGTAACATAGTGATGAAAAATCATCATCAGCAGTAAAGCGAATATAGAAGCAGCTTTAGTTTAGACAAAGCAGAAGAGAACAAGTCAGTCGGAGCGGAAATGATTAAGTCGTCTTTCATCAGGGGGAGAGACGATCTTAGAGGAACTTTTCGAAGAGTTGGTAATAAAAAAAAAAGTTAATTCGTCGAGCAAGCAACTGATAGGATTATACGAAACCGATATCATTGTTGCATTCGTACCAAATTGGCCCTTATCATCCGATTTTCACTCCTATATATTTATAAGTCGACCTCTGTCGTCATCTGCTTTTTCGCATTTTCATTATCCCCCCTTCTGCACGCCAACTATTTCACCGCATCTGTCTGCATGCACACGCGAAATATTCCTTCGTAATTCTTTTTATTCGCAGTCCGTATGGTTGTGGTGTCGCATTTACATCTCAAAATGATTTCGGGCTGCTGGAGTTGGGGAGGAACAGGAATGGAAAAAATTAGCCTAAAAAAGGCTTTCGGATAAAAATAATGTGCGTCGAGTAGAAAAAGTGTAAGGATGTGTATGTGTGGTACGCATTTCTACGCACGAGGTTCTATCGTATTTGAAAAGAACGAATGAATATGATAGGAAAGTTGGTACCTGAATTTAATAACGGGACAAAGCGTTGCCGGAAATAATATATAGATAGTAGGTTCATTTCGTTGTTAAAGGACGAAAAAAAGAAAAAGGCGAACATCTTCCGAATAACTTACGTCAAATGAAAATTTAACGATAATCTTTCCCACCGCCGCTTAGCGTGTACGATGTACTCTTTAGCTGCATTATCTAGTTCTTCGGAAGTCATATACCGCAAAAAAAAAAAAAAAAAAAAGAAAAAAAGATGATAATAATATAAATAATAATAATAATGATAATGACAATAATAATATTAATAATAATAATACTCGTAATAACAATAATAATCATTTATTATTATTACCGTTACAGCAAATGCATAAATTCGTTCTTTAGCATGAATAGAGCAAGTGAAATTTAAAAAAAAAAGAAAATTACAATAATTCGTAATAAAGTATCAAATATAAAAGAAAAAAAAAATATATATATAACAAACTCGGGCGTTAAAATACATAAAGCAAACGAGAAAAAAAAGAAATAAAACATCTGTATGTATAAAAAAAATATTAAAGAAAATATAAAATATAATCCAGAGTAAATATATAAATAACACAAAATAAAATAAAAAATAAAATAAAAAATAAAATAAAACTAGATCCGTAAATATAGCATAAAGTAATATTATAATTACAATATATATATATATAGGTGCAGTAACGTAACTTGAGATGCATATAGAGTTTTTTCTTTTTCTTTAAAAATAATTAACCTTTTTATTTCTTTTTTTTTCTTATATAAACCATATTGTTGGAGCACTTGTTTATAATTCTTACAAAACATACTATAATCAAAACTAGCTGAAACTTGCTCGCGCGTTGACCAGATTTAATACACATATTTACGAAAAGAAATTTTTTGTAAAACATGTACATTTTATTTTAACGAAGATACTCTCAGCTGAACAACGCTGTTTAATCTAGGCTGAGGACCTCCTTACAATTTTGATCATGTTCAAATATTAACAAAAACTATTATGCATTAGATATTGTAATAAAGCGGAATTATTTTTCTACTTATCTAAACTGATCATGCACTTAAAATTTCAATTTGAAGTAACAAACAAGCAGCCTGAAAAGGCTGAAACTAGTACATCTAACGCCCTAACTCAAAAAGATTTGCATAGTTTAGAAATTAACCATTGGGTTTCGAATGCAGGAGCTGCTCAGAAACATACTAAATTTTTCAAAAGCCATCTCCAACGCAACACACTGCTGATGACGATATGATAGGAAATGATAATTTTCAAAACAATTCTATAAATTGTGTTACACAAAGGATCTCCCCGTTAATGATCGTCAAAAAGCACAAAGACGATATCGATAATATTCATCAACTTGCCCCTGAATGGCAGGTAGTAAATTACAAATCAAAAACTGTTAAAAGAAACAGAATAAATAACCCAACATCGCCAGAAATTGAAAAAAAAAACGCTGAAACTAAATGAAAATAGATTCTCCATTTTACAAGATCTCGACGAAAATGTACTTGGAAACGACAACGTACAAAACTCTCAGTCAAATGAATCAACAAACAAAATACAGGAAAACAACTTGCAAATTAAAGAAATAAAACCCCCTCCAATATTCGTACCGAGCGTAAATAACATACAATTAAACAATTAATCGAAAGCACGTTAGGCTCAGACGTATTTACTTATAAAACAATTAATGCGAAAGGATTAATCAAAATAGTCGCAACAAATGTTAAGAACTATAGAGAAATAATCAAAATATTAAACAAACAAAACGCAATATACCACACTTATCAATTAAAGCAAGATCGTGCTTTTAAGGTTGTGCTGAGAAACATTCATGCCTCAGTAGCTGTAGAAGACATAGTGTCAGCATTATCGGAAAAAGGGCACCAAATGAGACACATAATAAACGCAAAGCACAGAGTGGGGAAGTATCCACTACCATTATTCTTCATTGACTTAGAGCCTAACGAGAATAATAAATATATTTACAACATTCAGTATTTACTCAACGCCAAGGTAACATTCGAACCACCTCGGAAAAAGAATGTAGTTGTTCAGTGCATCAGATGCCAACAATATGGGCACACAAAAGCATACTGCACACGACCATATAGATGTGTTAAGTGCGGTGAAAATCATATATCCTCTAAATGTAGCAAAGACATTAATACTCAACCAACATGTGCACTATGCAATGGTAATCATACTGCGAACTACAAGGGATGTACAGTATATCGGGAATTGTTGAGTAAAAGGGAAAAAATTAATCCGACTCTTCAGAACAATAACAAAAATAATTCTAGTCACCTAAGCTCGGCTATACTAAGTAACATTGCTGAATCACAACAAACAAATCAGAATTTGAACAGTAACAGGTTATCATATGCTCATGTTGCAAACAAACAGTCACACGGATATGCAAACACTATGTATGATAGTCGTGGTCACAACAATCACTCTGAAAACAGTGCTAGTATTCCTAATATTAATAATGCTATTAATGCTATTAGTATAGAAACGACTATAACTAAATTCCTAAAAGATGTTAAAGAACTAATTATGGAAATGATGTCTCAACAAAACCAAATGATAAGTGGTCTAATCCAAACATTAACGTCACTTCTAATTAACAAGAAATGAAAATCTTAAAAATAGCTACTTGGAATGCCAATGGTCTTCCTAATCATAAATCAGAAGTTGAATTGTACTTAATCAAAAACAAAGTGGATATCCTTTTAGTGTCAGAATCCCACCTGACGAATGCAAATTATTTTCATATAAATGGTTATAGTACATACTGTACCCCACACCCGAGTGGCACCCCTCGAGGCGGATCGGCTATAATAATAAAAAATAATATCAAACATCATGAAACAATCAAATATCAACGGGATTTTCTACAGGCTACTAGTGTTTCTATTCAGAGCTTGGATAAAAACATTACTATCTCAGCAGTTTACTGCCCACCCAAACATAAAATCCTAGAATATCAATTTGATGACTACTTAAAAACCCTAGGTAACTCCTACATTATAGGTGGAGATTACAATTCAAAAAACACATACTGGGCATCTAGAATAACTACAACTAAAGGAAGAGAGTTATTTAAAGCTTTGGAAAAAAATGGATGTCAAGTATTAAGCACCGGCTCGCCCACATACTGGCCAACAGACAACAGGAAATTACCAGACTTGCTCGAATTCTTCATAACCAAAGGACTAGACACAAGATTCATGGAAACACAGGCCGACCACAGTCTATTCTCTGATCATTCAGCGATTATTTTAATACTAAGCACCAGCATCATTAAGAATCATCCCAAACCAAAACTACACAATGAGGAAACAAACTGGGAAGTTTTCAGACGAGTAGTTGGAGAGAGCATAAACCTAAAAGTCCCGTTGAAGACAGGCGAAGATATAGAAAACGCGCTTCAAACTTTAATCTTAATCTTACAGAAATCCGCATGGATAAGTACACCAAACAAGCAAATTAGATCTCCGATAATACACTACCCTAATGAAATACTAAAAGAGGTAGCAAAAAAAAAAGAACTGAGGAGAATTTGGCAATCTAACAGAGATCCATCAATTAAAACGAAGTTAAATAAGCAAATGAAAAAAGTTAAAATCTTACTATCCAAATTCAAGAACGATAGCTTTAAAAATTACGTGTCGTCACTATCTCCACAGGCTCATGATTACACGTTGTGGAAAGCTACACGAAACTTTAAAAGACCCAAAGAACGATCACATCCGATAAAAAAGTCAAATAACAGTTGGGCACACAGCGATAAAGAGAAGGCTGATGAACTTGGGAAATATTTTGCCGCTGTGTTCAGCCCACTTCCAGGCTCTGATAATCTACCACAGACCTCCTCCAATATGGATATGAGTCGTCCTATAAAGCTAACTTCTCCGCAAGAAATCAAAGCTATTATTAAAAACATGAGCACCAGAAAAGCTCCAGGATATGACCTAATAACAGCAAAAATGCTAAAGGAACTGCCGCGCAAAGGACTAGTTATGCTAACATATATCTTTAATTCAATGATAAAAACTACATACTATCCTATACAACTAAAGTTCGCTCAGATAATCGTGATACAGAAGCCAGGCAAATCCCCCTCTGAAATGAAATCTTACAGACCAATTGCGCTATTGCCTATAATTTCAAAGCTATATGAAAAGCTGATATTAAAAAGAACAACTGAAATTATAATTGAAAAAGAACTAATACCGGAACATCAGTACGGCTTTAGAACAAATCACTCGACTATTCAGTAGATACATAGAGTTGTCCAAAAAATAGAACGCAGCCTGGAGGAAAAGAAAGTCTGTGACTCGGCATTTCTAGACATCAGCCAAGCGTTTGATAAGGTGTGGCACGAAGGACTTATTCACAAAGTAAGAGCAAAATTTCCATATCCGTACTATAAATTAATAAATTCTTTTCTCCAAGAAAGACACTTCCAAGTAAGAATTGGAAATGAAGTATCCGACATCCATCCAGCTACTGCTGGAGTCCCACAAGGGAGTGTGCTGGGACCACTCCTTTACTTAATATATACCGCAGATCTCCCAGTGCTCGAAGGAAGCCTAGTAGCGACGTTTGCGGATGATACAGCCATACTTTGTGATAACCTCTGTCCTGATGCTGCTTGCAACAATCTCCAAAGTTCAATCAATGAAATATCCGCATGGTGTAAGCAGTGGCGGATAAAAATCAACGAGGAGAAATCAAAACGTGTACTTTTCACCAACAGAAAGATCCTACCTAAGGACGTTACCATCAATCATAAAATATTGCCACCAAGTGACAGTGTCAAATACTTAGGCATTCATCTTGACAAAAAATTAACCTGGAAAAAACACATCCAGACTAAACGGAATGAATTACAATTAAAAGTACGGCAGATGTACTGGTTAATTGGACGCCGCTCTAAGTTATCATTAGAAAATAAAATGCTAATCTATAAACACATTTTAGCCCCAGCATGGAAATATGGATGTCAAATTTGGGGCTGCAGTGCCAGGACAAATTTAGCAGTAATACAACGGCTTCAAAATAAAATATTAAGGATAATGGCAAATGCTCCTTGGTTTATATCCAATAAAACCCTTCACAGTGATCTAACCGTTTCGTATGTTGCTGACGTTATAAGAGAAGAAGCGACGAAACATGCTATGCGATTACACGATCACCCAAACAGGACAGCAGTCAATCTGCTCGATAATTCAACTGAAGTACGACGGTTGCGGAGAATAAAACCACTAGACTTAGTAGAATAAATAATTAGGTATCCCTTTTCTGGAAGGAATGCCGTTCAAGTGATTTAAAGTCAAAACTTCCTCTGATAGCTCTAGCAGCTAGGTGTGGAAAAAAAAAAAAAAAAAATCTCCAATCTTTCTTCACGGTAGAATTTTCGAAACGTAATCCGATTTAGGGAGCTCAAAATTCACCTCGATCCTAAATTCCTTGGACTGTCCTCAACGGATAACCCGATCGCACGCGCCAGTTAAGGGCCCCAACCCTTGCCTCTTAGGCTGAACCGGTACACTAATCTAACACATTTTAAAAATCAATCAAAATCTGCGTCCAAAAATCAAAATTGTCCCTAGCTTCCCCTTTTAGATACACATTGCATTATTTTTGTATTTTTTATTTTTCCGAGCCTAAGCATTCGAAATAAAGCCGAGTACATTTTTTTTACCATTTCCAAAAATATTACTCCCTCTACGCTGCTCCCACTCAAAATTTTCAATCGAACTTTATACTTTTTCATTTTTCAATTTGCTTAACTCGCCGAATGTCTTGTTACCGTAGTTCTCACACACGTTGAGAATGCTACACATGGAAACAAGTTTTGATCCATTGCTATCCTATTAATACCTATCTCACTGTGTTTATATTTTCTCCCTATTTTGCACGATACGCAGGGTATACATGTATGTGCTACTACAAACACACGCACGCACACAGTCATCTAAAGCTTGTCCCGACTTCTTCTATCTGCAGATACAACCAATTTTCACCGACGGAATATCGTGTTTCTGATGCAATATTTTATTAGCCAGCCGCTGTTCCAAAGTCACTAGACAAGCCTTTGAGCAGAGTTATTTAGCGCTAATTAAAAGCCCTTACGCTTCTTCTCACTATTAAAGTATTGAAAGTTTATTTTTTTTTTTTTTTTGCTTTTTAGTAAAATAAGAAAAATATACCATCGTGAATAACAATATTTCCACGACCAATTAACACTGCTGAATTTATTCAGAACTTTTTTGGCGGATAATAATGACAACAACACATTGTTTCCAGATATTTTTTCTTGACCGCCACTAACACCACCCTCATCATTACAACAATCGTCAAATTCACAAGAAACGGTTGATTTGCAATATTTGCCGACGACACCTTCATTAACGCAAATTCCGTTACTACAGCTTAATCCCAGTCCAGCATTGATAGAATTACCACAAGAATATAAAATGTTAAGCGGTCATAATATACGTCAAAAATCAGAATGATTCTGAAAATAAAGTTTCAAATTCGCTTTATTGACAAAGTTCATGAAAAATTCATTTAGTTTACAGCATTATAAAATTTTTCAGAAGTGTCTACAATTTACATCCAGTTTTTTGTTTAATTTTTTAATTTGCAGGAATGATTTAAATGTAAAGTATTTTATTATAAAATTATTATAAAAATATACAATATATTATGGTAATCGAAAAAATAAATATAAAAAACTATAAAACACTAACCAATTTACGAACTATATTGCTCATGATCACAGTGCGTAATTTATTTGAAGATAGCCGTTGTGAATGTCTGTTTAGTATTCATTTAGAAAAATAACCACCTGTACTTGGCATTTTACATATAATGCAGCTCACCTTTACTTTATATTTTAAGCACCTTTCGCAGAAAATTGGCGTTTGTTCGTAAGAAATTTCGTTGATTCCGTTAATTCTCTGAATATCAATCGATTACATATATAACATACTTCGTAGCAAATAATGAGTAAACTAAAATATTTGTATCTTAATATAATAATATTTGGTCCTATTCTACGTATTACGTTTGTGAAAAAAGTATTATTTTTAATTAGATATACTTCCAAATTAATTTTTAATTTCTAGTACGAAATAAATTTTCTTATAATTTCTTAATCATCTATGGGTCCATTTACGTTAATAGTGCCAAAAAAATTAGATGTGAAATTTCTCTTTCGTTGAAAGATCTGAATGATTTTATAACTTCTAAAAGTATATGATGTAATTTTGTTTCGTTTCTTTTGTCCAAATGAAAGATTTTTGATGATTTTTGAATTTAAAGCAACATATTTTTTTAAACTTATAACTTAAAATAGCGCAGAATGAAAATAGGTTTAGTGAAAAAACCAGATGATTAAAAGTATCGGAAGTAAAATAATTATTTTTATTTCACGTATACGCTGTATTTTATTTTAAAAGACATTCTGTGTTTTTATTTTACTAGTAAATGAATAATGTGATAACTATAGACAAAAACAATACGATTTTCTGTGTTGCATTTTTATTATGTAAAATTAAGTTTAATTTATTAATCTGTCAAAGTAGACCATTTTCTTTAAATTTTCACTAATTGTTTCAGATAAAAAAAAGTGTTAATTTGTTTTTGTATACCATTTTAATTTTTAAAATTATAATTCACTATTAATCTATTACTAAATTATTAAAAAGAATTTATTTTATCTACTGAGAATAGACATTGGTAAAAACGTTGCAGCGTGGAACATATTAAAAAATTGTGGATTTCGTCGCCAAAGCTGCCAAACTCAGCAGCTCAATCTCTATGCTTATTCGTCCTACTGCTGAAGACCTCAAACAACATTATAAAGAGCTAATACTTTCTATGTGGAAGCACCATTGGCACAACATAGAAAGCAATAAGCTTCGGGACTTCAAAGAAAAGCCGATACTCAAACCGAAAGTCACGGCAAGAAGAGATAGTGATTACTCGGCTACATACTGGACATACCCGTATTCCCTCACTCCCATCTCTTATCAAATCTCTTCCCTCCCGACTGTCCTCATTGTGGCAAAGAGGGCTTAACGGCTGATCATATTTTCACATGCTTAAAGACAGCTTCTCTGCGACTTTCTCTCCATGTTCCTTCAAGTCGAGTTCTAGCTCTCAATGATTCCTCCAACTCCATAGATAAAACAATAAATTTCCTTAAACAAGTTAAACTTTTCCATCTCATTCAACCTCATTTCCTTCCTAATTGAGCCGTGAAGCCCTCTGTGTAGCTATGTGGCTCATTAATTAAATAATAAAAAAAAAAAAACTTTGAAGTTTCTGATATGTTAAGATAGTATCTACATTTTATAATATCGGCTATATTCTTCCTCTGAAATACCCCTTTATATACTACCGATGTTAATTTCATTTTGGGATTTTTCAATTTCTATAACGAAATTATTATTTACAAAAACATAACTTCCTTTGTTGGGGTTTCAATCCTTAACGATGTAATAATAAACCGATCATTTTTAAATAAGATTTACTCAATTTATCACAAATCAAATAAAAACATAATAGAATTTATAGGTATAGCAAAAGAGTTAATAAATGTTTCTATAATTTTTTTTTTATATTCACAGTTTTTTGTCGTGAAACGAAATCACGCAACGCAACGACTATTATTTTTCACGGCATATATTTATATACATTTATATATATATATATATATATATATATATATATATATATATTTATATACATTTATATATATATATTTATATACATTTATATACATTTATACATATATATATATATATTGATACGAACTCGCGCAATGCAGTTTCAAAATTCAAAATTATTTGTTTTGTTGCGCGGCATATATTTTGCAGCGCTGTATTTTTCGGTTAATTTATTAAAGGAATTAGTATACGCGTACCGAATATCGGTATCGGATTTTATCAGGTGTAAAGTTCGTTGCACCGCCTGCTATAGTGTGCATGTGTGTATGTGATCGAGCCGTGCGATAGAATCCGGTAAATTCGCGATATTCGGAGATGATGGATGTAATTGTGTCCGAGTGTGTATATTAATTCCGAAAAGCTGCGTCCAGTTTGGCTAGCAGAACTCTGTATTAGTTGGGGTTGTTTAGGTACCGCGCACGCAACGTAGATCGTGTGTCGCGTGGGGTAACACCGAGCGGCAGAGATAGTTGACGGTCTGTTATCAGAGAATAATTCGGCAACGATAGACATTCTAATTTCCGATTAAGAGATACATATTTTATTGATATATATACACTAGTCAGATGGTGGTGGTAAGACAAGATTGTTGTCGCCCCGTGTCGCTTTACGTGTTAATTGTTGGTCGGTCACCACTTTTATGTAGCGCTCTTGATTGCCGTCGATCGTGGCAGCTTTTATTCACACTTTGTAAAATTTGTTTAATTAATTGTTTTTTTTTTTGTTATTCTAGTCTGCCTTATTTGTACGCGTCGCGTTGATATTTTTTGTGATTTCTGAAAATATACACGCACATTTATTATTATTTAAAATCTGTTATTGGACACCTAGTGAAGTCCCGTGGCATCTCCGTCGCGGAGAAATTACCGCCATTTTACGATGGGTTAAGTTTGTACGGGAGAATTTTATTCGGTTTTTTTTTTTTTTATTATCACGAAAGACCTAAGACTCTGCCTGATTTAGCGCGACACACCGCAGGAAGGTGTCGCTGGCGCCTGTTAAGGTTGTGTTTTATCAGAACTATTTTTTTTTTTTTTATTATTTCACCACCAAAATCAACACCTTCATCGATCTAAGAGGGAAAAGAAATAGGCGACCGATTATAATCTGTAGCCTAAACAAACAGGAATATCGATTAGCAGGAATTTATCAGGAAGCCAGAAAGATCCGCACTCATAAAATTATCGCCAGTAACAGCAACTCCTAATTCACAACAATATATATATATATATATATAAATACTTAAACCGATATACGCGTTTCACGTTAAGTCAACGGTCCTGTGCTCCAACACGGCGTACCCAAATTTTATAATTCATAAACGGGTGGATACGCCTTCCAGATTTTCGTAAAATTCTCCAGTTGTTTCACTTAGATTTTTCATAATATTTACAGAAGATTTTGCTTCTTGATTTATTTAATAAATTCGCTCAAATTAAAGTAAAGTGCTCTTTATAATTGTATCGTTAAAGTGGCTTACAAACAAAAAATAATAAACGTTATTATCATTATTACTACTATTATTATTCTCTTAACATGTAAGTCATTAGCACCGATGAAAAATATTTTTACATAGATTTAAATATTACGACGATAAATTAGGTTACTATAAATATTTATACATTTAAGATACTATATAGTAACACTTAGTCGATCATTTGTTATGGTTTGCATATTGACGTTTGTTGCGCCAAACCAGTGTTCTACTATTGGTTTAATTACAGATGATTCGAATCATTGACCCCGGGGTGGTTCTAAATTCGTTTTATTGTTAGCAGCACATTTTGTATTGCTATGGAACTGCAATTTTTATTAGTTGGTATTTGGTATCTGTTGCCACCTAGTCCATCTGTTCATTTTCTGGTATTCCGCAGAGACCAGGGACGAGCATTTACTTTTTATTTATAGCTCTATAATTGTATGCTATCGCTGTACTGTGTGCGCTGCCGACAATGGATTTCGCAGAAGAGAAAAAATCTGTGTATAATAAATATTTTCCAAATGCGTTTTTGCCTGCTTCCCGAATGTAGCTAGCAGCTTTCTTAATAGCGTGAATTTCTGCAGAATACACCGAAGTTTCTATTGGTAATTTATATTTGTAATATTTGTTATGAATTATAATTGCCGAAGTTGTTATATTTCGCGGTTTTGAGGAATCTGGACATGGAAGTCTGCAAACTTGTTGCTTACTATTTAGGAAAACACCGAGACGAGAAGGGACGATGGAGTAGTTAGTTTCGATAGTAATTGTAGATCACAGTCGGTCTCGATATCACAGTTTGCTTGTGGTCCATCCTGCTCTACTTTTGCATCGTGGACTTTAGGAATGTAAGGTTCTTTTTCTTTAAATATTCACCGCATCGGATTCCCATTGGTTTAAAAGAATTCAGTTTGTCACATAGCATAGGGAGCGCACTTTTGAAGTCGAATACCTGATTATAGGCCGGATTTTTTCGGAAACACTTTATTTTGATGTAACACTTCAGTTTCAGAGTTTGAAAATGGTGTTTGAGCTGCAGAATATTGTATTCGGTTGTAGGCTAATAACTGAAATGGTTCAGCATACACCGTAGATTATTTGTAGAGCTTGATTACGTATTGTGTTTAATATGTCAGTATGCGGGAAGGAAAGATAAACAGTAGATCCGTAAATTATCCGGCATGGAATCGTTCCGCGCACTCCAAAAAAGACGATATTGCCCTTAATCAATCGTGCAGAACAGATACCGATTGCCTCAGATCAACGCAAACAGGACATCTCTATGAATATCAGGTGAGATGTAGCGGCAACGAAAGAAAAGTGGAGAACATTTCACCACAATTACCCACTCTACAGCTACGTGAAAGTTGCCGGCAGCGACTAAAATATAGACGCAGCTTTCCGAGGATAATCGAAAAGCCAAGCAATCCAGGCAGAATCGAAAGATTCTCAACTTGGAATGCCGCTGGAAACAACAATACAGTGAACGTACTCCTAGTGGTCAGTGACCTGAACTATAACTTAACTTTAAATTGAATTCGAAGTGGTACGGCGCGTACAAGATTCGAGCTACATAGGTGGGGCATGGCCCAAGATGGTCAGTGTAAATATGATGAAATTCGGAATACGAGCACTTATTTAACTATAATATAATTGGAAAATTTGACGACTCCGTCAAACTACGAGTATATAAGGATATTGACGAAGAAACATATCTTTTTTGAAGTGTTGAACAAAAAATAGACTTTATCAGGATTATCGCTGGATTTCGAGCGTCGGGACTACCTATTTGTACAATCCAGCTGTGCAGAATAGGCAATGTACTAGGAATACGAGTATACACTCAGAACTGATTGTAAATGTTTGATTTATCGCGCTACAACTGCAATTCTGTGTGTGTTTGCTGTGTACTAACTAGCGCGCATATGATGGTAAGTATGTTTGCCAGTGTTTTCCACTTGAAATAGCGAGTATTTAATTACTGTTGGAGCCTGAGATCGAACTCAGGATTTCTGTGTATGGAATTCAAAAGCTCTAACAACTAGGCTATCTATAATAATAATAATACTTAAAACATTGTTTATGTCAAACTGAATAATTATGAGTCACCCAAAGAGCACATAACTGCTGGTGTACCACAAGGGAGCATTTTAGGACCGTATTTATTTGTAGTATTTTTAAACGACATACCTAAAATCAAAGAGTCTGCAATATACCTATATGCAGGTGTAAGGCCGTGCCCACGGGGTGGGTTTTGGGGGTTAACTCCCCCCACCCCCCATGTGAACTGAAATAGTTATTATAAATACACAAAAATCTGAAAAAAATCAAAAATTTAAAATAAATATTGATAATTTTTTAGGATGTTCTTACCTTTAAAAGAAAAAAGAAAAAATATGTTCTATATTTTTAGGTACTTCATTAATATTTTACGCAAAATTTCTTATTACGAGTATAATGAATAACATATGTAATTTTTATTAATGTTCATATACGGGGTAATTCATTTATGTGAATTATTAATATATAAATCAAAATTATGGAAATTATTAATAGTATGAATATTAGCGAAATATGTATTGTTATTTATAAAATAAATATGTGAAGAAAATCCCCCCCCCCCTTTCCCTTTAAAATTCTGGGTACGGGCCTGTGCAGATGATACTGCAATAGTAGCATCATCCTATAGAACAGACAAAAATTAACAAATAGACACTGAAAAGAGCAGCTGACACGTTAATAAAATATTTTAAAAAGTGGCAGATTAAAATAAACAACAATTTTATTTACTGGAAGACGACCATGTATACGAAAAGAAGTAAACATCCAAGACAGGCAGGTGGAATAATGGAAGGATGAAATCCAGTACTCGATAAAAGATTAACTTTCACGAAATTTATCAAAAATAAAGTTGTAAAACCTCAGAAAGAGATTTGTTGTCTATACCCATACATTAATAGAAAATCCCATTTAATACCTGAAAACAAACTTATTATCTATAAACAAATCATCCTTCCCAAAATATTATATGCAGTAATAATTTCGTTGTCTACTAGTTAAATTATTTTTTTCAGGTACTCCAAAGAATTCAAAATCACTGTCTACGAATAGAGTACTAAATAAACCACGATACACTAACATTAACACTGTATGTATGAGTATGTAAAAATACTTCGTTCATGCAGGCAATAATTATGGAGAACAGGCGGAAATTTTTGAAACGTGCAGTGCATCTGGATCGGTATTATTAAATAATATAGGTTGTTGTTCTAATGATTATCAAAGCCTAAAGCATAGATACAAAAAATATAAACATAGAAGGGGATAAAGCACATACTACTGACACTTAATGAATAATTATATGAAATCCTTGTGTGTCTGGCGTTTGCATAATGTCTAAGATATACATTTTGTATCTTGTATTAATGTTAAGCAAGTTGCGGATTTCGATTTCTCGTATGATTAGTATAAATCTTCCTTTATTTTCTGGAAGGATTTACGCATGTATGCAGGTGTTTATTTTCATTGTTTTTCCCGCAAACTTTAATTATGTACGACTAATAATAAGAAAATTTATAAATCTCATGCTGCTATCCGGTAAGAAACACCTTCGCTTTCGGTACGGATAAAACAAAATCTAAATGTGTGTTATATTACTGTATAGAAGTGTACAAATACCCGGTTGCTTATGTTTTGTTTAGTAGAACTTGAAATGTTCTTTTTTGAAGGAAATTTTTTATAATGCTCATCAAGTTGCTGAAATAATTCCACGTTCGAAAAGCTTGAAGAATCTTGTCGCTCCTGAAGCGATCAAACAAAATTGCAGAATATTTAAAGTAATGTATTTTCAAACGTAGTTTTACGCAATTAATAAATTTTTAATATTAATTTATTATTATTATTGCAATGATGAACAATATGGCGATTTCTCTTTATTATGTTTCCATTTTATACGTAAGATCATTAACTACTTTTGATGAGTATATTATTAAATTACGTAATGTATAATTTTTTTAAAATAAGTTGTGTTGCAGTTACACATTCACAGCGCGCATTATTTTCATTTCTTTATTTTAATTTTTTGTAATGTTCCTTTAATTGAAACATTTTACTTTTTCTTCTACCTGTGTACAAAAGTAAGTAATTGTTGCAGTGCCCAAATACATATATAGACATTATTAATTACTGTTCTATCGTAATGTGTTTTTTCGTTGTTTTTAAGTGATTTTTATATAAATGTATTTTACGAGTCTGTTATCTTTTTTGTTAAGGAACAGTGAATAAATTTGGACAGATTTTTTTTAGTGAAAGAATTCCCGATTGTCGATATTTAATTTGTTTTTTTTGTTCTAATCGTTAGTGTAATTGAATAGGGGATACTGAAACTTACCAGATCCGAGAACAAGTATTCCATAAAGGACAACGAAATCGCAGATAAATTAGTAAAGAGATCAAATTCGTTGTTCCCGGATACTAATACCGAAACCATTATACCCACAGATGATGCAAAAAAGCCGCGTATAAATAGAAAATTATTATAAGACCATGGAATGCGGAATGGAGATCGATCTCATCCACAAATCATCGCGGAAGCATAAAAGAAAAGATCGAAGAATGGAAGTCATCCGATCGTAAATCGCGAAAAAAAGAAATTATTTTAACTAGATTAAGGCTCGGCCATACTAATGTAACAACCCATTCATACCTTTTCAATAATACACCGCCTCCATCCTATCCCTTCTGTAACACTTCTCAACTTGCTCTCCGACATATCCTAACAAGTTGCAATAATTTATCCGAATCCGGCCAAAAATTTAATCTATCCTCAAATCCATTATCCCAATTACTACGTAATAATATAGTCGATATATAAATGATCTCTTCGTATTCCTCAAAAACTGTAATTTATATTATGCTTTGTAATTAACGGCTTCTTGGTAACCTCATAGTTGTGTTAAAGTCGCATATAAATTTAAAAAAAAAAAAAAGTATTTATAATAAACTAAAAGAAAATATTAATTTCAAAGATTAAAAAAATGAATCCGTTAATTTCGTAATAAATAACTTAATTAATCAACAGCTTTTCAAACAATATTTATACTGATTTAAGATTATTTAGCAGTGAACTAATATTTCAACAAGAGTTCCCTGGTCATCTTTCATTAATTTTTCGGAATAAAATTTCAGCAATTACCCAAGTGCGGTAGAAATGTGCACAAATAGTTTTTATTTCTGTGCAAACCATTCGCGCACTATGTTTTGAAAAAAATATTAAAGTGTCCGTGGTGGTGGTGGTGAGGGCAGCTTTCAAACAGCGCGCCAAAAGTTTTCCTTTAATATTATGGACAGGAATGTACATAAACGCTAAAAGTTCATACACATTTCTGCATCATCGATGCATAGACGTTTGCAGTGAATTTTGAAAACAATTATTATATTGGGAATAGTGGGGGCTCTTGAAATGAAACTATCTTCTAGAGTGTTTTTTTTTTTCTCTTTCTCCGAGCGTTAGTAATTTGCTTGGCAACATTACTCTATATATTCGTCTATTCATGTAAATCGTATAATTGAACAGTTTATTAATAAAAAGAGTGGAGCGAAAACGGCCGTGAAAAGGTATTTTATGTAGCAGAATTACGGGCCCGAGAGTTGTTCAGATTTCGGGATAAGTTTTTATCGCAGTTTGGACTGAGAGCGGCTGCTGGAGGCGTTAGGTATGTCGCTGGCGACGGTGGACACTGATGAATGAATGGTGCAGCCTAAATGGCGCAAGGAGATGCGAGCAGCCTTGTTGATGCCAGCCTGCTGGCCACGGCCACGGTTCGCGCTCGCGTTCCGCAACAATTATTCGCCTGCACGATTTTAAGAATAGTCGAAGCAGACCGACCAAGCACCGGACAGATGCGCATAAATTAAACAGTCATCCCCCCCCCCCCCCGGGCTCGCTTCTATGCCCGATATGCCGCTTTCTCTAGCAGCAACGTCTGATTATTCTGCTACTCTCCATAACATCATCACACATGATGCATACTTAGCCAACAGAGAGCTGCCTGCTTCCGTCTACGCCACCGGTGGTGGTCCGCTCCAAGTAATTCCCGCGCATATTTCAACAAATATTTGAATTCGCTAAATTGGAAAATCTGTCCAGTAATAAGGAAAACAAATTCCTCCGAAAATTACGTGTTAACATTTGCCCCTCGTTCTCCTTCCTAACGCGCTTTGAAAGTCATTCCTTTCGACTTTTTAACCGAAGCGCCCCCATTATACTGAGCAATTCTGCAATCATTCCGCGACTCGCCGAACACCCGCAGTCTAGTGTCGATTGATCGCGATAATCGAGCTGCTTTGAAATGACTATTTCCAAATCTGTCTCTCGTAATACATAAAAATTATATTCACCTTACAATCGATTATTATTAATCGCCATGTAATCACCGTTGTTGTCTGGATTATTTCGAAGCAGATTTTGTTAGCAGCGATCCTGCTTTGCAGTTTGGAATCGGTAAGAAATCGAAGGGTAACCTGAATTGTATAACTCTCGCATATTTCAAAAATATCCATCTAATCCCTATTAACCTAATCTTCCTCTTTTCAAAGAGCTGTAAATAGTGCACCAAAGTTAAAGCGCGCATGACACTTTCTTTCCACCACCCCCTGAACTATTAATGACGGTAGTAGACTTTTTTTAGAACCAGTTCGTGGTATTTCAAAAACACAATATCGCATATTTAATGGTACGCTGCAACAGGCTGTACAGTAAACGGTGTTCTTCTAGCAGGGGCGTTGCTAACGCTAATACAACAATGCTAGACCGGTAGACACGATGTAAAAAAGTAAAGTGTAAAGTGAGTTCTATACCCTTGAGAGGGCGTTGGGATTGTGAAGTTAAGCTTTCCATAATGGTACTAAGCCCAACGGCACTAATGAGAATAGGGGGGCCAGTTCCTTTCTCTCGGCCGCCTTTACTTCCCCAGATTTCTCTGGTACCCAATTATTTCAGGCTGGGTAGGCTTGGGAGCGATTTGGATCCGGGACGAGACAAGTCTCGAACCCGTGACCTCTGACTTGGTAGCCAAGCACCTTAACTACTAGACTACCACGCTGCCTAGACACGATGTATGGAGTAGCAACTCCGGTACTCGACCATTAATTTCCGGCTCCTTACCATGACCTCATTACATGCTGTTTGTACCAAGACGACTGAACAAAAGAGTCGAATAGTATGTACAAGATTCGCTCCTGCCGGCGAAGCTACACAATCAGCGCCCTTGGGCGGATAGTTGCTCGCACTGCTGAGGATCGTCTAAAGACTAACATTGCAAATCTAGACTAACGTTGCAAATCTAGGCCTGCTCGTTTCACGCGTGTACAGTAAAGAGGGAAGTAGGTAGGGATCCGCTAACGATCATATGCCTGCAACGCCTGCGTATATGGCTAGTTTTGTGAGCATGCTACCGAGGTCAATGGAATCTGCGAAAGCCTTAAAATGAATTGATTAAAGCGTCATATCGGTTGACATAATGTTTACATTTAAGTAGTTGCTTTTATTGTATATATGATTTATGTCCGATAAATAATTGTTTTTTGCCCCCGTCAATGAAGAGGGGTGGATGGCCGAACGAGTGAATGCGACTGGCGTAAACAACTTAACGATTTCCATGAAAATGTCGTCGCTAGACGTTTAACAACATCGAGACCTGAATCGACGAAAATGTAACTAAAGTATCGAATCGCCGTTTAACTGTTCATTCGGTAGCAAGTTTAAAATCGCTGGTGTATTTAATATTACGCAATCGATGATTTGCAATTGCGAGAATTGAGCACAAAGTTTGTGCCGAAAGTTTCATCAGGCGAACAAAAAGATATGACCCCGTGTTGTGTGGCGGTTATTATACCGATCCGAATTTTTCGGACAGTGATAACTAGAGAGAGCAACGTGGATTTTCCGAATTTGAAGGCCAAACCACAAAGTTCCGAATTACAAATGCCTCTTTGTTCTCGACCAGAAATAGTCCAGAATGAGCAAGTCCGAAATGAAATTTATGCTTTTGTTTATTTTTCAATGAAAAAGCTCGGCGTTGCATTCCACCGTGTCTGATAACAGTGTGAATGGTGAATTTTACCCAAAAATGTTTTAAAATTCCCTCGCAAGATAGACTTAAATTGGCCATCATTACAGTGTTTCGACTTGCATGTCACTAATTGTAAGGGAAATACTCTAAATAAACATAACGAGAAAGAGACAACGCTGCCCCAGCCGCCACTCTATAGTCTAGATTTGGCATCATCAACGGACTACTTTTTCATTCTGCTAAATATTAAGCTAAAGAAAAGGGAAAAAAAAAAAAAAAAAAAAGCGTTACTGAACGATTGGAGAAACAGCTTCGACAGTGCACTTGAACGGTGTTATGACTTGCAAGGAGTGTATGAAGAGTAGGAAAAGCGCTGAAAGCCCTGTGTACCTCTTTTTTTTTTCTTTTTTTTTCCTACCCCGGGCGCGCCAGCGGCCTTGACTCAACAACATGAAAAATTAAGAGTTATAATTAAATAGCCAAGCGGTCAGAAATGGAAAAGACAAAGGAGACAGCAGCAATGGAATAACTGAAGGCAATGGGAAGGAAATACCTCTTTAGAGCAGGGTTATATTTCGAAAATATTTAACTCAATGCATAAATTTAAGTTATCTTTAAATATCATACTATTTCTCACCAGGCCGGTGTATATTAGGTTCATCAGCCGGTAGTTAGAAGCCGGTCATCAGTTGAAACATTATCATCAACACGTTTGAAACTGCATCACTTTTTACACTTTGAATGTGTTTCAAACATTGAAAAACGTTCACATCTAATCAACTGATGGTGCTAAAGTCAATTAACGTTGAGGTTTTTGCAGATTTTCTCGCGACAATATTCACAAGTTGGGGACAAGTTGACCGTTTTCATAACGCTGCGCATGCATTATTTAAGAGCAATGAGAAAGAAAATGCGTCGTCGTACCCCTTTCTCGAATAAGTGGTCTAAAAAATGGTCTAAAAAATGTCGCGTAAAGAATTAGGGCAATAGTGTGCCGAAAACAAATTTTTTCGTATTCGAAGAAAAAGAGTTGTCTAAAAAAAAAAAAAAAAAGAAAAAAAAAGGAGAAAAAAAAATCAAAAGTGTATAACTCGTAACATCTTTTAAAAGAGAATATTATTATCGGCAAAGAAGGGGAATGGAAAGAATTCGAAAACAACCGGGAGAAAGCTTGATTTATATGCCTCAGCTCTAACAACAAATCACAGTAAACCATCTTTACTTCCAAGTCTAGAGCGCAACCTTGATCATTTTCTCCCATTTAACTGATCGTGCGTAATTGCAATAAGTCTAACGCAAGCGATGTTACGCGATTCACGAGAAGTTCACTAACGCCAGAGTTTTCCAACCTTTTTTTCATCGCGCCTCCCCGAATTATAAATAATATTTTTATGCCTCCCTTCATTTTTTCATTAAAAAAAAAACAAAAAAAAAACCGCACATTGTTTTAATGACACTTATTTATTTTAATTCTAATTGTAAGTTGTAGAAAATAAACTTTAACCAACTTTAAAACGTTTTTATCGAAATAATTTATTATAATTTAAAAGGTACTAATAAGATACTTGAGCTTGCATGTTCTGCAC
The DNA here is from genome assembly GCA_039619475.1 of Icerya purchasi. NCBI lineage: Eukaryota > Metazoa > Arthropoda > Insecta > Hemiptera > Monophlebidae > Icerya > Icerya purchasi. The sequence continues at coordinate 600,907,260 of CM077115.1, read as the reverse complement.
CAGTTGGTTGATTCTAGGTTCAGTTTCTACCAGAGCTATCGTCAGGTCGCTATCAATGGATTTCGCTGCTTAGTTTTAATTAAAACCAGAGCTGAAAACCCTGTTTCACATAAGTAAGTCCAAGAAAAAGGAACACGTATTCACAAAGGAAGAGAGGCAACTTTGGAATTATTAACAAGGGGAATCGTTTGATCCAAAATTTCTCCAATGTCAAGAGATGAAAGTCATCTCTTTCGTTGTCGAATCAACCTTCATTTCTAGAAATTCTTTCTGTACTTAGATATCAACAACAAATGAGTTTCTGGTCATGTGACATATTGGTGACTCTGAATTAATGTCTCGATAATATCGGTGAAAATCGTTTTCCAGCGCTTGCAAATGAGTTTATATTTCAACTTTAAAATCTTCGTCCAGTTTTTTGTTTTTAATTGCTTTGAATAGTCGAGAAAAAGATATTATTACATTTTCAGCAGATACCTTATGATTCCAAAGTTGAAGGTTAGATATGAACTTTTGAATATGATCATAGTTACTTATTACAGTGCCGTTTCTGCCTTGAAGCTTCAAGTTTAGCTGACTAAAAGCATCAAATATATCAGTTAAATACAGGTCACAACCCGCATTGAAATTGTTCCTTTGTTGAACATTTGCAAAAAATTCTCTCTTTTTTCTTTGAACTCGAGAAGAAAGAGGATGACCTCTTCTTTCAATTCATAAAGGCGAGACAACATGTTGCCCTTCAATAACCAGCGTACTTCTGTATAGAATAGGACTCTGTGATCAGAATCGAGATCCTCGCAAACGAAACTAAATAATCGACTGTTTAAATCGCTGCTATCGATGTAGTTTACGATCTTTATAGCTAAGTCGAAAGTCTGGCGTAATTTCTGTGGCAATGTTAGCCAAAGTTTGTCCATGAATAAAACAATTAGTACACACTATCGTGGAATTCTTTTTCTTAAGCTTTTAAGCTAAGCCTGATGATCGTACACCTATCATTGCAGGGGCGCCCCATCTGTGCAAAGTGCAATGAGTTTATTCCAATCGAAATCACCTTTTTTTCGATGAAATCAGATATTGAATTAATTATATCTTCAGATTCAGTGCGCCTGCTGTTAAAGATTGGGAGTACAAAATCTCTTCTTCAATGTGATCTCCATTGACGTAATGAACATAAACTATTAACTGTGCACAATTAACGATGTCGATGGATTCATCGCAACTAATGCAAAAAATAGTGATAATTTTACTTTGTTGATTATTTGTGAAAATTTTCAGATGCCCATGTTTAATTTACGCGTTAAATTAATTTTTCTTTCGCGCCTCCCTTGACATCTCTCTATGCTCCCCTGGTTGTGGGAACTCCTGACTAACGCAGTGTGCGCAGAATTAAACGAACCCGCGCGTTGCCGCAAGATAATAGGCTATCATAGGGAATAGCAGCTAAACTCTTCTTATTGTTAGTAGACGAATATTGACAATGTGATTTTTACAATTTTTCTCTTTTCTTGTTCATTTACAATCCAAATGCACTCGATTATATCATACCGGTGCAGCAGAGATATCAACAAAAGAGTGACCAGTGGAAAAATACATAACCAGTCAGGGTACACCACGAGGAGTGAGAGATGTTCTCGGAAGTAAAAATTAAAAAGTCGCTCTATTAAAAAAGAGAATTATAAGCAGTCAACTGTAACCGAGATAAGAGTTAGTAACAGCCCTCGTAAGCCCACTGCTCGCATTCTGTATTTCACTTATCTGCAACAAACTCTGTTCGTTGTTTCGTGTATTCTTTTTCGGGTTTTCGGGTTTTTTTTTACATTTCGTTTCATTTCGCTGTCTCCATTCGCCAGCCGATCTTACTGCTGCGCAGCGGTACACTTATGCCCTCGCGCCAACTCCACTCGGCAAGAATATGGTCGACAAAGGAAAAAAGAGAGCAGTCGAAAATCATCCTTAAATGAAAGTGAGCAAGAGAGGCGCGCGCGCGCACACACCCTACCAGTAGTGTAAGCAGCAAAGCGACAGTTAAAAGCTAGCGAAGCAATTTTTACACCACAAATGCATTTATTCGCTGCTTACTAGAATTCATCATGGCAAGTTTAACAGTATAATTCTCTAACGCCTTTGCCATGATAAGCTGCCATTGGTTTTTTCTCGCCTCTGCCGTTCCAACGAACCGAAATAAGTCGTCCGAAGGCAACAGAAGACTACCTCTAATGGAAAACCAGACAGTTTCTTTCGTCGTTTGTTCACCTCATAACTTAATTTAGGACACAGTACAACAATCGAACAAGATCGGCTGCCCTGCGCATCTGCATCAACATTAAAATTGTTTTACCTTCCCTTCTAAATGTTCACCAATTCGTAGACGTTATCAACAACTCGTTAGCAAGTGTAAATGTGGAAACGCAAAACATTCCGAGTTTAAACAGAACAAACAAGCGCTAATATTTACAAGATCATTAAGCATTTTTCCGCTGGCTCCTCAAACAACAGACTTGTGAAGACAGAGTCTGTGGTTTTTCACCGGTAAAAAATATCGTGACTTAACGCAATAAAAAGATATGACTTTTCAAAAAAGATCGCTTGTTTCAGGAATACTAGGAAAAATATATATAGATATATTCCGTATTAGTTGTGCTCGTAATGCAATTACTAATTCAGCTTCAGAGTTAAACCACTACAATAGTGTCTCATGGATTAACGTGTGTAATTTTTGTCATTATGAAAAAACAGAAAGGATGCTGACGCTTTTTCCCGGGTGTATTACAAACATTTGATACTAATGGCACGTTGAACTCCTGTATACGCTCAAACACTGTTTCCTCCTGGCTAGTATTCTTTCTAAAATGTTCTATTACAACCGCTTCAACTTATAGAACCCCTCGAAACATTATTAAAAAGAAGAACTGTAATCTATACCCCTTTTGAGGATAATAGAAATTTTCTTTCGTTTATTCTTTTTGTACAATTTTTATTATTATATTTCTCTTTTTCATAAGGTACTCTTTTAAAACCTAGGGGCTCTTCATTTATAAAAACTGTGGGTCTTTTTTCTTAGTCCCTCACTTAGTTCATTTTTCGGCTGTTACTCTCTCGTTATAGTTCATATTCATACATTCCGTTCTCATTTTAGGACCGGTCACTCAAAACTAGCTTCATTAGTGCTTAACCTGCGTTAAACATAACCTCCGTTAACTGCTCAACATACTGATCTCAGTAGGAACAATTGTAATATATGTAAGTTATTATTAATGTTTTATATTGTTTTATTATCACAATTTAAAATCTAATGTCAATTTATGATTTCATATATACCAGTATTAGTAGTTGTTAATGTTGATTTTTAATTATATTTGTATTTCGTGTTTGCATTGTAAATTGTGTAGTATTTTTATTATATTAATTTCACATTATATAAGGAGTATTATTTTGTCTGATGTGTTGATTGTTCTTTGTTCGCGCGTTCAGTTTCGGTTCTTATCGCTCAATTCTCTTATCAGCGTGTAAAATCGGTCCGCGTTTCTACATTTAATACATCTCTACATACAGAAATTCGGTGAGATTATTCCATTTTTATATACAATTCGTCTAACCTTCGGTGGCGGAAATATTTTTATCCCGAGGTGTCTTGCGCACCAGTGCACATATGTGTGTGGGCGAACACGCATGGAATACAAATATAATTGTTTATCTAGAACATTATGTTACGTACTCCGGTGTCGTCTAGACCTACTTCGCCATTACTAACTAGTAATGTTAATACGTGTCACAAACAACATGACAATATCGAATCAATTGAAGTCGAAACATTCGACGAAGCAAATATTGCTGATTTTTCTGTAACCCCGCTAGTGTTACAAAAATCTGGGAAATCATACTGCATTAAACGGCAGCTTTCTAAATCCAGCTCTGATAGTGAAAACTGTAACAATCAAAAGCAAGAGGGTAACGACAATACGTGGCAACAAGTTCCGAAAGGTGCTAAGCGAGTAAAGCCTGCAAATGAGAATGTGGTGCATACCATCAGAACTAAAAATCGTTTTTCCGTACTGCAGAAGGAAGACGCAAATAAAGAAACAGCTGATGATAATCAAGGAAGCAGATCTCTTAATAGCAAAACAGAAAAACCGCCGCCAATATTCATAGACAATGTCACACACTTCCAACGCATGAAAAATGCTATTGAAAAAGCTATAGAAAATGATGACTACATCTGCCGTACGCTGGCAAACAACAGAGTTAAAGTTAATGTGAAAGACGCATCCAGCTATCGTAACTTAACAAGCTATCTCACTAATCAGAAAATTAGTTTTTATACTTACCAAACAAAAAGCGAAAGATCGTACAGAGTTGTACTCAGGCATCTACATCCGTCAGTAGACGCAAACGATATTATGGTCGCGTTAAATGAGAAAGGATTCCAGGTGCGACAAGTGACAAACATCCGACACCACCTTACTAAAAAACCTCTACCATTATTTTTCATTGATCTTGAACCGAGGGATATTAACAAAGATATTTATCAACTTAAATATTTACTCAATGTTAAAATCAAAGTTGAGCCACCGCGTAAAAATTTTGAAATACCTCAATGTAAACGATGTCAGCAGTACGGACATACACAACGCTTCTGTAATCGGCCGTTTACGTGTGTTAAATGCGCTGCCACACATCCGACAAACAAATGCTCAAAAACTAAAGAAACTCTTCCCGAATGTGCACTATGTGGAGGTAATCACCCTGCGAATTACAAGGGTTGCACAGTCTATAAAGAACTACAAAAAATGCGTACCAAGCGAAATAACAGCTTACTTGAAAAATCCAACGTCATGGTTAAGATGCTGGAAGAACCTAATCCTCCGATACTCAGACTAGCGCCAGACGCTGCAACTGCAAACAACCCTATAATGAAGACTCAGTCACCTAACCAGCAGTTGAAAACGCAAGATAAATCGTACTCTCAAGCTTTGAAAGGACATCCACCAGCAGTAGTGCAGCAGCAACCAAATGATCCTAACTACGATTGTCTACTGGCTATCTTAACTCGCTTTGAATCATTGCTTGAACAAATGAACAAGCAAAATCAGATTATGATGGAGCTTCTGACTAAGCTCATCACTAAAATAATTCCATAAACAATGAAATCACTACGAATTGCACTCTGGAATGCCAATGGTCTAGCGCAGTGGCGTCTAGAAACAGAATCGTTCCTACGGTCACAGAAGATTGATGTGCTTCTTGTGTCGGAAACGCATTTTACTAACAAATCGTTTTTTAACATAAATGGCTACAGTATGTATCATACTCAGCATCCCGATGGAACTGCACGTGGTGGGAGTGCTATACTAATACGTAAAGGTATTCAACACCACCAGTACAATTCTTACCAACAAGATTATGCTCAGATTACTAGCATTGTTGTGAAAGAGCTAAACTCTTCTCTCATTTTGGCAGCAGTGTACTGTCCGCCCCGACATTTAATAAAAAATGATTTATTTGCTGACTGCTTCCATTATCTGGGAAAAAGATTTATTGCTGGAGGTGATTACAATGCGAAACATACGCTATGGGGATCGAGATTAATCAATCCTAGGGGACGTGAGCTAAAAAAAGCTATGGATTCCTTGCAGCTTAACCATCTCTCATCTGGTAAACCAACCTACTGGCCGACTGATCCTAATAGAGTACCTGACTTACTTGACTTTTTTGTAGTTAAGGGGGTATCGCTACATTACATCGAAGTTGAAGATAGTGCTGATATAGCATCCGATCACTCACCAGTTATCCTTACAATAAGTACGAATATTATAAGGAAAGAAACGCCGCCATTCCTTACTAACAAGCAAACGTGCTGGGAGAACTTCCGAATGCTAGTTGCAAACAACATAAATCTTAGAATTCAGCTTAAAACTATTAACGAATTGGAAGAAACTGTCGATTCTCTCACAAAAACCATTCAAAATGCAGCATGGAATTCTACGCCAGCTGAAACATTAAATGCTGATGTTAATACCAGCTACCCTGTAAAAATTAGGGAGAAAATAGCTGAAAAACGTAGAGCCCGCAGAAAATGGCACAACACCAGGCTTCCCAGTGATAAAACTCTATATAACAGAATAAGTGGGCAATTAAGAAGGCTATTGCAAAATGAAAGAAATAAGAAATTGCAGAGTTTTCTGCAGAGTCTTAGTCCTTCCCACGACAAGCACTACTCCCTTTGGAAAGTAACTAAGAAAGTTAAATGTGCAAAACAGCACAACCCGCCTATCAAAAATGAAGCAGGGCAATGGGCAAGAAGCGATACCGAGAAAGCTAACATTTTTGCACAACACCTAGCAGACGTGTTCCAACCACACTCATCCGATACAAATAGTAAGCATGAGCAAGAGATCTCAGAGTTCTTGGCACATATCCCTGATGACCAACAGTGCATTAAACCTGCATCCCCAAAAGAAGTGTGGCACGAAATTACGGCCTTAAAAACAAACAAAGCTCCAGGACATGATTTAATAACAGCCAAGATTTTAAAAGAGCTTCCGAAGAATGGTATATTGCTCATTACTTACATCTTTAATGCTATCTTCAGACTAAAGCATATGCCAATACAATGGAAAATGGCTCAAATAATTATGGTGCTTAAACCTGGTAAGCCTGCTAATGTCGTCTCGTCATTCAGACCAATATCGCTAATGCCTGTGCTATCCAAAGTCTTCGAAAAATTATTTATGAAAAGAATAATGGGGATTGTTGATCAACTGAAAGCTATACCGGATCACCAATTTGGCTTTAGAACCAAACATTCCACCCTAGATCAAGTCCACAGAATTGTCAACAAAATTGAAGACGACCTTGAAGATAAACGAATTTGCTCTACAGTATTTTTGGATATTTCTCAGGCCTTTGACAAGGTCTGGCATGATGGATTGCTTTTCAAAATCAAAAAGATTCTCCCTTATAATATGTATAAACTAATTTCATCTTATTTAAACGAACGATTTTTCATAGTAAAAGTTCAGGAAGAAGAATCTAAACTACACCCGGTGTGCGCTGGAGTCCCGCAGGGCAGTGTTCTGGGTCCGCTGTTTTACATACTTTATACAGCTGACCTTCCGATTACCAGTAACACACTAACTGCAACATTCGCAGATGATACCGCTGTATTAGCTTCGGATACTTCTGTAAACCTTGCTACATAAAATTTGCAGAATTCTCTAGATCAAATATATAACTGGACAAAAAAGTGGAAAATAAGTATAAATGAAAACAAATCAGCCCACGTAGTATTCACAAATCGAAAAATGATCAGTGCCCCAGTCGCAATAAATCATAAGCAAATACCAACTCTGAGTGGGACCAAATATTTGGGCATGTTACTTGATCAGAGACTAACATGGAAACAGCACATCATCTCTAAAAAGAAAGAGATCAATCGTTTAATAGCTTCCATGTATTGGCTTATTGGAAGAAACTCGGCATTAACAATAGATAACAAATTATTAATCTACAATGCAATTATCAAACCAACCTGGAGCTATGGAGCTCAGTTATGGGGTTGTGCAAAAACTTCTCACATAAAAATTATTCAAAAATGCCAGAATAAAATACTTCGTCTAATAACGAATGCGCCCTGGTTCGTAAGAAATGATGACTTGCATAAGGACCTATGCGTTCCTACCGTAATAGCAGAAATCAGACGATATGCACTCCGCCATATAGATAGATTACATAGGCATCCAAATACAGAAGCAATGGCGATATTAGATAACGTACACAACACAAGAAGGCTGAAACGAAATAATCTGAACGATATTATTTAGTTATCATTTTATTTATATTCTTTTGAGGTTTCTGTCACCGGATGGATAGCCTCTTCACGTTATATATATTTCTCCTTTTATCATAATTACTGGATAGTCCATGAGGACTAGTTGTAATTTGTTATAATAAATATAAAAAAAAAAAAAAAAAAAAAACATTATATAAAACAGAGTTACATTTATACACTAGGGTATAAGATACAAAATTATTACAACGCGCAATATTTTTAAAAAATTCTTTTTGTTTTACATTAATGTTTTTCATATTTTTTTTTTTTTTTGTTTCTAGTAATAATGTCGCCGCTTATTAATTTAGTTCGAGAAATAAATACAAAAGAAAAAGCAGATGAATTTTTGCAAGAAAAAGGAATTTTACATAAAAAATGAGTGTGCTTAATTGTAAGTGATCATGAAATGACACTTTTTTTAAGTAACAAAAGAAACGATCGATGGAGATGCGGGAAATAAGTGAAATTGGGCTTAGAAAATTCACTTGGTTAGAAGGTAGTCTTTAGATATAATTATATTTTTTTTTTTTATTTGTGGACACAAGAACATATTAGCACAAAATTTTACGCTACGGAATTAACCATGTCTACAAATTCTATAACGGATTGGAAAAACTGTTTAAGAGAAGTACATATGTGCGGATAACCTACTAAAAAAAAATTTTCAAATGATAGGTGGTCCAAACAAAACAGTAGAAATAGATGAATCGTGTTTTTCCGGTAGGAAAAAAAATGTTGCAAGAATATATCCACAACAGTGGGTATTTGGAGGAATTTATAGAAAAGACAAGCAGTGTGTTTCATGTATGCCGTTCCTAACCAAAGTTCGGAAGTATTATTAAATGCAATTAAAGAATGTACCCTACCGGCAGCAACAACAACAATAATATCTGACAAATGGAAAGCATATACTAAAATAGCCGAGATTGAGCAAATGAATTACAAACATTCAATAATCGTAAACCATATAAAAAAAATTTTGTCGATCTTATAACTCTGGTGCACATAAGCAAAGTATTGAAAAAGCAAAATATCAAAACAAGATTCAATGTGGAACAGCGCGAAACCATTTAGATTCGTACTGATGCGAGTTTTTGTAGCGACAACGATATAAAAATCAAAATTTGTTTGATCAGATTTTAAATGATATTGTAGCGTTTTAGCCTCCTGAGTGAACTTACCTTTTTTTTAAATACACTGCTGTAATATCGTATTTTCGAAGTATTTTTATAATCAATACTATTTATAAGTAACGCTTTCGCGCATGAATGCGAAAATAAACTCAACTAAAAATGAAGTATGAAAAATGAACTATATGAGGGACTAAGAGAAAAACTCGAAAACTATTAACATTTCTTATTTCCGCAAAAAATAATTTTCTAAAATTTAAATGTATGCATTTTCTTAGTTTTTTTTTTTTATCGTTTTTATTAAGCGATCGTTAAACGAAATTTAACTTATTTCTATTCTACAGTGTACTACTGCAGTCGTGGCTTGAAGTACAGGAAATTTTTATAATTTATCAACTTTTATTAAAAAGTTTTGTATCAAAGAGAAAAGTTGATGGAGCGTTTTTATGAGCAGCTTCTGCTAGCGAATCCGAGATATCCAACAATAATAGACAGGAACTTTGAAGAATGCGTACATTTTAAAGTGTGACACATTAAAGGCTGTAATCTCAACTTAGAATATTAGCTTATATTTATGTTGTTTAAAGTTTGCTGACGGAAAAGACTTTAAATTTAAAATGTAAACGATTTTACGGAAGATTAACAAAAACAACTAGGGGTCAAATCAATGATGATTTTTCTATACCAAGCACACTCAAAGTTTTGGCTCCCCCAACAATAAGTAATATCAAAAAAGTTATTAATTGAAATGAAAGTACCAACGCTCAATTTTAAATAAACGGTGTTGTTTATTTATTTATTTATTTATTTATTTATTTATTTATTTATTTATTTATTTATTTATTTATTTATTTTTTGTAGCTAACATTCAACGCTAATACAAATTAGAGGAAAACTACGGTTGGCAATTTCACACGATATTTCCCCTTTTTTTAATCAAAAAAATGCGTCGATTATTTATTATATTCCACTAGAATTACAAATACATATCTGTAACAGAATAAAATTACTTTTCCCATGACTTCTCCAGCATTTGACAGACTATTAATCTCTTCTTTCTCCCTCTCCAAACCAGCTCCATCGCACATTCTACAATCCAAGCCGAATTCCTCCACTTGCTTGATACATCTTTTCCTTCTCATCTAACATTCTTCACTGACGGTTCTAAAAAGTGAGAACGGGATGGGTCGCGCGTTTACCTCCCTCCACAGCGGAGCCTATTTTACGCGCAGTCTCGTTCATTCCATCCATAAGAGCAGTGGTTCTTAACCGGTAGTCCGCAGATGGGGATCCCTGGAAGCACTCAAAGTGGTCCACGAAGCCATCCTAAAAATATTAAAGCTATAAAAGTAGTTAACTTCATTAAAAAGAGTGCACTTAATACTCGTCTCTTCAAATGATTGTGCTCTGATATGAACTCTGAACACGAAACTCGGCTTTTCCATACGGAAGTGCGTCGGCTTTCCAAAGGAAATATGCTGTCGGGGTTGTACGAACTGAAAGAGGAAGTACAGATATTATTAACTAACAAGGAGAACAGAGAGTTGCTGGGTGATCAGTTCTACGAGTCCAAATTTCAAATGTGTTTTGCTTATTTGGTTGATTTCTTCGCGCAACTAAATAAATTGAACCTTAAACTGCAACGGTCATGAAATTTAAAGTTGCAAGGCGCAAGCAATAAATTTGCATATGAAGATAAAATCAATGAATGTATCACTAAAATCGAGCTATGGATCGATAAGGTTGGAAGAAAAACTTTTTCTGCGTTTGATACGCTGAATCGAATTGGTTGACAGGCAGCGTGCTGAGATTATTAAAGGGGAGAAATACAAAAAAGAACATGATACTTCATTATGTGTTATTTCTTCCTGTAATCGTTTGTCTCAATAATATGATAAGTTATATATTTTAAAACCTTAATTTACGTTACAAAAGTTATAGTTTTATATATTACACGGACACAGAGTACCTTTCAATTCATTAAAACATATAACATATATTTATATTAAATTATTAAAATACAAGTATTACAAACATTATTAATTCACAAAATATATATAAAAATTCGTCCTACCGGTTTCGTCTACTTGACATATTCAAGTCCATGAATATGTCAAGTAGACGAAACCGGTAGGACGAATTTTTATATATATTTTGTGAATTAATAATGTTTGTAATACTTGTATTTTAATAATTTAATATAAATATATGTTATATGTTTTAATGAATTGAAAGGTACTCTGTGTCCGTGTAATATATAAAACTATAACTTTTGTAACGTAAATTAAGGTTTTAAAATATATAACTTATCATATTATTAACATGATACTTCATTTGAAAAATTAAAAAAGTGAATTCAGTCGCTATTTTCCTGACTACTGTGAGGACGAAGGTGTGTTCGCGAAAAGTGATCAACGTTTCTGAGGTGCGTGAGGAAATTCAAGAAGAAGTGATTGAAATGCAACACAATAGTAACTTGAAAGATATATATTAGTGACAGGAATTAATTTTGAAAATTTTTGGAGCCAAAAGGCAATTTCTTTCCCCCAAAGATTCAAGAAATTGCTGTACGTTACCGAACTTTGTTATCATCATCTATGCGAGCAGCGGTTCTCGGCGCTTTTGATAATTAAAAGCAAGCACCGAAATCGGTTGCATGCCAGTGCCGATATGTGTTTGGCTTTGAGTAGCAGTGAACCAAGGATTCAGAAGTTAGTAAAAAGTATGCAGTCACATAAATCGCATTAAAATAATATATATTTACCTCTATTCTGTAAAATTTTCGTAAAAAAAATTTAAAATACTGTTGGCTTTGAACAATTTTATGCGTGTCTTATTTATAGATAGATAGAACACAACCCCTTATTTATTTATATTTACTGTGTATTACCTTTAAACAGTTGGTGGTCCACGGCAGACAGAAATGTTGTCAAATGGTCCCTCATCACTTAAAGGTTAAGAACCACTGCATAAGAAGGATCAGTAAATGTCTCATTGTCTCTGATTCCAAAAGTGTTCTTCAAGCCATTTCTTCTCCTCCTTCTCATTCTTCCAATTCTATTATTCTCTTAATTCGTTTTCTCATATCCAATCTACTCTCATCTCGTTCCATTACTATTGACCTTTTGCGGGTTCCCAGGGTCATTCTGACATCGAGGGTAACGAGTTAACGGATTTTTTAGCCCATTCGGCCGCCCGCGATGGTCCTTTACTCTGTAATTTTCCTACCTCAGACATCATCCTTCTTTCCTCGGCTAATCATTCCCGACTATGGTCGGACATCTATCCTTATTTTCTAATCCCGCCTCTCATTATCTTCAAATTCAGCCGGTTCCCTGTTCTCAGCCGTGGATTCAATCCTATTCTTATCAACGCTCCGCGATCGTTTCCTTAATCAGGCTGCATTTTAATCACTCCCTTCTACCCTCTTCACGTTTTCGTTTTTCCCTGTCCTCCTCTCCCCATTGTCCCCTTCATAGTTCCATCTCTCCTCTCATATGTGATGCAAACCACATATTTTTTAAATGCCCTGCCCTTGATTCTGAGCGCTCTGTTTTGTACTCCAAAATCTTGGCACTGGGTCTTCCTGCTCCATATAATTCTTCCTTTGTCCTTTCCGTTCCATCTCCACACATAATAAATAATCCCTGTACTTCAATTTCTTTCCTAAGCTCTATTTCTAATCGTTTCTCTATTTATAACCATTTCCATAATTTCTGTAGTTGTTGGGTCAAACAAAAAAAAAAAAAAAAACAGAATAAAGTTCGTGCGGACGACTGGCACAAATTCGAAGGCAAAAACAATTAAAAAGTTTTTAACTCAATAGAAAATTTTTATTTACACACGTTATTTAAAACTAACTAAAAAAGATTATTTTTTTCTTGTCGAAAATTCAAATTAAATAAAATGGAATCGCAACTTTTTATTCCGAAATATATATATAAATATTAAATATTTAAACTAAAACACCGACGTGTTTTGAGAACACACAGTCCCATAATCATCAGGGATGAATTCAGCAGTTTGTTTCCGGGAGGGAGTGGCAATTTATGTTCTTTTGGGGGGGGGCAGAGATTTTTTTTTATATTTTTCCTGAGAAAATTTTTTTTGGATATTCCTGAATAAAACCAAACATGTAAAAAATGATTTATTATGTAATTTAAAATAATGAAAAATCAAGCGTGAATAATAAATTCTGAAGTATAATAACCGATTATAAACAACAATGTTTTCTCAATTGGTTTTTTTTTTTTTTTTTTTCTTTGGACTCGCTGACAAAGAGCATTGACCCATGTTCGACAAGAAAGGAAAGTATTGCTGAATTAATTATTCAATTATTCAGATTCGTACGCGGTCAGATATCGCATCAATGAAGGATACAAGGGGAGCGACAACAGTTAACGAAGGAAAGGAGAGAACAGATGCAGCACTATAGGGAGCAGGAATATTAAGTCTCAGAAGTTGAGAGTAATTCTCAATTGGTTTTAAAATTATTAATTCTAATTGTAGCATTAAAGAACAAATATTGTGAAAACATTCTAACGGGTTTATTATCTGTGTTTCAGCTGTTTTAAATGGGGATTTTTCTTGAAAATAAAAATCAAGAAAAAAGCAACAGAGATTGAAATGAAGTTGTCTATTGAGCAAACCCAAGGGAGTAAAAAAAACAAAAAAAAATTGGTTTAAAGAATAAAAAGAATAAATAAAAACCAAAAAAAACCTTTAAAACAATTTGTCGATATCAATGATAAATGGATCGACGTGAACCGTGCTAGTTCCCGTTTACGCTGACAAAAAATACCAACTGCAGCGATTATTTTTTGTCATCTTGTCAGTATTTTACATCTTTCCCCACCTTTGCAATAAAAGCGTATCGGTTTTCTCATAGAATAACAAGCAAACGTCAAAGTCAAATTTTAAAAGATCATTTTTTTTTATCCCGATTTAACGAATTTTCATTTTTCCGTCAAAAATTTAAAATTTTAAAATATACGACACTAATCAAACCATTTGCAAATGTTTTGGCAGCAACTTTTGACATAACTGTGTAAACAAAGCGAATAAAAAGAATTTTATTTCCTGTTAAATTGCTGCATTCTGAAAACTATTTGTATGGAGTTCTGGGGAGCGCCCCCCAACCGCCATTGGATTTATTCCTGCATAATCATGGTAAATTTTACACCATGATGATTATGGAATGTGTTCTCGGAACATGCCGGTGTTTGACTTTAAAATTAATATTTATATATATTTCCGAATAAAAACATGTGTGATCCCTTTTCATTTAAGATTACGAAAGTTATATTTCTTAAATACTTAATGATTTAATTTTCAGCAAATTACAAATGTACTAAATGCAATTCAACGAAAACTAAACAATTATTTCAGTTATTTTACTCAGAATTAATTTCTGTCTTTAAACACAATAAAAATAAATTTCATCACATCAAATTATTAGAAATATTTATATCAACTCTGCAGCAGTTCAAATACGAGTTGTTCACATTTAATATAAAGATTACGCACTATTTGAGAATTATAATAGACGCAATTAAGCCAAACTGTTCGCTTATGACAATAAAAATATAACTTACATAATAAGTTTCGATTAAAAATACCACAAGCCTAAAATATAGTTTCCCCTACATTGTAATATCAAGAGGAAGTAAACATTTGAAAATTAAACATTTTGTATAAAAGATAACTTAATGCTCAACTTTAACGATGAAGATCATAATATCGCGTTTATACCGGATTAATTTCCGACGAGGCATAAACAAACTAAATCACATTGATCGTCAACTTAACAACGTGTTCTAAATGAGACGAATTTCAAGCGAAAGAAATAAAAATAATTACAACACAAAAGGAAAAATCAAAACAATTGTTATTTAATCCTAAATTAAGGATAACGCTAGAAAATATATGTATATACGTCAACACGGAAATAATTTTTATAAGAAAAATAAAAATAGTACAATCATCAGAATTTAAGATAGTATTGATTTAGACAAAATATAAGTGTATCACTGTATTTACTATTTAAACTCATTGTTAAATTTATTTTTGTCATAAAAATATAAGTATATTAATTCAATAAATACCAAAAAACTATATACTTTTTTTACCTTTTTAAACGGCACAAGTCCCCGTTTGTGGATTCCAACAACTGTATCATTAAATGCGTGCAAACTTTAATAAAACTATTATAATTCGTTTAAATGCTAATTTAACCATCAGTATAACTAATATGTGGTGAAACACAAATTTACGTAATATGCGTCATGTAATATTTTTTTAATAATATAAACAATAGTCTGCATCTAGTCCAACTATTCACAACAAAGATTAATATGCAAAATAAAAAATCGTAATAAATTTAGGTTTAATAAAAATTCTTTTCAATCACATTTTTCTATAAATAATTATTTTCTTACTTTAAAATGATCATTAGTAATAATGAACAAAACTTTAATTATGTAACGAAATTAAAACGTTATTTCCATTTCTAATGCAACTCAATGTGAAACGTTTGCTAATACATATAAATTATTTAGCTATTTGGCTTGTTTTGCAAATACTATGTGTTTAAACAGTAATTAAAAATGATAAATATTTGGGGCAAATAGATCTTTTACGAGAATTATGACGTACCCTATTTAAATCGTATTAATGACAGTCCTGCTGTGATTTAGCAAGGGTAAAAGAATATACAGTAAGTAATTTTTACACCAATATAAAGCAATTGTTTAATAAAAATGAAACAATTGTTTTATATTGGTGTAAAAATTACTTACTGTGTACAATAAACATAAACAATAAGTGTAATAAACAGATATATTTAAAAGAATCTTATTTCAAATAGTCTAAATGCGGAGTAATCCGTTTACATATATAAACACTGTTATTCCCTTCGATAAATTTCACCCAATAGTGAAAACAATTGTATTAACAGATTCCTAATCATTTGAGAATGCGAAGTGCACAAAACAATATTTGTTGAAAATCAAAAACCCCTCACTTTTTTGAAATGTAACTTGAAATTTCATATAGTTCATTTTATAACAATCGTATACATTTTTTCAGCTCTGACTAAGTGTCAATATTTAATAACAAAACTTAACACACTATTCAATAAAACATAATACGGCCACTTACCTTTTACTTTTTATTATATGTGTTATATTATATTTATTATACTATAATTTCATTAAATACCGTTTTTATCTCAAATTTTAAATATAAAATTCCTGAAAGATCCTTTAGCTAATATTAATTTATATTGTGAAAATTAGATATATACACACACACACACATATATGCATATAAGGGAAATCATTTGATATATGTATAAAATTCCATTTTTTTTCTATTTTATGTCATGTACACGCACTGAAACTAAATTGTGAAGTTTAAACGATAATTGTTAATTATATTTATTTATACACTTGTCTCTGTAATATTATATTGCGGAAGATGTTCTTAATCAAATAGAAATTTCTCATATTTAAACGTAATTCTCACCAAAAAGGAATTATCCTATCAAGTGTAAAGACCACTGTACGATCAAAAATATTAACAAAAACAATATTTAAAAGACTAAAACGTAAAGTAGAAAGTGAGTTAGAGGAACAACTATTTAATTTCAGAAAAGAACATCGAACTAGGCAAGCAATTTTAAAACTTCAAATGGTAATCATATATTCGACAAATGCAACCGGGATATCTTAAGTAAAATTTTTCATAAAAATAAATATCGACTTCAAGAATTAGAAGTACTACAATATATAAAGCCAAAATTCAATAATCTCTGATGAAAATTTACTGAAGCAGAAGCAACAGTTGAAAAAGGGAAAAGACAAAATTGCAATCATCATTTTACCACACACCCCCCCGCGCGGGGGGGCTCATTGGCTAGCGACGCCCTTATATATATATAATCTATCTCCTAAGTTGTAACACTCAACATCGAGCATTGTGACTACCTATTTGTACACTTTTTAAGTACTCATGACAATTACAATATTCAAAACGCCAGGGAACACACAAAACTACACTTGAAGCTGATTGTAAATGTTTGATTTATCGATATACAAATGCAGAGTCCTAAGTGTTTTTTATCACGAGCAGTTCCCTGTACAGTGGTCGTGACTATTGCGCCATCAGGTGATCAAATGTGAAAGTTATTCGATATTTACATGTTATTATTGTGTTTGCGTTCAAATTAACATTTTTACAAATAAAACGGGATTTGGAGTAGAAATTTATCGAGTTAAATTAAGAACAAATATCGTATCCGCAACAGTAATATATGGTTTTTATCGAAATCTCTAAAAAAAGTTTTTTAAAGTCTGTTTTAAAAAATGTATCTATCAATTTTTTCTGAAATTCAGAAAAGGTTAATTTTTCTTTAATGTAATTGTGTTCTCGTAGAAATTGCAATGTACCATAGACGTACCCGGCGGGAGGGGGGGGGGGGGGGGGTTGGGGGTTCAAACCCCTCCCGAAATGGATTTTTACGTTGCTGTATTATCGCTTCAGGGTCGTAAGATGTCTTGGTACCAGGCATTCTGATAGTACAACTAACGTATGTATTAGTGTAAATTATTCTCAATATGAAAACGAACAGAAGTCTTACACATTTAGAACTATTATACAAGAGATTATTAATAAAATATAATTACTAAGTAAAATCCTTTTATCTGCCAAGTGTTTTTTTAAAAACGAAATCCGTATAATTCTTAATTTAATTATCATCCGCGAAAAAATTTTGCAGTTTTTAAATTAAAAATCTAAATTTAGCTTTTAGTTTATTTGATTACGTCTCATTTTGTGTAGTTGTATATTCCATTCCTACAAATTTATTCTTTTTTTAATCATTAAGAATAACGGAAATTCGAGTAAGTTGTAAAATATTATTTTGTAATGCCACTAATTTTACTTACGCACTACATTTGCAATGAAATTGAAAATTGTTTCAGAGATAATATATTTTGAGGATAATTTGTAGGCTTTAATTTGGTCTTGTCATTTGTAGAAGTGGAAATAGTAGAAAATTATAACAGATTTACAGAATTTAAAGACTAAATTTGAATAAAATAATTTTTTTAGATCACTTCTGTTTGGCACGAATGCAAACAAAAATGTATATATCGAATAACTTTCACATTTAACCACTTGATGGCGCTATAGTCACGGTCACTGTATAGGGAGCCGCTTGTTTTTTATCTGTGTACCAACTAACGCGCATATGATGGCATACATGTTTGTCATTGCCCATTATATGGTTATTAGCGATTATTTATTATTTGTAATAATTTCTGTCATCACTGCGGATTGTACTGTGAACCTCCGTGACGAAAGTTAGCTGCTCTAGCAAACTAGGCTACTGCGGCGATATATTTTTTTATACATTATATATATATATATATATATATGTATATATATGGAACTGAGTACACTGATGACCTGCAAGCGAAATCTTCACATTTTTATTTTAATTCGTGAATTTTTAAAATAAAAGGCTACTATAGAGCTTAGATTGTGTTCGTATTTTTGGCCAATATTTTAGTTCGTTCATCTGCTGTTATTCGTAATGTGTGAATTATACTCTATAAATAGCAGCAAAAATAAACGAACCAAAATTTCAGTCAAAAATGAACTGAAAAATGACGTAAAAAAAAAAGCAAATTTTAAAAATAAATTGCTCAATTAAAACATTTATACGGGTATTCAATTTAAATAATTACGTAATTTAAAAAGAAAAAAAAAGGAGAAGAATAAAACATATTTAACTGATGTTTGGTAATTACAATTAACGGGGTTACCGCTTCATCCGCATTAAAGTTCAATTTCTTAGAGATAATAAATTCTGACAAGCTAAGCAAATATAAATGAATTTAAGAAAAAAACATGTAAAACAAAGAAATCTGTAAAAATGAATTTAATCTGAAATACAGAACAACACGATGCCAAACATAAAATAGAATAATTTCTTCTTCCAGAAATTTTATCAAATTATAAAAAATATATCAAAAACATTAAAACTGCCAGCAGGGTAATGTATAGGAAATGAATATTTAAAATTGAATGTTCTTTAGTCGTCGCAATAGCCTGGCTGTTACAGCGATTTGCTTCCGTCACGGAAATCTCCGGTTCGATTCCGGGCAACGACAGAAGTTATTACGAAAAAAATTAAATTAAATACTCGCTAATAATCACATGGAAGGCAATGGCTAACATGCATACCATCATATGCGCGATAGTTAGTACATAAAAGACACATAAACTGGACTGCACTTGTATATCGATAAATCAAACATTCACCATATCAGTTCCGAATGCAGTCTTGTGTACGTACACTCCGTTGCATATAACAATTGCCTAGTACACTACCTTGAAATGTACGAATAGGTAGTCGCCAACTTTCAGAGTATGGCGCTATAAAGAAGAATGTTCTTTAAAACTTTAAAATGAGATATTAACCACACTTACTTCTTCAAATGTATGTTTCAATGGTGACCAACACTGATAATTTGTTAAATTCCTTTCCTACCTTAGAATAAAACAGATAAACTTATTTACGATTACAGCTTTCTATTTTAAACAAACTGATTGTAGAAAGGATATCGTGATTTACAGACCCATAATTTTAATGAAAATTTCCAATAAACTACGCTATACATTTATAAGTGACCAATAAATAATAAGTGTGAATACACTCGCTATCACGTACTATACAAATAAAATTAATAAGAAAAAAGTTCAGAAAACGTAAACATTAAAGTATAATAGTTTATTCCTGGCGAAATATTACCATAGTTATACCAAATGCAGGGTTACAAACGGTTGAAAATGTTGAACGTAACAAATAAAATTTATCCAAAACAAAACTTCACATTTCAGTGAAAGATCTGAACAACTCTGAAAATGAAAGCAACAAGTTACAGATAAGAAATGAAAATTAAGTTATTTAAAGATGCCCCCCCATATTAATTAAGGGAAAAAAATAATAAGGCAGTAAGGTGATTGGCATCACGTATCGATTCTTTTTCTTTTTCGATTTGGACACTTCAGTTTAAAAGTTTGGAAAATTTCGATTTTTTTTTTTATATTCTCGTACGAAAATATGCCGATTAAAATGAAAAAATAATGAATATCATAACTACTGTAAAACGGCTGTGAGAATGTTTTAAATACGTGGTCTTGCATTTTGACATTTACGCTTTTCAAAATTTTGATTCTTAAATATTAAAATTTTGGGGGTTTCAGAGTTTTTCTGTATTGCATTGGAGAAGACATGTTGATTTAAAAAAAAAAGGGCTTTTTCGCCCATTTTTTTATCTCACAGCTTTACAATATATATATATATATATGAAACGAGCTTTCAAAAATTGGTAAAAAAAAAAAAAAAAAGGAATAGGCGGAGAAAAAATAAAGGGTTAAAACGGGATATAATAAAATAGAAGAGAATAAGAAAATAATAAATGTAGATAACAAAATACTACACCGTGAGAAAAAACACAAATATTTAGATTCAACTAGCGGGCCCGGCAGACGTTGTCCAGCCTGAATGTTAGCTTGTCTGCTATTAGCGAATTGAGAAAACGTTTTTTCGATATTCTAAGTTTCTATTGTTGCTCAAAGCAAAATCCAAATCATAAATGCAATTTCTCGTTATCTTGCGCCGTTCAATTCTCATGAATCTTAAAATTTTTTCCACAAATTGAATGAAATCGTAAAATGAGGGCCTACACAGTTGGAATTTGAATGAGTGCTATATAATAACAGTTACATGATAGTAATAGATGGCAGACAGTCATTTTTTTGTTTTTTTTTTTTTTGCTAATTGTGGTGGTGCGCTAACCGTAAATTAAATATGATAAACTGATCATCGTTTGTTAGAAATGATGTGAAAGCACAAAAATAATAACGGAGATATCGATTAGTTGATGCTGTCATGTTTATTGTTAGTAAAACTCTGCCATCTCAGAAGAAAGGAAATTCAAGGACACTTGTTATGATAAAATACAAATACAATTTTGTATTACTTCGTTACAAAATCTAATTTCATTCTGTATTAAGTGAAACTGTTTAGTTTTCCTTTATTCCCACTTGCGTTTCGCGGCCCGTTCCTTCGTACTTAAATTATTTCACTTCGTAAATTTTCATAACGACTGCAACGTTCACATATATTTATTTAAAAAAAAAAAAACAAAAAAAAAGAAAAAGTACACGAATACATCAATCAAAAAAGGAAAATTCAGATTAAAATATCTGAAACCCTGAAACCGCTAGCAGGGTAATATATGTGATAGGAATATGTTAAATTTAATTCTTTTTAAAATAAGATATTAGCAATATTTACTTTTTTTAAATTCCATGATGAAATTTTTTTTTTTTTTTTATCAGAATCTAAGCAATGATATATTAAGTCACTGTTGACCATCACTCTAAACATTTCATAATGTGTACGCTTAAATTATTTTTCAAAATTTGGGCCCTTTAATTTTAAAACTTTGGGAGCCTCGTACTTTTTCTATACTCTAGTGGTGGACATACGTCATTTAAAAAAAAGAGCGACCTTCTAGCTACCATGGAAAGATCAGTGAACTTTTTTTTTAGTTTCCAGTCTTTCCGCTTTAGGCGTGTAATTTTTTTAAAATTTCGGTCTCTAAATATCAAAATTTTTCGAATTTTATATTTTCCCCGTATTCCAGAGCCCTTAGTGCGCATGTTAAAAATTAAATCAATACCATAATTCATACAGAACTGACTGTGGAATTTTTTAAATATTTTTTTTTTAAAATTCGAATTTTACATTTTTTTAAATTTTGAGGGTTTTATAATTTTCTTATGATCTCACGAAGAAAATACGTCCGATTGAGAGAAAAAAAAATGAACTCTCTAGCTACTACAGAACGGGCTGTACGATTTTTTTTCTTGCAGTTTTATAAGATAGTTTTTTGAGTTTCTACGTATAAACCTAAAACGATACTTTGTTGTTTTCTATATTCGCTTACGCGTTCCACTGTTAATTTAGGTCCGAAATGCAACGGGCATTTAACAGTCGATGTGATAGACGTCTCTTTGTATATAGTCTTTTCAAAAAAATTTTTAAATTTTTGTTTCTTGCTAAGATAAATAATAAATCGCAATTACGCCTGAAATATAAAATTGTCACTCACCGCGCAAATGTGAATATTTTCATACAATATTACCGAAAGTTACGAAAATACCGGACACACATTAAACCACGAATACGAACGGATAAGGCGCGAGTAACGGACGGGCGGCAAAATAAACAAACGTGAACCATGAGTGCAGATTACGAAAGGAGTGGTATTATCCGGAGATTACTCTAAATATCATAGACCGAATATGTAATAAATGCGTCAGTGATAACAAGAATAGGGGAACAACGGAAACTATTCCAAGGCATTAAAAATCGAAAAATGAAATATCCCGGCTCATAAAATAAGAGAAAACGGTTTCGTTTACGATGGCGGCATGAGGAAAGATACATTTCGTCTTCTACTTTGTGCAACCCGATTCGGATGTAGCTTAACGTCTTTTCATGGACTCCACCATTTGACGAAATTTACTCGACTTCTTGCGACCTTGAATAATTCTCCTACTTTTGTAACTCCAGTTCATGTCTCAATATTTTGAAGCTAAAAAATCCTTCTTCCTCGCCTCCATTTCCCCTCTACCGCTCCCTCATTATTGTTTAGAGAAGGTGAAATGTTGGTCCTCTCATAAAATGTGCAAAGAAATTTGTTTTTCGTTTTCTAATTATGCCCATTAGTACCGGATCCGTTTTCATCAATTGTAGCGCACCGCTGCATTACGGTAGTTGCGTAAGAATTTCGAATTTGAGTGTGAATAACATTCCCCTGGTAGTGGCAAATATTAAAAATTCCGTTGCCGGATTTTTAATTTCCCTGTAAAAAACGAATAGAAAACACTAGCCTCTACTTTTTGTAACTCTCTGCAATGAGTACAGTAATTAGGCTGGGAGTGCGACTTGTTTGTTTAGATCACGTTGTGGAGCTTTGATGATTAGAGTAACGTAAAAAGAGAAGTAACGGAACGTGGCGCATTTATTACACTTACGCCATAAATTAATAAAATGTTATTTAGAGTTTATCAGTTACCATAGTAATCATTTTATTTAAATTTTAATTGATGAATTTTACGGTTTTGAATGCACTAATGATATGAACACCACCGATAACACACTGAACTATCGTTTTCAATTTATTTTTTGCAAAAAAATATCAATATTCAATGCGGAATTTGTTGTTGCTATGAAATCATGTGACAGCAGAACTGACAAACTGAGCGTCATATCGCGACGCCATTTTTGCCAGATTTTTTTAATGTTTCTCCGACTACTTTGATGGATTTTTCTAAAATTTTCTTTCATACAAACCTTGTCCTGGCAAATTACGAACACAACAAAAAACGAAAAAAAAACCAAATCGGTCGAGCCGTTCTCAAGTTATGATCTTTTATACATGCGCAATTGATTTTTATGTATATATACTAATAAAAGAGCCCGTCGAAACCCGACGAACAACAAAATTCACGACCGCGATCTAAATAACGCATACCGGAATAATTTCTTTACTGTGGCGCCATCTTTCGGGAATGTTGGTAATCGGTGTTTTGGCGCTAGTTGGCCACACTTTCGATTAATTTTTATTTATTTTATAATTTATTTATTTATTTTTTTGACTTTTAAGTAGCCTACATTTTATATATGTAGATAAGAATGCTGTAGATTGGCAGCATTGCGGTTATTTCATCTTATTGGTTATTTTAAATTGTTCTATTTACACATATTACATATGTTGTTATTCCGAGACACCGTTTGTTACTTTGATAATTTTCTTCTCTATATTAATGGGCTTGTTTTTCTGTCGTAATTTAACAATGATAAACCTTTATAATTTCGACAAACCGTTTTATTCAATAATGAAAAGGTGGAAAATGCGGCCAAGAAATAAAATCCAGAATAACACAAGCATAAATTGCATTCAATAAAAAAAAATTAGTTCCAGCACCCATAAACTTCTTCTTCTTCTTCTTCTTCGGGTGCCGTTCGCTACATAGTGCGTTGGCGATCACTATCCCATTTGTCCACGTAGTTCGCCGGTCACCGCCAGTCGGAACATGGTCTCCGCGTCTTCAATTCCATTCCATTGACGCAGATTAAACATAAACTATAAATACGAAAGTGACTAGTATAAGTGTATGCTCATAGTGTAGTACCTCTTTATAGATTACAACCGGTAACTGCACATAAAGCAAGACAAAAACAACCGGAAGCTTTCAAAATTTATTGCCAGAAAAGACTGCAAAAAATTGTGGGATGGATAAGATTATAAATAAATACTAAAGCACCCGAAAACAATAAAGAACGGTTTCTAGTGAAGAATGTAAGAGAACGGTGACGTTGTATTGGACATATATTAAGAAAAAACAAATTTCTAACCTAAGGACCTGTGAATGGTGAAAGAGCATAAAGAAAAGCACGACAAAAACATATTTCACAAATCTTTGAAGATACCAAAATAAGCAAATACCAATTAATAAAAGAGACGAGTTGAGGTAGATGCTTAAAAACAAAGGCATATAAACTTTTCAAATAGTTGAACAGCAATCAAAAAATTGAGAAATATAGACTATTTTTACTTTTGTACTTAAATTCAATAACATTGGTCTAATTTGATTTTCATACCTTAATTAAACCAATAAACTACGTGGTTTACTAATGTTTATATTATTTGACATTATCCCAGCCTAATGTGTAAGAAGAAAACATACAACGTTTTTCCTTAAAATTAATTTCGTAATTTTGTCATTTCATTTCTATTACCACATCTCGGAGAAAAAATAATTTAAATCGCACCATAAAACAGAATTTCATTTAAGCAATACTTACAATTGGTAATGTTTAGCCTGTAAGCAAAGATAATTACAATGACAGTTACAGATTAATTTGACAATTAAAAATGCAGTTGCCGATAATTGCTGTTTATTTATAATATTTCCAGCAAATAAGTACGTTGACCACTAAAATCCTGAAAATTTTATTTAATTTTCATATCGTTCTCAACATTCTTTCCAACTTCAGACAGATAAATGAAAAAATAAATCTTCCAGCATACTATATACCTTTTAGATTTACTCATACACGGTACTAAGAAATTATATTTAACGTTATTAATAAAGCGGACGAATAATCATATCAGACATCAATTAAAGTATTACAATTTTTAATTTTCAAGATTTACTTTTACTACGCAGATACTCTGCTACACAACTCTCACGAAATATTGTGCAGAATAACTTTTCAAAGATTAAATGAATAATTACTTATGATTTTACTAAATTCAAAAGTGAAGACCCCTTATTTTTTTTTCTTTATACAGGAAAGCAAGATAAGGAACAAATAAAACCTAAATCTAATATCTTTAAACGAGCAATTCTTGTATATATCTAATATCTTTAAACGAGCAATTCTTATATATATATATATATATATATATATTTGCTATCTCGAAAACGGCTCTAACGATTTGGATGAAATTTTCACACTAGGTATATTTTGGGTCAAGAAATTGATCTGGCAAGTTCAAATCCATGGAAAAATTCGATTTCGCGAGTTTTTTATGATTTTTAATATTTTTAGTATGATACAAATCAGGGTTGGTGGCGCGATCTATCGGCTTATGCTACGATAGTGTCTTTTAGTATGGGTCGGTGGCGTCAATACTGGTAGTACAAAGCAATAAAAAATATGGTAGGCAAAACATGCGAGCGGGTAATTCCAGATACCTGGAAACGGCGAGGAACGAATAGACAAAAAAAAGGCATCGGTCTTGGCTTTCAGCCGATCAGCGGGCGGTCACATAATGGCGGTTCGAAAATCATGCGCTACACATGCAATAAAAATATATAGGAGTATATAACAAAAAACAGAAACATCCTAACAAACAGTCCATTTCTTTTTTTTTTTTTCTGTGTTAATTTTATATTTAAATAAGAAAAAAAAAACGCTTTTTAATAGCTACTAAACAAAAAAAGAAAATCGGTTAATAAACAAACGAGGACTTTACCTCTTTATATGTATATATTAAATGTTTTGCGTATTTATACTCGTATATTTGTTTGTGAATGTGAATTACTGAGAATATGTTGTGCACATTTTAGAAACCCCCTTATGTGCAGTGTACCCTTATTATATTTTGCAATGATTTAGTCGGAAATTTTTTCAAATTGGTTGTAAAACAGCTGATAACAGGTAAAATTACAAGATGCTTTTTATTTGTTTTTATAACGAATAAACCGATAGATAAAGCTGACGACGATCCTACAGGCCTAAAATTTAATTTTTCTAATAAAAATATATTCATAGTAGTCATTGAAAACATTTTCCAACCATCCGGAAAGTGAATTGGAAGGACCTCTACATTATTGTTGCGTTCAGTATTGAAAAGCGAACTATGGAAAGAGGCTTTAAATTCATAAATTAGTTTTATAAATATTTTATGTTTTGTGAATATGTATAAGATTAAAATAAAGTTTAAAAGTTACAAAAAAAAATTCCGAGCAAAGCTCGGTCGCCCAGGTACTCAATATAAAAGAGAGGTAAAAAAAAGGAGAAAAAAAACGATGTAAAAACTGTAGTGGTTCAAATTTCTTCTTACTTTTGAAGAAATTAATAGTCTTTGATTTTTAATATGATTAGATTAGTGGTATTATTTTTTAAGTACTAGAGGTTTTCTTTAATTTCTTTAAATTTACAATATGCATTTACACGTTCATACCATAAGCACAATCTACTTTGCACAAACTTTGTTTTTTATAGAAAAACTAGCTGTTACCTGCGGTTTCGCTCGTGCCCAGTACATGGCTTAATGGTAAAATTAAAAAATAATAGAATAATAAAATAAAATGAATAAATTTAAACAAATACAATAAAATTCCATTTTCATACTTGACACAAAACTCGAATTTCTTCTCCGAATAGTATACAAAATAATCTCGATTTAGTCTTGTGCGATCCAAGTACCGCTGTTAGACTGGAATACAGCATCGGAACTGATCCCATGTGAAGTATCACCAACCACAGTGTTGATGAATATTTTTATATCAAACACCGGTCACTAAGTTATAATGTAGTACTCCCTAGAAGAAACAAGTCCATGGGAGATTTTCAAGAATCGACTGGGATAATTATTGAACTAGAACAATAATCTCGATAATATTAATAAAGAAATTTGCAACGGAGGTCCAGTTTAACAGCTCAATACGATCGACACATTAATTATTAACACATAAAATAACAACATAACACCGATAAACAGGGAAAACCGGGCGAACAACTATCGAAAACCTTGATAGAATGCAGATTGCACATGGAGCAATTGCTCTGATAAGGCTGCATCTAAAAGCTTACAATAAATGCTGTAATCAAGTGGCCGTTTACAATTTAATGAGCATCAGGCCAAAACTAAACAAATGATCAAAGAAAAATAGAAACTAGCCTGGAAATTTTTTTTGTAATGAACTAAATGATAATCTGAGCGCAAAAGAACTGCAACACAAAATTATAATCTATAAAAATTCTTATTTTAATAAATATCTCCGTGGACCGATGAATTTATTTAAAAGTTTGAAACTCCTATCGAAGCTCTGGATATTCGTTCTCTTTAGCGAACATCTGATAAATTCAAAAAAATGGTTGAATAGAGAGATTACTTAACCCGAATTAATTAAAAGTATAAACCGAAAAAGGAAAGGCACTTCATCCGTGTGCATATTACTGCCTCCTGTTCTGTACATAGCCCATATTGGGCTCGCGTTTCCGTTCCTATAATTTCTCAAATTACGAAGAGGTTCCTCGTCTGCTTCCAACAATATTTAAATTTTTTTACATAATTCTATTCAGAGACTTTGTGACCACAAGCGCCAACGCAGATGGCTTTCTACTAAGCTAAACGCTAATTCTTTTAAAAACTCGTGCCTATTAAGCCTTTCATCCACGGCATTCAAATTGCATAAAATGAAAACGTTATCCCGGCCTGATCCAAAATATTGTAAAAAAGGTTTAAGAGGCCAACGCCTAGTCTCTCGAGAAGTCGTGTATGTATGGCGTTTGGGGGTTAAAAATGTTTTAAATATTATATTCGAAATATAATTTTCAACAAAATGTAAAAAATATACATTCGTTATTTTAAACGTTACAAATCTAATTTTTATTTGAGTAATATATTTATTCCTATATTTCTGTATTTCTAGTTCCCTTTTTAAAAGCTAAAAGTATTTTCTTCGACTCCGTTTGTAAACACATTAAATTATTGAGAAAATAAAAATGATACTACAACAAGATGATATTGTGTTAAAATTTAATTTGTGCAACATTACAGCAATTAAAAATTTAATTAAAAGTTTTACAGTGGTAATAATGGTGTTTTTTTAAATGATAGTGATGCTAGCAGTGACGAAAGGTAAAACTAATGCTACTATTTGTAACAGAAAGAACAGGTCATAATGACGTAATAAAATACTGTCTATAGTGTACACTTTTAGTACATAGATTTTCTTCACTACTGAAACTTATTAACTTATTCGTGTACAGTAAATAACGGCAAATATAAATTTGGCTACATAAACTTTAAATTTAGTTTTAAGCTAAAACAATGTATTCATCTTGAAATAATAAAAAAACAAACAAATAAAATGAAATAAAATAAAACAACTTTTATTGATACTAAAGAAAAGTTTCTGGTTTATTTATTACTACCAAAAATATATTTACAAATCTGAAATGAATTACAATCAAGACAATTTTCTATTTAATTATAATAAAATTAGCATATTATCCCTGACAGCCTAAAAACCCCTGCACACAGAATGAGATTCTACCATGAATGAGCAAGTGGTTGAAAATTATATATTACACAAAACAAAAGATGGTAGTCAAATTAAAGAGCGATTTACTGGGCAAGTATACATAGGCGTCGCCAGCGGGGGGCAGGGAGGGGCAGCTGCCTCCCCTGGAGCCTTGAAACTTTTTAATCAACTGGCATTGATGAGTATTCATAGGCGCGTAATCACGGACAATTTGGAAAACTTATGTTTTAATTAAGATTTTATTCTTGTTTTATAAATTTTATTTTTCCTATAACTCATATCCTTCTTCTATCGTCTTGCCCCTCCCTGGATCATCGGCTGGCGACGCCCTTGCAAGTATATATACATATATATATATATATATATAACAATAATACATAGATCCTAATATTAAATAAATAAAGTAACTGTATTTGTATTTTTCTACTTATTTTACCAATTGATTAAAACAATATACAGTTTCTTTTTTGTGCAGCTTTAACAATGTATATAAGTATTGAGTAATCATACGAACGTAATAGATTATTCGCATTACATTAATTACTGTGAAGTTTTTAATACAGCTTAAACTTCAGACTATTTTTTGATTATAATAACATTGAAAAGTTTAATAATCATAGTTATAAGCAGTACTTACTATTATTTTTAGTACACAATGATTCACTATCACACACCACTTAAAATCAAATCATCTGAAATTTATATACTAAGATATATTTACAAAAAAATAGATATTAGTGATGTTTACACCTCAACACAAATGTTTTCTTCTGTATTATGTATATTTCTAATTAGTTGTTTTGACTATTATGTCTTACGCAGATATTATTTATTATATGCGTTTATTTTAATCGCTTCAAAGATAAAATTTAATTGATTACCAAAAAATACACGGTAATAATTTATATTATTGCCCCCAGTTCATTCTGCCTATTTATAGTTCACAATAATACGTTCGTCGTCGCTAATTTTTAGTTCGTCTGACTTGCTGTATAGTTTATTTCATACTTCATTGTAAATTAATTAAAAATATTAATTTTTTTAAAAATAATTCAAATTAATTGTTTTTAAAATAGTTCAAACTTTTTGAATTATTTTTTCCACTTTATTGCTCTTAAAATATTTCAAATTTACTCAGAACAATGGATGGCTAAATCCAAAAGCGAATAAATTAATTTATAATTTAATTTATAAATGAAGGCATAATTTTAGAATAATTAATGTGATTATTTGCTAACAATTTTAAAAAAATTCATGTTCATTTGTGATTAAATTATTTCATGTATTTACTTCGCTTATTTTCACGTCATGTTCATTTTTGGTCGTAATTTTAGTTCGTTCATTTTCGCTGTTATTCATAGTGTGTGAACTAACACAAGCTATGAATAACAGCGAAAATGAACGAACTAAAATTACGACCAAAAATGAACATGGCGTGAAAATAAGCGAAGTAAATACACGAAATGGCGCGAAAAGTAAAATACCGGAATACTGGAAAGATAACATGTCAGTAACGGACATATTTGAAATGGCGCGGAAAGGCGAAAAACCGAAAAGGGAAAATTTTAAAAATAACAGACATACTATAAATAACGTAAAAAAATAGAAGTAACATAAAAAGAAAATATTAAAAATAACGTTAAAGAAGGCATAAGAAATGTAATTTTAAAGGTGATATTTAATATACTAAATTAACATACCTCAATAAGCGGGATACATTACGGCGGCGGTGTTATAGAAGGTGTGGAGGAGTTGGAAATGTGGCACTCGCTGCAAAAAGTAAAATTCTGTGATATAATAGGGGAAGAAATCTTCCCTAGTACCATATTTCGGAATTTTACTCCGGGCTTCACGCCATAAACATTCAATGTTATTGGTGTGAACCCCAGTATCTGGATTAACATATGTGACGGAATGATTTACAGTATGGTGGATGTAATTAGGATCACGGGAAAGGGGAGTATACCCTTTCCATTCGTCAGATTGGATGATAGAACCGGGACGGATAACACGGCAGATAATTGGAAGTAACGTTTCGGAGCTAAAGAAAGAAATCATTAAAAAAAAAAGTGGATATTTGGTGCAATTAAACCTGAAATATGGAAGAATGCGATGTCGGATATAAAATCGAATAATCTCTTCTTCCGTATAACGAACTAAATCGAAATAGTAGGGCTTACACGGCGCGTCGCACAACTCGATTTCGGCGGGCATACTTTTAAAACAACAAAAAAACAAAAAAAGCAACAAAAAAACAATAAAAGCAACAAAAAAACAATAAAAGCAACAAAAAAAGCAACAAAAAAACAATAGAAAACTCGCAAAACCGGGTCAGATCGCGGAAACTGGTAGATGGAAGCCGGCACAACAGGTACTATTGTAATGCAAATGACAGACCGGTGACATGCGGTGACAATAAAGGTACGGACACATTGCTATCAGGTCACGTGAGTTTGTTTCTTGGAGGAAATAATAAACTCATACGCGTGATAATGGTGTTCACACTGCTGTCACATTCTATCAATATTTCAGTATCATTAGACTGTGTTATCAGTGGT
Organism: Icerya purchasi; assembly: GCA_039619475.1. NCBI lineage: Eukaryota > Metazoa > Arthropoda > Insecta > Hemiptera > Monophlebidae > Icerya > Icerya purchasi. The sequence continues at coordinate 600,875,815 of CM077115.1, read as the reverse complement.
GTATCTTTATTTCACTAATCCGTGTTCAATTCTACCGTTGCTAAACGATGCGATGTAAGAAGTAAACAAAGAACAGATCACGTGATTAGGCTGTTGTCAAGTCTTGTGCGCTTACACATGATAACGAAAAATGTAGTACTCGAATTTTACATAGAGTTGTAATGTGTTGTGATTTGTCGTGTTCACACTGAAGTCCCATCATGTACTTTACGTTAGTTTTTATAGTGCCGTGATTACACGTTTTTGCCAGATCTGGAGCTACTACATATTTTTCCGGCGTGAGATGGCATTTTATTATTGTTGACGAGCGAATTAATTACCGAAAAGCGCGCCCGATCAGAACGTTGTATTTTTGATGTGTCAATGATATTTCTGTATCTTATCATTTCATTGTATTTTTCCGCGATTATTTACGTTATAAGAAATATAAGATTTTTAAACTCACTACTAATTATAAGAATAGTGTGATGATAACCAAATAGTGAATTTGCGAAATAAGTGTACAGTGTACTGAATAAGAAGTATTTTGATCGTTGATAATGCAGACAGTAATATTTTGTTACAGTAAATTTCAGTGGCATAATTAAGTTACAGTAGCAGTTATGTATACGTTTACCGTACTTGTTTATACATATATACTTCTATTTCACTTAAAGTCAATCAATTAAAAAAGTTACATCAGATTAATCACGGAACTTTAGAGAAAACTATCGAAGATTATAGTTGTGATATAACTTCTTATGACTCCATGAATAGTATGTGCAATAAATGTAAAAATCCAACGCTTAATATTCAGTCAACTGATAATACAGATTCTGTGACCATTTCTCAACGGAAGTCTGTTATTGAAGAAAAAACTGTAAAAGGCGAAAATAAGACATTCAAGATAACAAAGAAGGTTGCAGTTTCATCCAACGTTATTGCTGGAAAAAGAAAATGACCGAGAGTATTATTACTTTGATACTGATATTGATGTTTACAAAAAATTTTAACTTTTGTTTCTTTTTGTTAATATTCTTTTGTTTAATTAATTTGCTAAGCTTATTTTTGTTAAAAGTTTAATATAAAGTTATAGAGCTTTATTATTTTATACATGTTTGGATGGTTTAATTATTACCATCAATATAAAGAAGTTTAATATGATTAATAATCATACTTGACTGTGTCCATTGTTTAGTAAAAATACTGTTCAGAAGTGATTTAAGCTAATCACATTATTATTAAAAATAAATGTCTAATAAATAAATAAGTATAACATAAACATTTTCGCTTATTGAACTCGTAAACCTAAATTTTATATATATATATATCATTCAGGGAACTCCTAAATCATTCTATGAACACATCATCATTTCTGGGAACATCTCTTAAATCACATATAATACACTATTATTTTTGATATTTAAGAGTGGTATTAAAAAAAGGCAGATTTCACATACCTACAGCTAATTAATATACATGTAAGTCGGCGATATTGTCTAATTTAGATAATTTAGTACAAAGAAATTGCATTTTAGCTTCAGTCGTGGTGATATTTTAATTCTAAACGATTTTGTATAATTTTACCATGGAGCTTTTTAATTTTTTATGATTAACTACATGCTTCCGCTATTGTAAAGGCTAAAAAATAAAGACATCATTTATATTCTAATATTATTATAATCCTTACAAAATCGTTCCCGGGAATTGTTCGGCGACAGCTCACTTTAAAAACAAAATTACATAAAAAGTAATTAATGCTATACTTTGCCATCGTAGATATCGTTTAAACACAAGTTTAGTGATCATTTAAGCTAATCATCAAAGTTATAGCTTCTAGGTATATTCATCATAAAAATGAATTTGGAATTTGCCACCTTGGTGATTTTGACCCTTTTACATTTTAATATTACTTAATATACACATATTTTATTTACATACGTTAAAAATTAAAAAAAAAAAAACTACTTTTGTAAGTGACCTATTTGAACAGCATCTAGTTGCCAGGTTACACTACCAGCATCAGAAGTAAAATAGTCCTTAAAGTTTTCTCGAATCTGAAAAGCTGTACGAGAACTATTTCTTCTAATTGCATTTACACACGATAAACCCGATTCAGGAGGAATCGACTCATTATTTAGTTCAAACATATTGTCTGTACGTAATATGTTGTGTAAACAACATGCCGCAAGGACAATTTTGTCTACAAATTCTGGCTGCAATTCTAGCCGATTCCTAAAACATCGCCAGCGTGCAACCAATATTCCAAATGCATTTTCTACTACACGCCTGGCCCTGGACAATATGTAATTAAATATTTTATTATCCTCATCGTGTAATTTATTTTTAGGATATGACCGAAGAAGATAATTGGTTAACGAAAATGCTTCATCTCCTTCTAAAAAGTATGGCTGTGGCTCGCCATTTTCTATTAGTGGCGTTGGTGATGGTAAATTAAATTCGTTATTTTGAAATTTTTTGCCCATCTGAGATTTGAAAAAAATTCCACTATCACTGTTTCTACCGAAAGAGCCGACATCGACAGAAACAAATTTGTAATTAGCATCAACTAATGCCAGAAGTACAATAGAATGACTTCCTTTATAATTAAAAAATGTCGATGCGGCATTATTGGGGCTCTGAAGATTTATATGTTTCCCATCAATGGCAGCTATACAGTTGGGAAAATTCCATATATTTTTAAACTGCTCGGCATTGTTCTTCCATGTTTCCTCCGTGGGGAGTGGCATTGCAACCTCTCTCAATTTACTCCATATAACATCACAACTTTCTTTTATAATTTTACTAACAGTACTGAATCCTAATCTATAACTGAATCCAATACTCCGGAAAGAATTTCCTGTTGCTAAAAATCTGAAATAATACAAAAATCATATTTATCTAATCATTCTTATCGTAATAATTTTGTTTTATTAACATTTCAAATATTAATAAGAATAATGAAGAACAGAAAAAATAAATTATACTTTATATACAATTTACAACTCACAAAGCTAAGGAATGATGGGATAGACTAAGAAAATGTTTCAATAATGCAATAACTGGAATGGTTGTCAAAAAAAAAAAAAAAAAAAAAATTGGAAATATGAAGAACATGACATTTCTTTTACCATATTTGAAAAATAGAAAGTGATGATCTGATTAATTCACAGTTAAATCACAAAAATTACATAAATTATCTGTTAACTACATAATTTGTTTGAGAACGCTCAAATTGAAAATTGTTTAAGTAAACAGGTCCGTTTTTTAATTTAGACATATGATAAAATAGAAAAATTCTTAAGTGTATGATAAAAATGAGGTGCTTTTTTTTTTTTTTTAGAAAATAAGTTTTCTTTTAGAACATCATGATTGTAAAAATGTAATAAAGTTACATAGAAAAGTAACTATATTTCAGAAATGAATCAATGTAGATTGCTTCATGCTGAAAAACCTTGGTTTTAAATTTTTTGTCCCTTTACATTTTAACATTTCAAATTCTGTATATTTTTGTTTTTATTCCAACTTTCAGGCAATAAGTCCCTATTTCAATTTTCTCCATATTCATAATAATCCCAGAATAAAAATATAAATAATAATGAACATAAAGTATTAAAAATCTTAAACAGACGGCTAGCCTTTCTTCAGTAGATATAACTCTGCAAAATTGAGTATTCTGTTTTTTTAATTTGTTTTTTATTTTATTATGAAGACTATCAAATTGGTGCATTTCCATTCGGAAATACATTTTAAACCGTTCTGGGTCCTTCCACAATTGTGGAATTAACCCAGTGGAATTCCCCAAATTTTTCTCTTTTCCAATTAATGTCATGCACCCATTTCCTCTTTTTTAATGTTTCAGTCACTGCCAAAATACCTGTAACCATTTCTTCTTCCCAATCTGAGGAACTATTTGTATCTGTCATAATTATAATTTAAAAAAAAAACACCAAACAAAACTAGTATCGCAAAGTTAATGAAAAAGTCGGTAATAACAGAACAAAAATGGCGGTAATAACATAATATAAAAAAGGCGGCAATAATGAAATATAGAAAAACTGTTGATAGCATGTGACAGCAGTGTGACCACAAGCATGACATCACATTCAATTAACAAAGGAAATAAATTGTTTACATACAGTTTATTTTTTATATTAATTGAATTCTCATGTGTCTATAATATTTAAGTTACAAATATATTAGTTGTACAATAATATGTATATAAATAAATATAAACTAAAAAATGAGTTTTTTTATAAAACAATTGTTGGTTTATTATTTCTTATATAATGTAAAGTGAATAAACATAAAATATTTAAATTTAATTTTCATTAGATGGTGACAGAGACATCACCTCAATTAATAAAGAACAATCATTGTAACTGGTTGACGGCAAGGAACACTGCGAAATATTTTGGAACGTAGAAGGAAATGCATCATTGTTAAATTGCTCCATTTCTGCAGATAGCACCATTTTACTTATTTCAAGTTTAATTCTTGATTGCTCACGTTTTGGAAGTTTTTTTGTAATTGCAGACATACTAAAGAAGAACATGTCCGTTTCATCTAAACTTTGTGGATGGTTATATTTATTTTCATACCTCTGCTTCCTAATTACATAATTATCCTTTAAAATATTAATCATTTCATCAATTCCTTTGCTTTTCATTCTTTTTCATTTTCTAGTTTCACGTTCTTCACTTCGTCTGCTTTGCACCATCTTTTCATTTTCCTCATCTGATTCATGTTCTGAATGTAGTGCAATATCATCCATATCAGATTCTCCTGCTGTAACTGTAGAATGCTCTAATTCATTTAAATTACTGATTGTTCTGTAAAGAAAATAGATATATCAATAATTAATCAAAATTAAATTACTTGCTTAAAAATTGGTTAAACTAAATTATTGTTTACAATACTCACTTTCTATTTTTTACATATGGTAAAAGAAATGCCATTTGTTCTTCATATTTCCAAATGTTTTTTTTTTGAACAGCCATTCCAGTTCTTGTATTTTCACGCTGTCTACTTCTTGCATTGTTAAAACACCTTCTTAGTTTATCCCATTGTTCCTTGGCTTCATTTCCTAATAATTATTTATTAAAAGTAAGAAATATAAAGATAAAATAATAAACATAAGGTTTTTGAACACTTAAAAAAATACATATCTAAAATAAAAGTTTTTATCAATAAGTTTTACATTTTAGTAGTTTTTAACATTATCAAAAATTAAATAATGATCACAATTTTACACTTTAAAAAAGTTTCATATCATTATAGCAGGTCCAATACTGTAATTTCAGTAAATAAATGCATAATAAACATTTCAAATAACAAAAAAGAAAACACTTGATTTTAATCAAGAACTTAGCAGATGCATAGATATTAATAATTTTTTAGTGATTGTACGAAAAGAAAATCACTGTATTTACAATATATAATCCATTTTTAAGGTTTATTCATCCAACTGAAAAGTATGTCATTTCATATAAGTATATACATTAAAAAGACAAAAAGTAAATTCAGTAATTTATTAATAAAATAGTGTGCATAATAGAAAATGTAATGTTTAACCAAATAATGAATTTTTAAATATTACACCATATACAAGTTAATACCTGTTATTTCTAATTCATTTCCTATTTTCTGCCAAACTGTTTGCCGTAAAACAGTATCATGATAATCCATTAATTGTTGATCATCGTATAAAATTGGATATTCTCTAACTTTTTCTATTAAACGTTCTTCCATTTCAAATAAATACTATTGTAGGTAAAAATGCAAATAAACTATTTCAAAACAATAACTACCTCAGGTGAAATTAAAAACATACAAGCTCACGTCTCAAAATATCTGTGCATGAGAGCAAGTAGGAAAGAAAAATTTGACGTGATTTACGTTTCGTGACTGCAATGTGATCACACAGCATTAAAACAACATTCCAGATTTTTTGTAAACATGTACTATCACGTGACGTGATAGCAATGTGTCTGCGCCTTAAATCACGCCATCTATAGCAGGCGTGGGTACAATAATTGTAATGGACAAAATCACATTGTTTTAAAATTAACAATTATAATTAACAATTATAATTAAAATTAACTTAATATTTTTTTATTAGGGTAGAATTTTGTAAATATCTTTGAAATAGTAAATTAAAATTTTCAAAACAAAAAAAACAATATTTTCATTCAGTATGAAATAATTTAATCACAAATGAACATGAATTTTTTTTAAATTGTTAGCAAATAATCACATTAATTATTCTAAAATTATGCCTTCATTTATAAATTAAATTATAAATTAATTTATTCGCTTTTGGATTTAGCCATCCATTGTTCTGAGTAAATTTGAAATATTTTAAGAGCAATAAAGTGGAAAAAATAATTCAAAAAGTTTGAACTATTTTAAAAACAATTAATTTGAATTATTTTTAAAAAAATTAATATTTTTAATTAATTTACAATGAAGTATGAAATAAATTGAGACGAACTATACAGCAAGTCAGACGAACTAAAAATTAGCGACAACGAACGTATTATTGTGAACTATAAATAGGCAGAATGAACTGGGGGCAATAATATAAATTATTACCAAAATTTTAAATAAACTTTTTTTTAAAGAATTAAAATATAATTGTAGTTAAAAGATTAGTTAATACTTAATATTTGCGAGTTAATGCAAATTTATTGCATTAACATTAATAATTTATAAGATTCAGAAATAGCAATTTTTAATTCATTAATTTGTATAAAGACAAATAAAATCTGACTTACATAATTCTTAATAATTTATGCCTGAAAAAACAGTTTCATTATTTGATGATTTATAAATACTGTAATGCCATATTTAGCAGTCAGCATTGAAGAATACACAAAACATCGACTTCTTTACTTAAACAACTACCTATATAAAAAATTAAAAAAAAAAGAAAACATTAATAAAACCTACTTTTAATTTCTTTAATTTGTAAATTTATACATTTGTTTCTAGTTTTCACAACATATTTTAAAACTGATTTATTTGTTTAAATTTTTTAACCAAATATAAATTTTAGACCTATTAAAATATAAAATTACTTTGATGACACAAAATGATTGTATCATTGTGATTTTGTTTTTTCAACTGATATTTGAAAAATATTCTTCTTTAACTGAGTGTTACCATATAATTTATATCCTAAATAGCACAAAGACCTTTTTCAAATTCTTGAAAGACATCTTTAAATTCCCAGATGTTACAAAGTGAAACGTTTTTAATAGGCCCGTGCCCAGAATTTTGGAAAGGGGGGGGAGTGAAAATTTTCTTTGCATATTTATTTTATAACACATTTTTCACTAATATTCGTACTATTAATAATTTCCATCGTTTTTTATTTTTTTTAATATATCCTGCTATTTTACATCTAGTCTTATCAACTATTTGGTAATCTATGGAATAAGTTAAAATAACATGAATAAGCAACCCAACCAGTGAAGGGTGCTAAAATTAACTTATATATGTGTATACAAAATGCATACACACATATTTTTGCATTCTCACGGACACATACATACCATCACACACGCACACGCACATACACCCTCACACATCAGCACACACACATATTATTTATACCTTTTTAAATTATAAGAGATCTTGAGGTCGTTTCCTATTCAGCCTACATCCCTCGCTTGGGTTGCTCAGCAGTTCTTTTGCTGTACTATTAGGATGTTCTTTCAATCTGGCAGCATATCGTCGGGCAGCAGTTTCTATTTCATTTTTTACAAATTGAACTCCAAGATCTTCATGGATCGTGATGTTGGTTATGTACTATGGGGCAGAGATGATCGTGCGTAGCATCTTATTCTGTACTCTTTGCATAATTGAAATGTTGCTGTTTTTGGCACAGCCCCATAATAACTGGCAGCCGTATTGCCAGACGGGTTTAAGAATTTGCTTATAAAGAAGCAACTTGGTTTCAAGAGATATGATCTCTTACCGAACAGCCAGTACAGTTGCCGCAGCTTGATGTTCAACTCATTTCGCTTTGTTGTAATGTGCTTCCTCCAAGTCAAGCGTTTGTCGAGGTGAATACCAAGATACTTTACATCTTCTTTCTGAGGGATCTCCACTCCAATCATCATTATATTTCCGGATGAATCGATTCTTCGGTTAGTGAAAACTACTCGAGATGATTTACCTTCATTAATCTTTATTTTCCATAATTTGCACCAAGATGTTACTTTATTGACTGCTGTCTGCAGATTTTTACGCGCAACTTTTGGACATTTATTTGAACAGAAGATCGCTGTGTCATCAGCGAAAGTTGCTATATCAACGTGCGATGTAATAGGAATATCCGCTGTGTAGATCAGGTAGAGAAGCGGTTTAAGTATACTCCGCTGAGGAACTTCTGCTCGAACCGGATATATACTTGATTCGTCATCACCATATTTAATGTAGAAATATCTTTCGTTTAAATACAACCGGAATAATTCAGCTAGTTGATAGGGAAAATGACGTCGAAGTTTTTGCAATAGACCATCGTGCCAAACTCGATCGAATGCTTGGCTTACATCTAAAAATACGCTATGGCAGAGACTATTTTCTCATCCAGGGATTTTTCAATTTGACTAACAATCCGATATGCACCTGCTCTATTGTACTATGTTTTGCTCGGAAGCCAAACTGGTGTTCAGGTATTATCTCTTTGCATTCAACTATTGGCCTTATTCTTTTTAACAGTAATTTTTCGTATATAATTTAGAAAGTACCGGCAAAATTGAAATTGGTCGATACGATGATGGTTCCGTTGGAGGTTTTTGTGGTTTTTGAACTACAACAATTTGCGACAATTTTAGTTGTATTGGAAAATATGTTAATCGCAGCATTGCATTAAATATATACGCTAGTAACAACAGTCCTTTTTTTGGAAATTCCTTTAAAATTTTTGCTGTTATTAAATCATAACTTGGTGCTTTGATTTATATATTAATTATTTACATAAATGAATTACCCCTATATGAACATTAATAAAAATTACATATATTATTAATTATACGCTTAATAAACATTTTTTTGCTTAAAATATTAATGAAGTACCTAAAAAATGGAGCATATTTTTTCTTTTTTCTTTTAAAAGTAGGTAAAAACACCCTAAAAAATCATCAATATTTATTTTAAATTTGTGATTTTTTCCAGATTTTTTTGTATTTATAATAACTATTTCAGTTCCCATGGGGGGGGGGGGTTAACCCTTGGTTTTTAAGATGCCTTATAAGATGTAAAGCCGTTTTACATTTTTTTCAAAGAATGTTTTAATAGCATGTTTTTGTGATCGTCAAACGTTCGGACTAATTCAAGACCAAAATAAAATATCTTATGTTATATGGGTTCATCCACTTTATTTTTCAATCTTCTTGACTGTTACAGTTTTCAAAAAGGAAAGATTTTTCACAGGTATTGCATCAAACTTTATATTACTTGCGTTTTTTTAACAATGTTGAAATAACTTATATTTGAATGAGATTTCAAAACAATCGCATTAAAATAATTTGAACATAGAGACTTTGAAACAATTAAATTAATTCATTATATGTTGCATCTGTAACATAACTGCCTAAGCCCAGAAGTGGATTAAGGGTTTACAGGGCCCAGGGCTAATTTTGAATAAGGGGCCCCCTTGGAAGAAAAAATTATGAAAAAACTCAGTATTATATATATATATGTAAACAAACAAACAAACAAACAAAAAAAAAAAAAAAAAACTAATAAAATTAAAATTATGCTCCCTTTACAAAATCAACTCTTTTACCCTAAGAAATTAAAAACCTACATAAACTGAATGTCAAATGAGGAATTTTATACATACATATATATATACAGTGAAACTTCTGAATAACAGATAGTCGCAGGACCAAAAAAATTGTCCAGTATTAAGAAGTGTCCGTTAATGGGAAATAATAATGTATATACAGTTTACTGAAATTTACATTATTGTGTATTGTAATGTATTTAACAAGAATATAAAAGATAAAAAAATACAGTACATGTTTATACTTAAAGACATACATGCGTCTAAAATATATATAAAAAAAAAGGTTCGTATAATATGAAAATATGTATGTACAGTACTACTACAGTACTTACTTATATTTCTATTCCAGGATTAGTTAATAAACAAGTTAGGCAATAAAGGGGATAAACCACTTTTTGTTTTTAGGAACGCAAGATAATCTATAATTTTAATCACTTCTGTTCAAAATGGTTTTTTTTTTAACAGATACTTAAATCGTAGCGTATCGAACATATATTTCAATTTTCTATGAAAAAAATCGGTAATTTTACTACTTTGTTTGTTTCTTTCATTTAAAATCCGCGATTCGACATGCACTTGATATCATTTTTAAACTTTCAGCACCGGAGCTTTATGAATATGAAATACGATTTTTGTAATTTTTTCAATAACAACTAACGAGTGAACATTATTTAAAGTTCCACAGTTAACTTCAGTAGTTGTGTCGTCTTCTTCGCCATCATAAACATTATTGTCATCACAGTGTCTACTTCATCATACATCGGATGGATTTTGTTGTTGCGTGAATTCAGATTCTAATTCACTTTTATGTCGGTACATGGATCCTCCGCATGCAATCCCTCATCCATTAAACAATAATCTGGGGCACTAATTGAACTTTTTTTGACAAACTTTGTCCGTTTAACAGAAATCGAATTTCCAAAATCATACTTATTAAAATGTCCGCGTCGGTAATTGGGAAGGTCCGTTATTGGGAAATATTTTGATATTGTGTCTTATGGGTAAATGCCGGGGATTTTAAAATTGTCCGCTATTTAAAAGTGTCCGTTAGTAGAAGTTTCACTGTATATATATAAATATATATATATATATATATATATATATATACATATTAATATTTGCAATTTTTTATTAAAACATTGTTTTTTTTTTCTACAAAAAATATTTATATCACGTTTTTTTCTTTATATTAACATGCATGTTTAAAATCCATAATTGTTTATGTGATTAGAAAAAAATGAACGAAACATAGTACGATTTATTTAATTTTTCGAAATACAGATACATTAATAAAATTAGCAATTAAAAGTCAAAACTCGCTTTTGTTTTAAATAATTTTCATGCAGTTCTGAATAAAACGTATTATTAACTTCCAATATGAAAATAAAAAATAAAATATTGTTAAAATTAAGAATATTTCAGATGGTAAAACATTTTTACATAAAAAAATTTACAACGATTGCACGGGTATCAATATATTTAAATAGAGAATCGTTATCAATCAATTTGTCGAATATTTATTTATTATTCAATAGGTACGACGTTAAAGAACTCATTTATTTTTTTTCACACAATAAATTAGATTTATCGCAGAAAATTTTTGTAAATATTCACTTTATGTAGCATTTAGTTTGTTGGGAGAAAAAGAGAAGTTTTATAGAGAAAAAGTATGTAATTTTATTAATGGACTCATATATTTTTTTTTTATATATAAAAATTAACTGACTTCTTTTTAGGATAAAAAACGCAAATTTAATATCTTGCATTTTTACTGTATTGTGGAAAATCAAATTTTTTTTCAAAAGCGCGGGGCCCCCATGGAAACGTGTTAATAAGTGGAATTATGCGAATATAAGTGGTAAGAAATTGTTTATTTGTGTAATAAAAATCACATATTTGTTATTCTGTACAAATTGTAGTTATTTTAATTTTCAATGTTATATTGACCTTTTTATGTCTTTACTTCGGCACATAAAATTGAAAAGCGTTACGAAATGGAGCGTCACAGAAAAGCGTTACGAAAATTTCATGTCTATGTCTTTACTTTGGCACATAAACTCGAAAAGCGTTACGAAAATTTCATGTCTATGTCTTTACTTTGGCACATAAACTCGAAAAGCGTTACGAAAATTTCATGTCTATGTCTTTAAGATAAAACTATTAAATTTAATAAAGATTCATTTTTATTTATTTTTTTTTTTTTTTGTTGCACAGTCGGAAAGAATGACGTTTTCGCATGTCTTTACTTTGGCCCATAAACTCGAAAAGCGTCACGAAATGGAGCGTCACAGAAAAGCGTTACGAAAATTTCATGTATTTACTTAGATATGACTGATTACTAATAAGAGAGCATTTAATGAGACCGATTTCCCATACACGCGAGTATGCATTCAACAGAAGTAGATTAAAGTGTTTCCTATAACGACTTGTAAAGACCTGTGAAGAGCGTAGGTTCGTGTATTTCACACGTCATTATTTCATTTCCTCAATATTACCACCGCTAACGATAATGATGTAAATAAGGGGAACCTTGTACTAGCAATAGTTAGTTGTTAAATGTATATTTTTGCGCATACGTTGTGATATAATGTGTATAAAGGAAATCACAGGTTGCACGGCGACATTCTCGACGGAGGCCGCGAAGCGAACGACATTCTAATGTCGGCGGACGCCTGAATGGCTGTACAAAGCCCATTTTTAAGGGGAAACATGAAAATGTCTCACTGTGTTGTGGACTTGTACGCAAGCTGATTTCAAAGATTTTGGAACAAGTAGATAGTAGACTTTATGAGCTAATGATGCGTTTTTTTTTTTACTAATTTATGTGCCTATGTATACTTAAATTTTATAGTAAAATTAAATTTAAGTTAAATAAAATTCAGTATAATATATCTGTAAGATGCAGAGGAAAAAAGGTAGAACCATTAAATAGAAAATTAAGAGTAGGTGAATACATCCTGTTTGTTAAAATGGTATAATAAAATAAACTTTAATAACAAACAATATAGATCAATAAATTAGATAAATACCTATTTAGAAACGTTTTCGGGCATAACCCATCATCAGCTAACACTAACTTAAAGGAAACTTAAAACTGTTTTAAGTTTCCTTTAAGTTAGTGTTAGCTGATGATGGGTTATGCCCGAAAACGTTTCTAAATAGGTATTTATCTAATTTATTGATCTATATTGTTTGTTATTAAAGTTTATTTTATTATAAGAAAATTAAGAGATTGGTTCCAAGAAAAAGGAAATAATAACAATGAAATAATAAATGAAAGAAAAAAAAAAAAAGAAAATGCTGTATGGTGAAGTTATCAAAAAAATTATTTTCATAAATATATATATATATGTTATATGTGATCATATAAAAAATTTGTCGTTTAACTGACGGATGAAATAAAATAGCATACAATCAAGATATTTTCATTAAATAATGAAAGATATATATTTTTCTTTTTTTTTCCTTTTAATGATCTAGTCGTAATAATGCTTAACAATAAATATGCATATTTTTTATTTGTTTACTATATAACATTGAAGTTTTGTTGTAAGAAATTGTATTTTTTGTATTGTACTATAGAAATTAGTTTAGCGTTTTTTATTTATGTTAAAATCAGTATTTTAAGTAAAACTCCCAATATATATTATATTACAATCTATGTTACGAACTTTGCCTTTAAAATTAAATTTAAACATTCAAATTCATCAAGCATACCTTTAATTAAAAAAGTTTCTGGCATAATTGGAGAAGTAACAGGTATTTTTTTTAAAATTCCTTATGCAAAATATAAATCTGCTTTAGCTAAATTTCTTCCAAAAAAGTTAGTACCGTTTTGTAAAACAAGATGCTTAAAACGGCATCTCATACCATTCTTCAATTCGCTTTAAAAGTTCCAAAAATTATTGAAAACCTTACCAAAATAAGTCAGTGAAAAAATAATGATACTGCTGCAAAGGCAATCCCGTCTTTCTTTCAGTTTTAAGTAACTGCGATAATTATATTGAACTGTTTTATTTAACCGAAATTTTATTACTCACATATGCGCATAGCGTAATTTTTCAAAAGAAAACAATCGATTTAATGAAAACATCGCGCAAATAATTCAAAACTAGTCGCAGGCATTAAGCAGTTGGCGGCGAGAAGCCGATTTACAATCTCAACAAATATTTAAAACAATGAAAGAAATGACTGATGAAATAGAAGTTGAAATTACAATGCCTAGAACTTGTAAGCAATAAACAAACGAGACACCATGAAGTATCAATGAAGATTTCTCTAGATCCCACTTTTAGATTCAGTGACAGTAGATTTAAAAATACGTTCTTTGGAAAACGTTCTTGATGTCTTTAAATTATCTTTATTATTTCTCTAAAGTATAATTAAGTTAAATTCGCTCGAATTTGCAGAAGCTGTTAATTGTTTAATAAAGGGATTCGAAAATTTGTTTAATACACAACATGTAAAAAATCAAAAATCAAACTGATTCATTAGCAACAAAAATAGCTATGTTTAAAAAAGGTGATGAAGGCATAGATCCAACTATTTATATCCTCCTCGAAATTCTAGCTACACTTCCCTGTAACAAATGCTTCTGTTAAACGGCAATTATCTTCATTACATTTAATTAAACCTCGGTTAAGAACAATAATGTTAGAAACAAGATTAATAAGATTACCATTGTTCCATATTCACTATGATTTCAACTTGAAGCCACAAGAATTGTTGAATAAATTTTGAAAAACTGGAAAAATAAAAATGATACTATAAAGGTTTTTTTTCTATTTGGTTCTTTCTGGGGTATTATTTTTTTTTAGTACAATTTATCAAAAATTTGTAGCACATTTTTATTATAGAATCTAATAAGTTTCTTATATAGATTTTAATAATTTTTTCATGTAATTACTTTGCTTTTGTTTTATGCGGAAAATATATTATTTTTAAAAAAATTTATAAATACCTTGTGTCCTGCGAGGTGCAGATTATTATAACCAGAGTTCCCTTCACCGGTAAGTAGTTACTCCGTCGTTATATGGTGTTAGTCTCATTGGTGGAGAAGCGAAACAACAACCATGAGTTCTGAACGTCCACATCAGGCAAGGTGAAAATTTTCTGTTAAGCGGGCTTAATGCTAATCGGAAAAGTTAAATCGAAACTCACAGTCACTAATAAGAATTAGGAAGGTAATTTACTTGCCAAAAGTGTTCCAACAATAAATGCCGTTAAGCATTCTAGCGCATTTATAACAGCGGATTATCAGCAACTCGTTCGTGACAATGTGCCCTAGTGGGGTTGGATTTTACCAATGTAAAATGAGAAGGCGAATGATATCGCTTTCAGATTGAATTGATTCGACTAAAGGAGTAAACCTTACCAGAAAATCCCATAGAAGGCAAATGAGAAACCACCACACTGTATGCTTCCCGAAATGTGATGACCACAAATGATACGATCTGTATGTCATATAAACCAGCTAGCACCCGACGTTCCAATAACTCGGATTGAAATAGAGAATGGACGACCAGCCTTGTAGTAGGAGATCTCAATTACCGCATAGAAAATAGCTACCAAATCAAAATATCTGAAAATAAAAACAGAAAACTAAAATCAAGCAGGTCGTATAATAGAAAAGCAACATCACTCGGAATTGGAAATAAAACTAGAAATGTGGAATATAAGAAGTTAGCTAAAATAGGAAATTGGAGGAGCTTAAAGTACAAATAAAAAAATATAAGACAGATATACTAGGTACAGCAGAATTCAGATGGAAAGAAAGAGGAGACTTTTGCTCAGATAAGTATAGAATAATATATAGCCATGAAAATAATACAAGAAACCGAGGAGCAATAATATTTAATGAACTATGGAGCAAAAATGTGTTAACAGACCTTGCATAGACAATAACGTATTGGTGGTATAAATAGAAGCACAACCTGATCGCAATGACGAAGAAGTTGAAAAAATATACAGCGGCATCGAAGAAATTTATTTAAATTAACAAAGAGAAAAGAGAATATTATTACAATAGGAGATTTGAAAGCCAGTGTTGGAGAAAATGAAAGTGCAAGAAAATTCGTGTCGGAAAATAGGAACGAAACAGGCGAAATGCTAATAGAATTCTGCAGACAACAAAATATGTGTATCGCAAATATCTTGTTCATAGCTCACAAAAAGACAAAATGTACCGGAAGGTCGCCAGGAG
Organism: Icerya purchasi; assembly: GCA_039619475.1. NCBI lineage: Eukaryota > Metazoa > Arthropoda > Insecta > Hemiptera > Monophlebidae > Icerya > Icerya purchasi. Next base: position 600,859,835 of record CM077115.1, on the reverse strand, counting down.
ACAAAAAGAGATATCGAATGGATTATAATACTGATAAAGCAGAATTGTAACCGAAAAATTAAATCCAGTTACGGATAACAAAATACTGGATCAGATTAAACGAAAAAAGACCACACAGATACAAATGTCAACAGAAAAAAAGGAATGTAAATAAATTTAAATTATAAAGAATTAATGAAAAATATCTAAAAGAAACAGGTAAGATAATGCAAGGAAATAAAAATGAAAATGAAAGGCAAAAACTAAAGAATAATATAAAAATAATTACTGAAAATATAATAAGAAAGAATAAGAATATAAAAAGGAAGCCTTGGAGATAATGGAAGAAATTCTAGATGTAATTAAAGAAAGGAACCAGATAAAAAGAAAACATGGATACAGTGAAACAAAATGCAGATTGCTAGAAAACAAAATAACAAAAAATTCGACTCGCCAAGAAATAGGGAAAGATGTCGGAGACAATAAAGTAGAAAAAACATACGCGACTATAAAGACAATTCATAGTCAAGCAAGAGTTAAAAGTACGATAAAAAGGAAAATTATTAATATAGCAGAAAAAGGCATGAGATCTTTGGAAAGAGTGCGTAAAATATCTATAGGATGAAGACGATAACGGAATAGATGAGTAACGAATAAAACTAGAACAAAAGAAATTAAAAGAGAATAAAGGCAACATAGAACTAAAAATACTATCAATCAAATTTGAACACACACTAAAACATGTCACAAAAAATTAGGGAATCGGGCCGGATGGAATAGCGATAGGATTGATACAAAATGTAGTATTAACAACAAAACGAGAAATATACCGGTATATTAAAAAATGCTTTGGAACAGGTGAACTACCAGATAATTTCAAGGAAAATATAACAGTTATAATATAAAAAAAAAAAAAAAAAAATAGGCATAGAGGGTAAAATCAGTCTTAGAAATGAAAATAGCTGCATACACACACTAAGAACATTGTTAGAATATCTTATGTTTGCGTATATTACAAAAGCGTTCGATACAATATCGCGAGACAAACTAATTTAAGTCATGCAGGACGCAGGTATAAATTGGAAAAAAGAATGATGTGTAATTTATATAAGCATCAAGAACCAATAATAAGAATACGAAATGAAATAAGGGGCAAATTAAGAAGAGGAATCCGCCAAGGATGTTGTATTTATTTACTCTATATGCAGAAGAAATTTTTAAAAAATTAAGAGAGCAAAACAAAGGAATGAAACTATTTCTAAGATTTACAAATGATGTAGTAAGAGTGACAAAAATTTTGGAAAATACGAAGAAAAACTTACAAAATTTAGAAGATACTAAATAAATATGATCATGGTAATAGGAAAAGGAAAAGAACGGGTTGAAATAAAAGTTAATAATGAAAGAATATAACAAGTGCACAAAAGAAACAAAATTTTTAAATCAGTAAGGCTAAATATATGCATTGATAAGTAAAAAAGAATTTTTAAAATGTGAAAAAAATTAGCATAGAAACAAGAAAAAGATTCATTAATACACTAAACATGTAGTGTATTGGATGGATGTGAAAATTAAGTGCTACCCAAACAAGATAAGAAAAAGTTAATAGCTATGAAAATGTTGTTATGGAGAAGGATGGAAAGAATACTATGAATGGAGAGAAAATCTAATAAAGTATAGAAAATGCCACTCATACAAAATAAATACAAAAGGAAAATAGAAATCATCAGCCATACATTCTGATACAATGACTTTATATAACCGCAATAATGAAAGGAAGAACAGTAAGTAAAGAGGCTAGAGGAAAGTTCGGAAAAACAGATATCGGCATTATTAAAAAAACATACCAATATTATTGAGTATATAGAATTGAAGAGAAGATTACAAGAAAGGATAACTGACAAGTCGAGGGACTTAAGAAGAAAGAAGAAGGTAGTATTAACAACAGCCAACTTCAGCTGAGAACCTAAAAATAAAATAAAACTTAAATTACATTAAATATTTTTTTAAACATTTTTAAATTTCTAAAGAGTTCGCTATCGGATTTTCTTTGTAAAACAAGGTATTTCTTAAATCTACCATCGACCTCTACTAGCCCTCACATTTTACTCTCTCTTTACACACACACACACACACACACACATATATGTATATATATATACCAAATACTTGACTGAAGAGGCAGTTTTTGGCTTGCCAGTAGAAATCCTAGGAGTTGATACAAAGAAACATGCACAATATGTAAAACGGCAGCCCCCTGTCTGTATCAAATATCAGTGAATTCCGATTTGATGATCTACTCGCTTTCGTGTCTTGTTTGTCAGAGGCTACAGGTATTTCTCTGATATTAGCAAGTCACTAAGAGCTCATTGCGAAGCGTACACAGGCAAACAGAGCAAAGCGCTTAACGAACTCCAGGTATTTCTCTAGTTTTAGTGAGCTACATGCACGTTGTACTTCGCACATTTTTCGTCACGAAAATGTCACTACGTTATCGCTAGTTTTAGAAAAGTCTATTAATGTAAGCAGACGTATTGATTTACTTTTAAACAAATTTCTTAACGCGGTTGTAATTTTCCCTTAAATGAAATATTTTAGTTTTTCTTTTGACGAAGGCGCTGTGTTACGTTATTATTCGCCGAATACCGAATAATAAATGTACGCTTGTTCAGCAAAAGAAGAATGCGAAAAATCACTGATTCACTTGTCCGAATATATTATTAAAACAATAAACGAAAGAGAAAACGCGAGTAAATTCGAAGCCCTTAAAAGGCTATTTAAAATCTGCGATCGGAGTAGCAATGAAACGAAACAGAGACGAAAAGGAAAAGTACGCTAAACAATAGTTCCTAAGAGTGAAACAAATAGAATTGAAGCGAATAAAAAGTGGCAACGAAATAGTAAATGAAATTGACGAAAACTGATACAGGAAAAAGTATAAATATAAATATAAGTATAAATATATATATATATACGTAAAACGAATTCAAACAACGATCATATATAAATTTTCGGATACCTCTTTTAATAACACTAGGGAATTTAAAAATACCGGCTCTACCACAGATGTTACAGCTAACGAATAGTAAGTTGGCTATTGTTACATCATTGCTTTACACTTAAAGAAAAATCAATACAAATAATAACTGAATAATTCACTTTAATTTTAATTTACACTTTAACTGACCAACACGTTGTATGTATTTCACTTTATAATTTTAAAGTTGTGTTACTTCTATTTATTTATTTATTTTTAAAATTCATTTTGTATTATTCCTTTTTGTTGATCACATAAATTATTTTCTATACCAAAATGTAAATATCAATTTTCTTATACGTAGATTTAATTTTTAATTTTTTGAAAATGAAAAAAAGTGGCTTATTAATTTGAATTTGCTTGTGTAGTAGTGTGTGTAATTGTATGTCGAGTTAATTCCATTTCAATATTTTTTTTTTTTTTGTCTTGGAATAGTACTGAACAAACAAGCAGTATCACATATAGAGATAAAATATAAATGAATTTAAAATTTACACGAATACAGGCAATAATACGAACCTATCCTCGTAAGCAGATGGGTGCACCTTGAAATTCCAGGATGGGTTACTGATGGTAACGGGAAGAAGATGCAATAATGAATTAGACTTTATCTTGTACACTAGTGGATTGTGAATCGTTTCGAAAATCCTGCTACAAGGTCCTATTATATCAAAATTCGGTGAATATTCTTAAGTAACTTAACAATACTCATGTACAATATTTTTAACTATTTTTTTTTCTTTCCTGTCCCATGTCTCCTCCCCTCGATTATCGATGTACAAATCGGTTTGTCCGCTAACCGATCACCGCGCGAATCCTTTAAAGGCGATGATACATCTCGGTCTATCAACTCCCACAGTTAGCAATTGGTTCTCATGTGCTCGTAGTACACTCACTACCTCAACGACAAAGCCTAATTTTATTTAATTTCTTTTTTACTATTTCATTTATTATTTATTTCATGTATACATCAATGTAATGTACACATTACGATACACACCCTATTTTAATGTGATTTAAACGAGCATAATGAAAACAATTGATTTCCTATAGCATGTAAACCATTAAAATGAAAAAAAAAACAAAACAATATATATATATATATATATATATATATATATATATATATATATATATCGTTGCGCTTTCACATTTAACGCGCTAAAACACATAAAAGTGGACAAAGTTTAGTTTTTATGTAGCTAGCAGATGTACAGCTGTCAAGAAGTCAATTTTGCCCATGTCAGCCTTGTGCGCGCTATTTTGTAAGGGTTAAACAAAACGAATAACCAGGATCGATGAATGGACACCATCCATGTTTTTTACAAATTTGTGCAACATTTAAAATACAAAAAAAACTTATTTCCAAATAATGAGATGAGATAATTTATTCCGAAATATTACATGTGCTGCATTATTATACCGAATACTATTAATGAATAAAAAGTTACCTTACAAAAAGATGTTCCATTTCACGTTTTCATTTTCTTTCCTAACTTCCAGTTTAGGAAACATCGAATTCTGTTGAACTTGGTCCATCGTGAGCCTTAACAAATCTATAATTTCACCCTAATCACATTATTAAGTATTATTTATTTCAATATCAGAAAGCTACCTGTGTTTTACGAACTGCAGACTAGAAGTAGTAGATTAATAAAGAAAATTTTCATTTTAAATTTAATATAATTAGCGTATCTCCGGTACGCCGGTTTTACTTTTTCAATCACTTTGGTTTGCGGCGACTTGTAGTGGTTTTTATTGCACCGTTTTGTTAACATCGCTATGTTTAATAATCTCGCGTATCAAAGATTTTTTAAATTTTATACCCTTCATTTAAGGATATCTTTTGTAGGCTGATTTGTCACATACTATCCCTCTTTTTACGTAATATTCCCTGATTTATTATGATTAGAATTTCTCTGAGATCTGCAACACTATTTGTTACGGTAAATGAAGCGAAGCCGTTTTATTATAATTTAAAAAATTGTTGATGTTTTTTACATGTATAATGTGACTATTATCGCACGTACAGTACGAATCACATCAAATGTGGTAGTTTCTTAAAATGAACGAATAGTGTATAATTTTTAATTAATATTTCCAAGATTATTGATCATTTCGGTTTAAATAGTAAATTTGATAAAATGTTAAAACTTGCCATTTTTTTCCAGAGAACAAATGTTTACGCGTTTCAATATAACGCTTAAATGTACTTAAAACTGAAACTCTACAAAGCAGTCGGCCATTCTAGACTTAAGTGCCGTTGTGGCGTCTCCGAAGCATTTAAAATCCCCTGCTTGATTACGATTCTTCAAAAATGTTTGTAACACCATTTCAAAAAGCAGCAGCAATATTCTTTTTATTATTTCTTCGATAAAATTTCAATGCAAAATACAACTTATATGTAATTGTAAACATTGATATCATTCGCATCAGTTCGCTCTTCTGATTATACGCAGGTTATAAATGTATACTAGAAACAAGCATCTTCATATAATGACAAAAAAAACCTCATTAGCGTCAGTATTTTTATTTGTTCATTCTTTTTTTTTTTCGATTGAAGGAAATTCCTATTATTAATTCATCACAATTTACTATAATTTTAATTTGTTCCGCGCTCAAGACCTTTTTTCTTAACCCACTAATATCGCGGAAATATGTTGTCAATCGTTTGCACAATCATTAATTATGGCGGGAAAAAAATCAAATACTTCGAAAAACGGCTAGCAATAAATGCAAAATATTGCCTGTTTGAGAATGTGGAAAAGTAATAATAATGAAAAAAGTAATATTTTTCATAATGTTAACATTATTTTCTTAATGTATGGGAAGACGTAAAACATTAAACGAGTTAAAATTTTGAAATTCATTTAACGGGGCCGAAAAGCAATTACTTATTTAGGTAAAATTCGTTAATGAAACGGCTGTTTAAAAAAAATGGCAAAACTAGAACCTTAAAAAGGTATATAACAAAAATTGAAAATAATGTATTTTTAATTAATTTCGATATTGATATCCTGAACGCAATCACACTTGTAACTCTAACGATGAGCGAAGATTTTCTAAATTCATACGGGAATAATTATTTTTTTTTATATATAATTAATAAGCGTTTTTTTAAATTCGTTTCAAAATTTTCATCATTTATATTTATACAAAAAAATAAATAAAATGGGACAACCATCTATTGCAAAAGAAACATCAGAAAATAATCATTTTGTAGAAAATTATTTTTGAATTTTTTACTTGAAAAACAAAAAGTTTACATTTGAATATAAGTAGGTAATCATTTTTTAATATATTAATTACTTAGTCAGTGAATTGCTTAGGTAATTAATTTGGAAAACATTTATGTAAAAAAAAACCGCTCGATATATATAAAATAAAATCGCTTTAAAAATCGAAAAATTTCGCGAGTATTTCTTATTTTAACAACAGCGTATTTGTACAATATACAAACATTAACGAAATGATATAAGCTCCAAATAAAAAAAACAAGTAAAATTTAACAGGCTTCACCGACAGAACGCTAATCTTTTTACATGAATCTATTCCTCTTCCTGAGGAAAGAAAGAAAATAACAAAAATATTACAGAAATATCCCAAGCAGGACCGTATCTGAGGGAGTCTTTTCAGTGTTCAACCCCCTCCCCCCGAAATGTCTGAGAAATAATAATAACTGCTTGAATTAAATGGACCGAAATTCAGAATAAATTTATTTCTTTTCAATTTTTGACAAAAGAAAAGATTAAAGTTTTAATGAATTCTATGGAAACGACTATTTTTTATTTGTTTTTGTTGTACTGTGTTGTCAAATATTTCATATACAATAATTGACTACAAGGCTTTAGTGTGTACTATTTATAAATAACTATATATTTCATGATGACACGCACACCTATATACATATATATATATATGTATATTTATAAAAATATTTTCGTAACCCCTCCCGAAATTTTGGTCTAGATACGGCCCTGATCCTAAATATTCGATACTACAGACTTATCGACTTATTTTTATTAAGATACAGACTTTTATTAATCGCAAAAACATTTGAGTTAGTATACATAAATGCACGTGTAGAGAAAATTTACTTTTATTTTAAAAATATTACACATTAATGTTGGTATTTTTTATTACAAACTATAGAGAAGTGTTATAACACACCTCTCACAGCTTTAAAATAAAAAATATTCCTACATCAATAGTGCGCATAATGACTGATAGAAAATTGCTTTGCGAGGAATCATATTTATATAATATGTAATGTTCAAAACTTTTCGTATGTTAACTTGCTGCACGGAATATATGAAACAATGCCAAACTAAACAGAAATCTCTAAAATTAACTGATGCCAGTTAAAGTTTAAAAGTAAATTTAATTACTCGTCGCTTGCTATAGCAGAATGACACCTATTTTTGCATAAAGCTATTACAAAAAAAAACAATACACAGTGTTGTTATTCATTATGTGTGATTAGAGTTTAATTGCAGTATCATCTTTCGAGGTAAAATATTTCTAAACGAAAATTAGTGTATATTATGTAAAGATCTACGCACACGATGGTAATGCGTGAAATTCCTTTAATTAAACATAAAATTAGAGTTTAATTTATAATTGACAATTATTGTAAAAAAGTCGACGTGTTCAAAATGTCCCCCCAAGTATTTCGTGCCCATCTCGCATTAATAATGACTAGTGTAAACGGTACACCGGATGATATCGCTGAAACTGTTAATCTTTCAGAAATATAGTACATAGTAAACTTATCTCATTCTATTTATACGTTTTCCCTACTTTAATCGAAACATTTAATACAAATAACACAAAACAGATTATTTAATTTTTTTTTCAAAAACGCATTTACTTAAATTGCATAGAAGACAGACTTGTTGAAGTTTCCTCTGTGACCGATAAAACTGCGTCGAGACAAATTAATCGCCGACAATCCTCTCAGTAATTTTCTAAATAACTGTTCCAACCTTCGGTAATTTTTTTTTGATTACTTATGCTTAATCGCTTTGTTTTATTCGTGTGGTATGTGTGTGTGTGTGTGTGTGTTTCGTGCTTATTGTATCGCAATGTGAAAATTATTTCAATTTAGGTTACAGTTTGGCAGTTTACTCTGTTAACTAAAGAGATCTAGAGGGAGAACCTTTTTTTTTGGGGAGGGGGCTTGGAAAACCAAGGGGGCAGCTACCCAGAACAAGTGGACTATATCAGAGATTAAATTTTAATCCGGTCAGAGATCGATGAAAGAAAAGAGGCAAGAATAGGAACCACCTCTGAAGATGGTAAACTTAAGATATAGGAAGCATTATAAGCAGTAGGAAAATTCAGCTTTAATAGCTGTACAGGATATTATGTTTGGAGGAAAGATTGGAACATTCAAACAGCACGTGGATCACAAATGAAAGAACAGTCACTAAAATGCAAAGGACAATAATAAGGAGACGGGGAAAAGATGGGAGCAAAGTATGATTGAACCGCAGACGGCAGATAGCAATAATGAAAAAACGCTCAAGGGTAGGAAAATAATAGAACCAAGAACAGGAAGTGGGTATAGGCTGAATAGAAATGTGGTAAAATGAGTTAGGATTAGAAACGAAGTCTGATATACATCCTTTTTCGAAGAGGAGGGGACGTATGTTGTGACGAGAAATCCTTTAAAAGAAATGTGGGGAGTGTATCGCTGAGCGCGCTAAGGAATCCACCGCCTTGTTAAATACCCGTATGACGTGGAACCGAAAGAGAAGGTCGATGGAAATGGAATGGAAAAGGGGCAGACTGTAGATGAGAGAACGTATACAAAAAACAATAAAGTCGAGGGAACATAAATGAAGAGAGGATATAGCTTGAAGAGCATTCTTGGAGTCCGAAATGATTAGTTATCTATCAGAGGATCGAGTTGAGGAAATAAATATAACGATTCGAAAATAATATCCGCGGAGAAGATGAAGCAAAAAGCCGGCAGCCTGAAGGAATTACCGGCTGAGGAGAAAAAAGGAAGCAGCTACTTAAACTCTTAGAACCATCGGTAAATATTAAGGAATGAAGAGGAATAATAAGAAAATAGGGAGAACCTTAAGGAATAAGAAATTGTTAATACTGTTAAAAGCCGGTTAATTTTTTTCTATTCCTAAATCAAATCGTATACAATAAAACGCTTAAAAAAAAATATGTGTACCATCATCACTTTTATAAAAGTTAAATATTTCGGCCAAACTTTTTTTCTTCATTTATCTGAAATATTAAGTTTTTCTTAATCAGTGTTCAAATAAATTCAATTTGCGAAAGAAACGAAAAGAAAACAGGAGTTTATCGGAATCGAAGTTTAACGGCAACTGGAAGTCTTCTTCTTCTATTTTCTTCGTATTGCTGTCAAGCGTCGTGACCAGCTACTATTTTTACGTTTAAAACTGTACAAACATAGGTGTTCATGGCAATTGTTACACGAAACGTGAATGCATACGCGTGATTTTACACTCTGCATTGATCAGTAGATGTTTTTGATTTATACTAATGTAGAGTAGCTAAGTGTCGTATCTTATATCTATGTACCAACATATCACATGCATGTTTGCCATTGTCTTCCATACGATATTCTATTGGCGGTTATTTTAATTTAATTTTTATCAAATAATTGCTGTCGTCGTCTAGGATCGAACTTCCGTGATGAAAATCACGTGCTCTCTAGCCACTGAAATGTAATATCCGTTAAAAGTCACACCTGAATCATTTTAATCGCCGAAAAGGATGCAGGGTTGTGTTAAGCGTAATTTTTGAAACGGGCGAAGACGTTCTCGATTAATTTATTTCATTTTCCAAAAATGATACGGGCAGTAGGCGAAGTAAACAAAATATCGACTTTTTCACAGATAATAAATTCCGGATTTTTCCTATTATCATAATATGGATAAGCCTGGGAAAGTGATTAAAAGTTAATAATATACGTCGTCGAAATAATGCGTTTAAAATTAAAAATTATTATATTACACCTATACAGTACAATAGTATAAGAAAGTAGTTGATAGCGTTTATCATTTAATATACAATTATGACAGAAGTAATAATGTTAATGATAAAAATAATTAATAGTAATAATAATAATAATAATAATTAAGAGTAATAATAATTATCAATAATAATAATAATAATATTAATAATTAATAATAAGAATAATACACATACAGTGAATTAAATTATTGCATATAAATTTCGTGTTTTCGAGTATATTGCAATACTGAGATATAAAAATTACACCGCGGTGAAGAAAGGATATAAAAAAAAAGATAAATAAATTCGTAAAATAGTTCTCGTATAATTATCGATTTCTGCAACTAGTACATATTAAAATATTGTTATTAAATAATAACCACGGTATTATAAAAGTAAAGAAACCAAAAGATAAAAAAATGAAAATAGCACATGGCTATTATTATTACACAGTCAAATTTAATTAAAAACACATATCTTACACATATTAAAACATAATCGGATATTCTGAAATTTATAGGAACTAAATGCTCTTTTTCTCATAACGTCTTTACTATTATTATTATTATTATCATTATCATTTATTATTATTATCAATAATAATATCATTATTACTATTATTACATTAGCCTACACGACGTACGTTATACATTACTGTACGTGGTGTTAGAAGACATGCTTTTATTCCGTTATATCGCTGTTTGTTGCGCAGCTACAAATATGATTTGTAGTTTGTAACGAATTCGGAATTTGAAGAATTGCTTTTTAATTTTTAACAATTTGATTAGAGGGGTAAATATTGGCACGTTGGATTAAATTTTAGAGCATATACAGAAGGTGGTCCTTGAAAAAAGAATACAGAAGAAATCAAATGAAATTTTAAATATTCAAGCTGAACACGGTATTTATTTTTACGATTTCATTATAATGTGAAAAAGGGACAAAAAGGTCCGTTTTTCCGGAAGAACCGGAAGAAAAAGTAGCTGCAACTTATTTAACAAGTGCACATTTAGCAATAATGTCAGACTGTGTGTATGGCAACACTCAGCACCGATGATATTTATGTATATTTGGTAACATACGATTCTTACATCTTTACATTATAGAATAATAATTATTTTACACGCATAGTAATAATACTAATAATAATAATAACAACATTAATAAAAATGATGAAGAGTCAGCGCTTTAGTATAACACAGTACAAATAATCTTGTAATAAATAGTAATGAATAAATTAATATATTACTAATGACAGTCCTTTAATGCGCTGCTGTAGACGACGAATTAAAAGGAAACGTAATAATAGTGTAGTTTAAAAATGCCTTTACTGTTGAAGGTGTGCTGACGTCTTTGAATAACATACGACACAAATAAGGGCAATTATTATGCCGGAGCAGCATATATGTACAAGCATTCGCGTTACACACTAGTTCACGTAATAACGCAACATTTACATTTCGGCTTCTTCTTCAGAACAACGTGTTCCACCTGTGACGGATCAGCCGGTACCGGGACCGTACCAGCTTCCACTTCAACCCCGGTGACCGGGGCGCCGACGCCGTCACCTATTAACGCGCCGTTAGCTTTGGAATCGCTGCTGTTGGCTGTTTTCGAAGCTAGCTGTTCTTGGATATCCTTTTTCGCAATCGGGTCTGCATTAACGACAGCGCCATCCGTACTGGAAAACTGCTGACTTTGGTTTATCGCGATGATCGGTTTGCCCTCCTTAATTAATCCCACGATTTCGTCCGCCTCTTTAGCTAGATCGCCGTCCGGTCTAAATGGATTTTCCCAGCCGCTATCCGTACTGAAAAAAGATGAAAAGCAAAATGAAATTTCAAGCAGAACTGGGAATTTTGCGCGATTCTTTCTATATGCTTACATGGACTTCATAAATTGCGCGACAATGTGCGTTTGTAAGAGTGAGTGCTGGGTATACCGGCGTGTATGTGTATGTATAATCACATGATATATACTTGTTTATAACCTGTATTATTATATATTGTATTGTGTTGGATGTATGTAAATAAATTTCAATTTCAATTTCAATTTTGGCCAATTCGAACGAGGGGAGTTACTCGAGATTATAGAAAAATTATTAAAAAGGATATTATGTTTCACTCCGCTTAAAGCAAAAAGATGAATTCCTCATAGAGACTCTTGACAGTGTTCGCGTCGGATATTATGAAGTTGTTATTCATCGATTCCGCAATGAGAGTGTTAGATTTTTCTAACATATAACGGGCGTGACGCCTGAAACACTCTTACATCTTCGACTCCGATTTGTTCCAGAGGCCGGTTAATATCTTATAGCAGTGTCATTTTTCTGAATAAACCTGAGAGAAGAATGACGACGGGATAAAGGTCTGCTACAGTTTTCTTCGATGATTTTTATGGCTTCTCGTAATATATCGCGCTGTTTTCCCATCCAACGACGAAACTATTTCTAATTTCGATTACATTTTGTTTGTTACATTCATCTCATCTCCATCTGTTGCGTTCGAATTTTTATTTCGATTAAATCCGCAACTGTTCCGTTTCCTTTGCTCTGTGTCTTTCTGTCCCCCCGGCGACCATTACTACACGGCGTTCTTGTGTTTCTTTCATCTTGCGTAAATGTCTGATCGAATTGTGTTCTAATTAACTCTAGTTATTCGTTTAAATTTGAGCGATCAAACGAACCGGAATATTGCGTTCTAAATCGTTTGCGAATCCGGTAAATCCCCAGCTTTCTCGCTAGCACCATCTTACTTCAATATTTTATACCATTTGCATTAGAGTGCGACCCTCTCTTTCTTAATGAATCACTCGTACTTCTTGAATGTTCAGACTCATTACGCAGAACAGGTAAAGTCAAACATGAATTGAGAAACTTTCTGGTCCGCTCTAGGTTCTCTCGAGGTTGCGTTTTAAACGGCATTCATTTTACAGACATCATCGTAGGAGGCAGACTCGTCTTCTTGTGAAGTGTGTTATTTTAGTCTTCTAGAGTTTGGCATAAGAGGCATATGTACACAATCAAAGGTAAGATAAATGTAAAAAATAACAATAACGCTAATTAGTTATCTAACTGCGTTCAGCACACAAGGTTAATGAGAACGTTTCTTTAAATCCCCCCCCAAAAAAAAACCTCATTCTCTCCGTGTTAAACTTTCATTTGAAGTTCTATGATTGGAACAACGCCATTTTAGATAGTTTTTTTTTTTTTTTGTTAATCGTTATTTTGAAATAACGCCTGTTATATTTATTTCAAAAATTAAAAAAAATATTAAACGTATTTTAATAAAATTTTAATTACATCCTCCGTAATTTTTCATCAGAAAGTGCGGACCCCCCCGTTCGTGAACAAAACATTGATCGCCTACATAGACGTAGTGGCCGCGAGAATAACATTTTATCGTGTCATTCATTTGAGGATTGTTTAGAGGACGATGAGCTCCGAAGATATACGAAAGAGTAACGAAGATGAAAACGTCAATATGGACGACCGACTAATTATTAGTGCAGAAAACAGAGCGGTACCAGCGACCAGGGGCACCGCAGCCAATATAAGCGTTGATTATGGTAAAAATAAAAATTAATTGTGGGCGTACAACACGAGGCCAATTAAAATTTGACAAACGACGTAAACAATACGTAATCTCTTCGCTGCTTTCAAGTTTGCAAAGAAAAAATTTACCAGAAATCGTCACATGCATTGCAAATATAACCTCTGTACCGGGTCGACGCAGCCCCTGCTGTCTTCTATAAGCCTATTGCAAAGAAAACGATCAAATTTTCCTATCAGAAAACGTCGCTCCAAGCTACGATAATAATAAATCTGAACTGATTTAATTAACGACGACCGTTGTCGTACCTGTCACACAGAAAGATGTAAAGCATCAACTGTGGTAGCCATTGTTCCATAACGTGTAATATTAAAACAAAAAATTAATTTGCGACGTAATTGAGCTTTTTGAAAGTGGAAGTACATATAGATAATTGACGTAATCGCGGAAAGATAAGATACTATTAAGTATGATGCCACAAGATAAGAGAATAGATTGACTAAAAGAACGGGGAAAAGTGGTACAAAACAAGATTAATTAAAACGCGGTTTTGAAAACCATCGAGGCAGAATTTTTTAGTTGATATAGATAGATGAAAAGAGAATAACGTATTTTCCAGAATGGAAAGTGAGTTATCAAGTTTTGCATTCGTAGAAGAAAGTAAAGTAGATAAGAATATCATTGGCAAAGAAGAATGCATTGAGTAAATTTGAAAGATAACGGGACTAGGAAAATAAACATTAAAAACCATAGGGCTTAGGCATGACCTCTGGGGAGGCTTCAGAAAACTACTTTCGAATTAGTGAAAATTACGGAAGTAACTAGGGACGTGAAATGGACAGGAATATTAATGGAGAGAATTTTATGTGGTAAGGAAGATAAATGGACATTATCAAAAATCAAAATGACATCAATTAAGGCGGAAACGGTAAATTTTGTAAGAATAAGAAATTTTTATATATATATATATATATATGTATATATGCAAGACGACACCAAACTCAGATGGAAACCAAAAACACATATTGTCCAAATGTTTATTGGTTATATGTTCAAAAAGTTTCCTTAAGCACACAAAGTCAAGGAAATTGGACAGAAGAAATTAGGTTTCTTCTTCAAAATAAGGATAATAAAAAAGGGGAATTTCAGAATGGGAAAGTTGTACCAGTATATAGCGAATCATTATAGTTTAACAGAAGAGTATTACGAGCGCAATCTGAAAAGTTTTTAAGAATAAGGAACAGAGACTATAATATTCCAGGGCTAGATTTAAAGGATTTGTTGGAGTTTTCCGATGCTGAAGTTAGGGTAAAGAGAATGTGTGTATAGACTGCGCAAGAAAAGCCAGGAGTGCATGTTTCATCGAGGGATGGAACATAAGCGCCAGCAATTGAATCATGCAGTATGAAGGACAGTATGCGAAGACTAAACCATCTTCCAAATACGGGAAGAAATAGGAGTAAAGCTAGAGGATGAAGTGTCAAAAGTTTTTCCGTGAGTTCTTTTTGATCGTCTTAGGAATAAGTCTGGCCTTGACATTAGCCTTTTTATAGGCTAAGAAGTTCCCCCGAAGGAAGAATACACCCGGAAGAGTCTAAAAGAAAAGGTGCTTTCATTGAAGGCATTCGAACAACCCGATTGTTCCACCAAAACGATGAAGTAGGAAGAAGATGAGGATTGCTTTTAGAGGGATAGATCGTCGGTGTAGAAGAGGCGGTCAACACAGAGGAAACCGGATTGTACAAGATGTGCCCTCTGAGAAGAGAATGGAAATTAGGGGGAGAGATAAATTTTGTAGATTGAGCGGAATTTATCCTAATCGACTTTATAAATAGAGACCATCTCGGAGCGTAGAGAGGTCTGGAAAAATCTGAACAAGGAAGAAGCAAATCATTCAAGGAAAAAACTAATGGAAACGTGATCAAGGTGTTATCAAAAGAAGTTTCCCAATGGTAGTTGAACCAAATTAAGAGAGATGGAGTAAAGGTCAGCCGTTTATTTCACTTTGTTTAGTTTTTCTTTATTTTCAATCCAGATTTTTCCAAGTGCTTTTTTTTTCTTTCAGTTCTACGTTTTGTTTCCTACGCTTGCCATTAATATGCGTATTTTGTTTAACTTTTCATTTTCCGATATTTTATAATAACTCATTTAATTTAAGTTTCATTTCCATTATTCGCGTATATGTAACGCATCTGTGGAAATCTTTGCAGCAGTAATAATTAATAATGAATTTTGATTACTGCTTTTAGTATATTAATATTGTTGATAATGTTGTTATCATTAATCATTGCTTTTATTATTTATTATTCCTATTATCATCGGCATTCATGTTATTAGTAGGGTTTTCTGAATCAGATTCGCCTGAGTGCTTGAAAAGTAAGGTTGACAAAAAAGAGAGAGGACTTGAAGGTTTTCGGGCCCCCGCCTCTGTAAAACTAACGGATAGCTTTTTTTTTTTTTTTTTTTTTTTTGGGAGGAAGCGTTTGAAGCCGCTCGGCGGCCCCCTTTAGATAAACTTATCTATTATACCAAAAACTAAATAAAAATGTACACGCGAATCAAATAATTAAATAGAAATAAAAATAAAACAAGACCAGGAATAAATGGAAAAATAAATTAATTTGAAGACGTAGCAAAATAAACCAGAAATAGAGAGTAACGATGCTGGTAAATAATTAAATTGGCGAAGTGATAAAATAACTCTGCAGCGACAAAAATAGACGATGAAATGAATAAATGAACAATTTCGCAAATTTCTTCAGCGGATAATTGAACGCTAGATAAATAAACTTTATCACTCTCATAACGAACTACGATTACAATTAGCCACTGAATAAATTGATAGTAACAGCTTATTACGTTTATATACATATACATATATAAATATACATACATACGCGATAGGAAAGCATATGACTAGGCGGAAGGTACACACTGCAAATGGTGGAAAAAATGACTCTCCGTTCCTTGTGTTTATTTTTTTTCGTGAAAAAAATTAACTTTTTACGCGGAAAGCGGAAAAAAATTGGATAAATGCCAGTGTAATTCTCCGTGCAAAAGAAAAAATAGATTTCTCTATGCATTTCTTGAGAACCACTAAGCTAATTCTAGTTAACGGTCGTTATTCGCATATTATTGTTACAAATCCATCGGCATTATTCTAATAGCGTAACTGATAGCGGCATTAATTTAATAAATTAGTAAAAGCGAAAAATTATTAGCGCTTTTTGCAGTACCGCTTCAAAAATAATTATATTTATCTTATCAAACAGACTCGGAAAAGTGAAATCTAATGTTAACTATAAATACCGAGCCTATTGAAGGGTATGTTAATTATTCTGAACACAAGTTCAAAAGCGACAATTTTGTGGAACCGCTTATAGAGATGTTCCTCTAATAAAGATATGGAATTATTTTATTACTATAAGAAATCATCTGCTCAATTTTACAGATGTACACTATGAAGTTATTGAAGAATTATGACTAATTTATACAATGAATTAGGTTTGACACTTCTACCATATCTTACGATAAAATTAAACAGCGAAGGTTTTATAATAATTTCATTTCAATTTCAATTTCAATTTCAATTTCAATTTATTTCTATTTCACAGGAAAAGGGAAAGCGAATAATTAATTATAAATGATGTCTCTTAGATTACACGATTTTTCTTCAATAAAAAGAAATACTCTTTTTGGCGACAGAATCTGAATCTAATCAACAAACTTTAGCGTAAAATTTGGGAGTAAACGGATTAGGCTATATCAGATTATACTCGTATGCGCGCGCTAGTGGTCTATTCGATTTTAGCAGTACCACTATTTGTGAACATTTGAGCTGTGAACATAATAACAACCTCAGGAGGCTAGCATTGAATAGCTATATTAAAACAAACAATTGTTAGAATGAAAACTGTTTGAAAACTCTTCACCTATTATCGCAGATCTAGGTACATATTTTGCAATTATATTTTGTACAATTGCAGCGAGTTTTTTATTGCCGCCTGATTTGTCTTCAGCGTGTATCGTGGGATTTTCATTAAATAATCAGTAATTCCTTCCTTTTTTTTTTAAGAAAAAATTTTAATTTAGTGTGCTGAACTTTTTTGGATATCGCATGTTGTATTAAATTATTAAAAAATAATTATACATATGTATGTATATGTACACACACACACACACACACGTATATATATATATATATATTTAACAAGGTTTCAATTTACATTATTCTCCTTTAAATTATCTTGTTTACATGATTACGAGAAAACAAAATATAAACTAAAATATTAAAATGAATTTTAACTCTGTAAGTAAAAATTGATAAGTTTCATCGGATAATTATTTAATTTATTATCCGGAGCCGAATTGGGAATAGTTGGGAATTTTCTAGTCAGTTCTATTTAATGAAAATAATATCTGAATTTATACTTAAATTTCAAATCGAAATTCGACCATGTCCTATGTTGATAGCCGATCAAAATAAAAAAATATTTTTCAAGCATATTAAAAATTCGTCCATCTCTCCATTTTCTTTTATTCGCCCAACCTGTTTGTCGTTTTAAATTGTATTTTTTTCTTCCTTTCATCGTAGTGGTAAATCTTGATTAATATTAAGTATCATGACCAATTAACCTTTAAATTTTCGGTGGTAATAATCCCATTTCCTCTCGTTTTTATTTTATACATATTAGAATCGGTATATTAAAAAAAAAATAATTCGCATATTTTACAGACGGTAAAGAATTTACACTTTTATTTACATTATGTGTTACATATTCGCATTTTCTCCGAATAAAAACCAAAATAAATAAATGAAAAACGACTATGACCATCAGAGAGGAAAACTTCTTCGTCGAAATTTTAAATAATTTGTCAGTTTACAGAGTGTGAAAGAAGTGCATTCAGTAAATTTACTTGAACGTGATAGCTTTCCTGTTGATAACAAGCTCTATCTGAGACGCCAACCAGGCGTTCAACGTCTATAAATATTGTCGCCTCACTCTTTTTAATAGAAATTTTATTGATTAAAATTTGCAGACCACGTCTTTAAAACAAATCAAATTACAAATGAAATTCAATCCTGACAATATTATTACTACTAATACTGCACCATTAATATTAATAATTGAATCGAATCGAATATCAAATCAAGTCAATATATTTTTTGATTAAGACGCAAGATAATAATAATAATAATAATAATAATAATAATAATAATGGTAAAATAATCTTTATTAATAAGCAGGGCCGTATCTGGGGGAGGGGTCAGGGTTCAACCCTCACACCACCCGAAATGTCTGCGAAATAATAACTGCTTGAATTTGAATTTATTTCTTTTCAATTTTTGACAAAAGGGAAAAGAAAATTGAAATTTTTATAAATTCCATGGAAACGACTATTTTTTATTTTTTTTATTATAGTGTTGTCATATATTTCATACACATTAATTGACTACAAGGCTTTAGTGTTTATAAATAACTACATATTTCATGATAACACGCACACCTATATATATATATATATAAAAATATATATATATATATATATATTTATATATTTATAAAAATATTTTCGTAACCCCTCCCGAAATTTTGGTCTAGATACGACTCTGCTAATAGGCATCTTTTTCTTTTTCATAACAGTTCAAATAAATTAGTTATAATTATCTACAATTCAGCTAGCGCGATAGCCGATTATGAACTTTTCTACACCGGAAATAATCTACAACGTTTAAATTAAACATCCGATAATCATATGCTGTAAGCGGAATGTCAGCAATTTCAGAACATTTCTGTTTCTGTCTCGCTACTTCCACACTCTTTGGCTGCCGGTAGCGGGATTATGTTTAATTCGATCAATTTTCGCAATTTTGGCATTTTAAATTCTAAAAATGGCGTGCTATCGAATTATATTCATTTATCGTTATATAAATCGTCACACTTCAATATGTATTGATTTTTTTGAATACTAATTGTTTTTATTTACGATATTCGGAAGCGTGATGATAGATAGGAGACTGTGAGGAATGTGCCAAACGACTTTTTAACCGGAATTTTTAGAAAACTCGGAATACGGGTCTTTTAGTCATTTTGACTTTCGAAAAAAGTTTCGTCAAAAGGTTAACAACATAAAATTTCGGTCATGAAACATAAAAGAAATTTATGTAATCCAAATTATAAAAAAAAAAAAAATCGATATGCGTTAATTTTAATCTTAAAATTCTGCCATCACCATTACTAACTGCAACCGCGGGCTTATAATTCGTGTTTTAAGTGCATAGTACGTTCTCAACTTTTTAAAAATTATTACCGTTCGACTTTTAGACAAGTTTCGCATCGAACGGTAATAAACTGCCCTCTTTGAATTTAATTTTAATTTCCAAAATTTCACAATTTCTCGGCATTACTAGCCAGCTGGATTTTTCGATGAAATACAATGTTGCTTGAGATTGTTGTCGCTACCGGTACCGTCTGACGCAACTGCTGCTGTCAGAGTCTCGAATCTACATCAACCGGATTATTCAAACAAGTCAGGTATGTATAAAAATGCTACATAATGCCCAGCAGCGCCGCCTGTGCTATTGAGGAGCTTTGATGACACTCGAAATTCGAGTAAAAATAATTCCGTTAATTTTAACATTTCTAGTTAAAGGAATATTTTTTTATTTTTTCACTTTTTCTACAATTCGTCTGCTCCATTTTAAAATCATAACTCGCTTCTCCGTCTCGTTATTTTTAATTTCTTTTTTTTCCCATCAACTTGTTCACTATATCAATCGCATTTTCTTCTTCTAATGTTCTTCTCGTACATCATTAGAACGCCTCTCCCTATTACTTTCATCGCGTCCCCTTTATAAGTCTCAATTTTTCTAACCCTTCCTTGTCTTTATTACATTCTTTCACTTCCTTCAACAACTACTAATCCCCTTTTAGCCACTTTACTTCCATTTACATTGAAATTTAATTATTTTCTTCTTTTCACGATTCTATCCTTAGTAAGCTATTAAAGCTGAATTTTTCTACTCCATAATATCTTTGCCGTCTTCAAAGGTGGTTCCTATTCTTGCCTTTTTTCTTTCATCGACCTCTGACCGGATTAAAATTTAGTCTCTAATATAGTCCGATTGTCCCGGGTAGCTCTGCCCCCTAGTTGGCCAACCCCCTGCCGCCAAAAGCATTAGCCGTATTTGTAAAGAGGGGGGGGGGCAATTTTAACAATATTATAAAGTAAAATTACACGCAAACAATTTTTTTTCAGCTTTATTAGACCAGTAAAGTTTCCCGATCACAATTTTTTTTATTTTAAATATTCACATTGCGTGCGCGTTAGATCGATTTTAAAGTTCCATTTTAGTTCACATCACTTTCTCGCAGCTCTGAAACCGGTTTACATAATCTGCTCGTTGAAAAGTCCATCGAAAAGCTCGAATTTTGAAGGAAAAAATTAGCTAGAAAATTGCAATAGAGGAATACCCGAATTATCAATAATTTTTAACAACAAAATCACGAATAATCTTATTTTAAAAATTCATTTAACCGACATTCTTAATGCCGTCTATTCGTAATAATATCATTGTTTTTTTTTGCGTGTGTTGTTTTTTTAAAAAGATTTATTCATCCCGAAGGCGGTTTTCTTTTAATAGATATATATATATATATATATATATATATATATATATATATATATATATATATATATATATTTTGAAAAATTGCATTTATTTTCTAAATTAAATAACGGGGAAATATTTACTTATTTATTTAATTATTTAAATTTGCGTGTCGCGAGCAACGGTACTATTGGCTAGAGGCAAAATTTAGTATACAGCGTATATATGAAATAGGTGAGTTGTATTAAAAGTTATATAGTTTTATGTGGTGCGAGAGACTGATTAAGTTGGATAGGACGTTACCATTAGGCCAGGAGGATGAAAGATTATGCGTGAATCTGATGGAACTGAATTGCCGACATTCTATATTATAGTTATGCGGTTATATTGCATATACCACAGATTGGAGCCAATGTCTTCCGTGAACTTTGCATGCCGCACTAGACGGACATTGGTGACGATTAAAATTTGTGTGATTTCCACTAAAACTTTTCCTAACATTATCAAACTGTTTCTATTCTCTTTTTCTACACGCTGTTAATATAAAATTCAATTTTCCTTGTTAATAATAATTACTCGTTTAGATGATATTTACCAAATCTGACCTTTAACTTTGAAATGTAAGTTGTGTTAAATGATAAGCATGACGAACCTTCGATACGAAATGAAAAGTTAGATATAATTCTGATAAATGACAGTCAACATTTAAAAAAAAAAAAAAAAAAACAAAAAAAAAACAGTTCAGTCGTATAACAATTTTGCAAACATTCATCTAAGGCTATGAAATTAATCAAGTATAAAAATGGGAAAATATGTAAATAATACGATTCGTATTTAACTGCGATAATACCGTTTCGTTATTAATGCTTTAAATGACGCAGGTCCAGGACGTTGAAATAAACAAGAATTTTTATATCGTCTGTAAAAAGCATTCGCGATTACATTGCTATATGGGAGTGATGTAAATTCTTTTTTTTTAAATAGTCATGACTTGTGTACAGTTTAGAAGAATTTTTTACACAAAACCGAAAAACAATCGCATTTAATATGAAAAACAAGACAATATGGTAGGTCTGCAATTATCAATGAATATACTTATATAGCTATATTTCGGATTGCGGTGTTGACGTACTTTATATATAATATTAGTTTCATTAAAATTGGTTCTACTTAAGTTCAAAGTACAAAACAAAACAAAAAAAAAAAACACGAAAAAAGTAAATTACATTTTAGACTGGAATAAACGGAAGTACTTATTTTTGTCCTAAGGTATAGGCAGCAATCCTGTGGAAGAAATTACGTTAAAAGCCTGCTTTTCGAACTAATCAATGTACGAATGTTCTGTTTAATGCTTAAAGAACGAATTAATAAACGTACCGACACACATTACGAAAATTCTAGATTTATCTCAAAAACATTGCATTTTCATTGCAATTTTCGAAAAACTGTATTTTTTACAAATAGAAATTACTCTTGAAATCGGTTAATTAACATGAAAAAAAAAAAAGTATATATTACGACATATTGTAGCCATACCGATGTTTTAAAAGCGCAGGCCATATCGAAATTATCGACAAATTGTGATGCCTAATTTTTGGATGAATAAATCGACGTCGTACCGTCTGCGTAGATTACTTTCTTCTTCAGACTGCGGAACCGCACAGACTACTAATAGCATTATTTTGAGTAGACAATTATGTTTTGTTCTGCGAATGCAGCAGAGTAAAATTTACCTCTTCCCGCGATATTTCACCGTTTTACTTGAATCGGGGTTTTTGAAAAATTGCCTAATGACATTATCTGTTTTTTTTTTTGTTTTTTTTTTTTGGGCTCGTCAACCAAGCAAGGGGGGGACCTTTACCCAGAAACAAAAGGTGAGGAAAGAAGTCGGTTATATTTTGATCCGATCGGAAATCTTTTATATAAAAAGGAACAAATAGCAGGAATAATTAGTATGGAAGGAAAGGACAGGATACAGGAAGCACAATAAGGAGTGTAGGAAGTTCAAGCTTCAGCAAATACATTCTTATCTGAATGGAACATTTATTTGGCCGAAACTTCGAAAACTCCTCTTATTGGTATTTTCAATATTCTTTTATCGTCCTTTTCAAAATAGTCTCTCGGTTTCCGGAATCAATCTTATCTTAAACAATAGTGAACTTCGGTTATCGAGAGGTCCGGTTTACCTTCTTCGACAGTCTTCTCCTCTTTGCGAGCGTTGCATATCTTTTTTTATCTTCAGGCCTGTCTAATTTCCTCTCTCATTCCAGTTTAGAAGATGATCTCTTGTTGAATTTTTCAAATTGCTCAATATATTACCGTTCATTTATTTCTCTAAGTTCATTTTTCCGAAGCCCGAATGCGTCCGAAACACTTTACCTTAGGGAGCCCTAAACCCCTAACTATTCTTACTGAATTTACATTTTTCTATTTTTCATTCGTATTTTAAATGTAGCCGCTTTCTTATCAAACCGTCGTTTTACCCACAGTTGCTAGCAGCTATTATCCTCCTTAATAATAATATGACGTTATTTTTTATTCTTTGTCTCGGTTCGTCACCTTAAACCTACATAAATTTTCGTTTACGGAAAACTTTACACTTTTCTTTCTTTCGCCCAATCCCGCGTGCTGTTCACTTCTTCCTCTTTCGTATTTTTCATAATGTTACGATTACAAAAATGTTCTATGCGAGCTTTCATATCCAGTTATCTACCACTTACTTCTCACGGACTGCCTTATCCACGGTCTCTATTATATCGGACTATTTAGAAATTGAAGACAATTCGGCGCATTTCCTCTACTTTTAACGATGCGTTCCTGCTCAGTGTGTTCTTAGTTATCCAAAATTGCTTTTCTATTCATTCAGTTAGTTTCTCTTTCTTAACTAAAAACACACACTGCAACACTGAGATAATATGTATACTCTCATGATAGGCTACGCCCGAAAACGTTTCTCTTTAAATTGGGGTATTTTAATTTTAATTTATTATATTATAAATTTATACTTATTTTTGTTTGTTATTCGGGATTTATCTTTTTACATTTATAAAATTTAACAAAACCACGTATCTACATTTAAAAGACGTGACAATTGGCAATCTTGAATTTCCTTTTTCATACCAACGACTGAGTGAAGTGATTAATCGACAATAATAAATGCTCTTCTTATAAGGAAATTAAAAAATTTTTTGAAAGTCAAGTTCAATTAGTCCAAAATTATCTTACCACCAATTAAAAAAAAAAAAAAAAAAACAAAAAAAAAAAACAATTTTAAACGTTAATTAAAAAAAAAGCTGTAAGCGTAATTTGTAAAAATTTACATTTGGAAATGTCTGGAATTTATTATTAAATGAAGTCTGAATAAACGCTTCGACATTAAAAAAAAAAAAAAAAAATTTAGCATATTACGTTTTGGAAAATGACCATCGCATTTTCAATTGTGTCAGTTGGATATGTACAAATTACCCTCAAAAACCAAAATACGATGTTGCATCGAAATATTCTTAAACTTAATCTCAACAATAATCGCGAGACATCTCGTTTGAAATTTCTCCAGCAGCAGCAGCAGCAGCAGCACCAGGAGTCAATTTTGTTTCAAAATAATTGGTTGGGTCAACGGATAAAGCTTGCCAACGAATTTCCTTCAATAATTTGGCAGTGTTACCTACAGTGATTTTAAAAGCTATGGTTCGAAATATCCGTTTTGTGTTAGCTCTAAGACACTTCTCGACTGCGCTTCTTAAGCAATGTTACTTAGCCAAGCATTGAAGTTACCGCGTCAGCATAATTCGAGTGAAACTTCAATTACAATCGTTGTAACGAAATCAGTTCGTTTATTAAATTTCACTCTCGATTTCCCGAAAGTCGTAACGAGCCAGACATCGTTCTTCCCTTTATTTCGTACGAAGCATGAGAAAATGTTATTCGCAAAACTGCAGATAGTTTTAAAGATCTACATATATCACTAAACAGCATAATAATATTTATAAGAGCGGAATATTATTTCGAAAAATGTATTTTTTTGATGAGAGGAGAACGTTTGAGTCTCTTACTAATGTACTCTTGCTAATATACTCTTACCGGTTGCTGGAAATCAAAATTTACTTCTGCATTGTTCTTTTGTACGCGCGAAACTGAATAATTTATAATTGTCGAGATTTCAGAAAATCGAAGAGGTCAGTCTGTCGAAAGACGTAAATCTCGAGCAGCAATATTTCAAAGAGCAACATCTTAAAACGACATTTCCGCGTTAGAGCTTCGAGTTTTTATCGTTCAATTACCTTTAAAGAGAGGGATATGCTATTCGTTCATTGACCCGAATTGAGAAGATTCTGAAAGCCGAAATTAAGAAAATTTACACGCGAATATTTCGAGATGGGTCACATGGAACAACCCATAAAACCCAATAAATTCGATAATACTACATTTCCCAACGCGAAGTGCTTAGTCCCCGGCCGCCAACATCACCAAAAAACTTCGAGTAGTTTTTTCCCATAGCTCTAGGAAGTCTGAGTCGGACATTTCGAAAGTTTTTAAATTCATCGGTGTTTTACTTTGAGTTGCCAGAAAATAGCGTACATATTTTTAGGTTAACATAGAATTTTCTAAAACTGATGTGTCCCGGGGAATATATTGATTGGGGTAGACTTTGCTTGGCTATTAAATCAGAGGGCACGGGTTGTTCGAGACTTGTCTCCTTTCGGTTCCGAATTGCTCCTCCAGGTGTTTACAGCTAATCTGAAATTGAACATTGGTTATACCAAAGGATTATCTGGTGAAAAGTAAAGGCGGATAATCCAAAAGTAGAAAGGAACTGGCCCCATTATTCTCCTAAGATCCCCATTAGGAACCCTCAAGTACCAGTATGGAATAACTTCACAATCCATGATACTCTATCAAGGATATCCATGGGACTTGCTTTATTTAAACTTAAACCCATTAACGGAAGTTCCTGCAAAAAAGACACGGTCGTGGTCCGTCTAGTGTCGCCGATTGCAATAATTATCCCGAACATTTTTCTACAAGAGTTGTGGAAACACGTACTCCTTATTATTATTATTATTATTGGGATGAACCATTTTTTTCAGAACCGTTGCATAAAAAGTTCCGTTTGTATTATGATGAATTAACGGAGTTGAAGGATTTTAAAATGTACGTCCGTATTCTTCCTTCGGTCAAAAATGTGAAGGTAGTTTAAGGGAATTTCGCGGTGCTAGCGAAAGAGTCTATTATTGCTCTGAAATTTATTTTGTATCCGGTCTGCGTTGATTTGTTCTAAAACGACCGATTAGTTAGCAGCTACCACCTCGATTAGAGAAACGCGTTATTTTTGGCGCAATTGATGGTTGGAATTTCTGGTGATTTTAATACTTTTCCGTTTTATATTGCGTTGACTGGTTGGATTGTGCTCTCGAAGAATGCGATGAAGTTGTATCACAAATGACTAGTGTTTCCGAAGATGGTGGTAGGTTTTATGTGAATACGCACGAAAATAGCCGAGAGGAATTTCGCTGTCAAAATTTCTAAACAATTCTTTGCGGTTGAACGGGGCCCCTAGAATGTTTCACCGAAGAAAATATGGATTTTCTCGTTTATTTAAATCGGTTAATAAAATAAAAGTTGAACGATTAGCCGAATATAGAATCAGAAAAAGTGTGTGCACACCAATGTAGTCAAAGGCAACGTACCCTCGCGTTCATCAAAGTTTTAAACATCATCGGATAATACGTCTTAATATTTAGTTCAGAACAATGCTACAAACGTCACCGATCGCGGAACGAAAACGAGCTTTCTTCATTCTCATTCCCGATTCGTGGTCTATGTTCATTGCCCGATGGAAATCCAACTGGAAATGGCTCCAATTCGTTAAAGCATCCGTGTCCACTTTTAGATATGAAAATACAATTCTAGGCGAAGGTGTCGGCTTCTTCTGAGTGGGAGGTTGAACTGTAAGACTAATGTTATTTTAGTGTGTTGTTTGCGATTCGAAGGGGTTACAACACCATGTGACGGGTCTCAAAGGACCGCAGCCGTCCGATTTGATACCATTCTTGCGATTATTAACCTTTCATCGCTTGTTTAAATGATTTTTACTTGTCGTCGCTAGTTAACTGAGAACCGGCCGGATTATTTATTTATTCGATCGTGTTCTCTCAAGGCTGGCACGATAATGCAGTTCATTCAAAAATAAGAACACATTAATCTCTTTTGCTTAGTTCTGGACTTGGACGCTTCCGGAAGTCTTTCATAATTCCATCTCTCCTCTCATATGTGATGCAAACCACATCTTCTTTGAATGCCCTGCCCTCGATTCCGAGCGCTTAGTTTTGTACTCGAAAATCTTGGCACTGGGTCTTCCTGCTCCGTATAATTCTTCCTTTGTCCTTTCCTTTCCATCTCCAGCTATAATCCCTGTACTCCAATCTTTCCTAAGCTCTATTTCTAATCGTCTCTTTATTTAACCCTTTCCTTAATTTCTGTTGTTGTTGGGCGATTGCAGCTGGCGCGCCCAAAAAGAAAAAAAAAAAAAAGTCTATCCAACACTGATTTCTACTATTACCGATGAATCTTAATGACAGTGTATTTTTTCTTTTTTCTCCATCATGCGAATGAAATTTGAAAAAGACCATGCGTGCAGTCGGCGTTTGTGAGATGCCGAAAAGTATTTTATTACCGAAAATAGGAGATTGTGATTTTATTTCACTGTACGTTTTCTCAATAAGCTATTGTGTCGCTCGTGCTAAGCAATATATCATCGGCTTTTACGAACGAATTTGAGCAATTTTCACCAATGACAAGGCGCTCTGTTGTGAAGAGTCGCAAACGTCAATTAGAAGCTTGTGACGATTACTTTATCAAAGATGCGGGAAAAATAAAAATAAACAAAGAATAAACGTAGAATAATAAGGGGAAAATTATTATATATACAAAAAACGGTTTATAGTAGGAATTAAAATATAGCCATATATAGTCGTTCGCGAATGATAGAACAATAGAGTTGCAGCAGCACATAAAGATATTAAGGAGGCAGAAATGAAAATGCAACAAGATTTAATAACAATAAGTAGATAAAAAAGCTAAGAATTAATGTAGCAAAAACTAAATCAATGGTACTACGAATGAAAAGGGCTAGGTATGATGTATATTGTCCAAATTTAATAATGTACTCAAACGAATGTGTACATGAATGGAACGAAAGAAATGAATGTGAAAAGATGAATTGCCGGAAGATAGGTGTAGTGACCCGATATAAATATTTTTAGGGGTAATGATGGACCAACACTTAAGGTGGGACGTACCTATAATACATTGCAAAGAAAATTAGGACAACATTACCAGTATTATACACACTTTAAAGAAATATATGCAACAAATAAAAAACATTAAAAATGTCGTATCATGCGCTAGTGGAATCGAGAATCAGATATGTCAGGCATGGGGAATGGTTAGGAAAACATATGTGGGGAAAATAAGTGTAAACTGCAAATACGAATGCTTGAAATTAATATCAGATCATAAATATGAGACCGAAAGTGAAATAATTCAAAAAGAAGACGTACTGAGCGTTAGGGAATGTATTTATTCATAAAGATATGGGAATACATTTTTTTTTTTTTTTTTTTTCATATTATTTTTTTTATTAATTACAACTGGTCTCCATAGACCATTAAGCAATTTTGCTGGAATGCAAATTAACGCGTAAGGGGCCACCACTATCAGGGTTCCCCAGGAACATCTATTCAAGTTCTAAACAAAGTCAAAGACTCTAGAGCGCTTCAGCCGTCGAATTTCTTGACTATTGTCAAGCAGGTTGATAGCTAGTGGGTTGGGATGTGTTTCTAATCGACTAGTATACCGCTGTGCGGCAAGTTTTATTTCTTCCTTTACGTAAGGTATGTTGAAGTCCCTATGGAGTGTGTCCGTGGAGACATACCAAGGAGGTGACACAATGAGTCTAATAGCTTTATTTTGGAAACGTTGTATTTTATTAATGTGTGTATTTTTAGCACAGCCCCATAAAGTTAGACCGTATGTCCATACTGGTTTCAATATTATTTTATATATTAATACTTTGTTTTCGATCGACAAGCTGGAATGCTTACCAAGAAGCCAGTAGAGTTTTCTTAGCTTTATATCCAAGCACTTTCTTTTTTGTGAGACATGCTTATTCCACCTTAATTTACTATCCAAGTGCAACCCAAGGTATTTCACCTCATTCCTAACTGGGATTGTTTCGCCGTTAATTTTGGTTGGCGGGCAGACTACCTTTCGTAGAGCGAATGTAACCTGTGTACACTTTTTCTCGTTAACTTTAATTCGCCATCGATCTAACCACCTTTCAGTTTTTGCTAACGCCAGCTGCAATTTATTTGTTACTGTTCCAGCATCTTTGTTTGCCGCTATAAGCGCAGTATCGTCTGCAAATGTAGCAATAGCTACGCCCTCGCTGTCAGGAAAGTCTGCAGTGTACATTTGGTAAAGCACTGGACCCGGTACACTGCCTTGAGGCACACCAGCGGATATAGGATAGATGTTTGATAGTTCATTCTGGAATTTAATTTGATATGTTCGATCATCAAGGAAAGACTTTAGAAGAAGATAAAAAGGATGAGGAAGATTTTTCTTAATTTTATATAACAGACCACGATGCCAAACCTTATCAAAGGCCTGTTTTATATCCAGGAATACACCTACACATATTTCCTTAGCTTCAAAGCTATCTTGGATAATACGTTGGATTCGGTGTACCTGTTCAATAGTCGAGTGTTTTTCTCGAAACCCAAATTGGTGGTCTGGTATAATATTCTCCTTTATAATCAGAGGATGCAATCTTTTTAAGATTAATTTTTCCAGCACTTTAGATAGGATAGGTAGTAAGGATATTGGTCTGTAGGAAGTTACATCCTCTGGAGACTTTCCTGGTTTAGGAATTACCACTATTTGTGCCAGTTTCCAAGACAGCGGGAAGTATTGCAAGCGGAAGATTGCATTAAATATATTAGTAATAAACAAAATAGCTTTGCGTGGCAGTTCTAGCAACACTTCTTTGGTGATCAGATCGTGCCCAGGGCTTTTTTTATCGATTAGTTTTTGAATTACATACTGTATTTCCTTTGGGGATGCCGGCGTAATGGGGACACTAAGCTGTAGTGGGGAGCTCAAAAACTCTGTTATATCATCTGAGTTTGTAACCTTAGGGTTTGGTTTAAAGACTTCGCTAAAATATTTAGCAAAAACTTCAGCTTTCTCATTATCAGCCTTGGCCCAGGTTCCGTCCGATTTTCTTATAGGAGGAGAATATTGTACTGGCCTATTTCGGCTTTTAACTACTTTCCACAGGCTGTAGTCGGTAGACTGATTTGGAGATAAATTCTGCAATGGGAATACATAATGACAGATACGGAAATAGAACTACTGGAAGAAAGAAGCAATAATACGGGCTGGGGAAAAACTACTTGTACAAACTCTGCCGTTAGCTAAAACAAAGATAAGGGGAAGAAAAAAAAAAACACGTTATAATAATAACTTAGTTGTTAAATAAAATGCTTAAAGAAGTAATAGAGAAGGAAACATTTAGGGCGAAATAAAGAGAAAATAAAGCGAATGTTAAAAGAAAAGAGGGAAATATAGGAATAATAAATAATAATCATTAAATAAGAGAAAAGGGTACGGAAATAGTGACAAACAAAAGTGATAAAAAAGGGACGGAATGAAATAAATGAATGAAATAAAATAAATAATAAGTATTAGTTATATAGTTAAGTTAGAAATAAGGGGAAACATAGGATTAATTTACGTAATAAAATGATTTTCGTGGCGATAATATTGTATAGTATATAAGTAGTATAGTGTAGCATATATTTAGATGTAAGAAAACTCGTCGACAAGCGTATTGACGTGTCAATGTATAGATAATGATGAATATCGATATATTTAAAAAAAAATAAAAACAACGGTCGCTACGTACATGAAAAAAGTAACATTTTGGACATTTCAATCATATATTAATTAGCTACCAACACACACACACACACACGGGGAGAGAGAGGCTTTTTTCATTTTACAAATTTAATGCGAAATTTTACCGACCCGTAATGTAAACTGGGAAATGCTCAAAGCGGCATTTTAAGAGAATCACTGCTAATTATGAATAAAATACCGGAGGGGTTAATATTAGACGTGAAATTAAACATTGTTTTTTTTTTTGTTTTTACGTCATGTTTTCAAATAACCAGCGTATCATCGTAGGTACACATCAGCCAGAAGTATTCGATTTAAAATTTCATCCGGAAAAAAATGACCACCATCAATTTTAACTGAAACGATAAAAATCAGCTCGTTACAATCTGAGCTAGAGATAAATCGGATAAGGAAACAAAATTCTTCCGGTCTATAAATTTTAGCGCAAACTGAACTGAAATAAACTTGAAGCGAATAGTTGAAAAAACGAATTTTATGTTAAACAACCGAACAATTATAGAACCGCTAAAAACGTGTGTATGCACTTATATTATCGTAGTACATATTTTATTCAATAGTATCGGATGTACATATTCGAGGCACTCTTTCCATTTAGTTCATTTATTTTCACATAATGGGCGTTTTTATTTACGTTGCAATAAGATATCCGAGTGCATTCTAAAAATAACGCATTTTTCGAGGCAATCAAAATATTCAATTAAACAAGTCCGCTGCATAATAGAGAATACACCCATAATGTAGCCGGTCACTTGGAACGGAGGTGTTTAGAATTAATTTCGACTTGGAGAAAAAAAACAAAACAAAAAACAACGCAGCTCAATCAAAAATCAAAATACGAAATCAACAGAAAATCGTTTTCGTAACTTAGTTAACACGATATATTTGCATGGATAGGTTGTGATATTAGCGAATCGTTTAAAATTAAAATCCATTTGCGTGTTCCTTCTCTATACGGTTTTTTTATTTTTAACCGCGCGTACCACCGGCTAATACTACTGGGTTAAGTAAAAAGTTCTGAGCGTTTTTTGCTAGATGTCGTTAGTGAGTCATATCTCACGATGAACGCATCGGGTCATACTGTACGACGATTTCAAGGTGACATTCGCTTCCAAAAAAAGTTCTTTGTTAGTTTTCTGATTGGTGAAACTAGTTGTTTGTTACAGCGTTTCAAAATGCAGGTAAAACGGAGGAATTTCGATACATTCGTCAGTACCATTACGACCAAGGTGAAAAGGCGGTACAGGAGGCCAAACAACTTTGTGCTGTTTATGGACCCGATACAGTATCGAATGCAGCAGCAAAGCGGTGGTTCCAACGATTCGATTCTGATAACATGGACGTTGAAGATAAGGCACGCGTTGGTAGGCCAATCGTCGAAAATGTCGATAAAATCATGGAAATCGTCGAGTCAGACCGGCATGTAAGCACTTATTCCATTGCCCAGGAACTGAAGATTAACCAGAAAGGCGTTTGGAACCATTAAGGCTGGTCTCAAGAAGAAGCTCGATGTATGGATGCCACACGAATTAACGCAAAATAACGTTTTGGACCGAATTGATGCCTACGATTCTTCGCTGAAACGTGACGAAATCGACCCATTTTTGAAGCGGATGGTCACTGGCGATGAAAAATGGATCACATACGAGAACAACAGTTGAAAAAGATCGTGGTCTAAACGCGGCGACCCGGCCAAACCCCCGATTAACGCGGCCAAGAAGGTTTTGCTGTATGTTTGGTGGAATCGGAAGGGAATCATCCATTAAGAGCTGCTCCTATCGGGCCAAACACTTAATTCGGACCTCTACTGTCAACAACTGACCAGATTGAAGCAGGCGATCGACCAGAAGCGGCCAGAATTGGCCGATAGGAAAGGTGTTGTGTTCCATCAAGACAACGCCAGGCCGCACATGTCTTTAACGAAGTGTCAGAAGCTCCGAGAGCTTGAATGAGAAGTTCTATCGCACCCGCCCCCTATAGTCCAGACCTGGCACCAAGCAATTATCACCCTTTCAAGCATTTGAAAAATATTCTTAATGGTACAAAACTGGCCTCAAGAGAGGCTTGTGAAAATGAGCTGGTCAAGTTTTTTACCAATAGGGACGAGGACTTCTCTTCAATCACGGAATTATGAAATTGCCTTTAAAATGGACAAAAGTTATCGAATAAAACGGCGCATGTTTGATCTGAATCGGATAATCCTAACTATGTTAATTTCATCGTCAAAATAAAGCGAAGAAACCCTCAGAACTTTTTACTTAAACCTATATATTAAATGATTGAAAAAAAAACGAATAGGACCAGAACTAGATATTGTCTCAGATCGGAAGAAATGAAAGATACTATAGGAATGATATCCACGGATGAAAATGATAGAATAAAGGTAGCGCTAAAAGGAGTACTTAAACGCAGCTTGAAGAGTTCTAAATAAAAATGAGAGCGTTTTAAACGAATGCAGCATCATTCGAAGAAATTACGATTAGAATCACGAAGGATATTAAAGTCATCATGATGAAAAGAACAAAAAAGAAGAAGAGGTCATAGAAAAGCTAAATAAGGATGCTGGAAGCCGACTGTGATTTTTAGGGAAATCAGCAAATGCGAGAAATAATAAAACGAGAGATTACGAAACTCACAGTATCAAGGGTAGAAAGGTCAGGTTGAACAAAACGATAAAAGGATTCAGGATTACAGTAAGAGGGTAGATATTATGCCGTAGTTTAAGATGACAGAGACGAAGAGAATTTGGATAAAAGCAAGACGAGCCAATGAATGAGCCTGTTCATTACCTCCAAAGCCGAAATGACATTTCGGTTTTAAAGGTGGACTGATGATATCCGACAGACGTAAATAAATATCTACCTTCGAATTACATCATTATTATTGATTTTAACCGAAATATATATTTATATATTTATATATATATATATATACATATCGTGTTCCCGCATATCAGCTAAAGGGCACATGACCCAGCCGTTACAGTTTTTATTATTATTGTATTTTTACCTTTTACGAATGGGGATGTTGGTAAAAAATTATTCAATTTTCAACCTTTTTAGGCTTCGTCCTTTCAATGCATCTCACATTAATATATGCTTAAACGTTATCCGTTTTAGAATTAGTTATTGTTCACTATCTAAGTCTTTTTTTTTAAAGCTGGACAAAATTCAGAATTCCTGTTTGCATCTTTGCCTCGGCGTCCTAAAGTCCTCTCCTTTCTCCACTACCCTCGCAGAGTCCAATGTTCTTCCACTATGTATTCGTAGATTTCTCCTCAGCCAGCGCTTTCTAATTAAACATCTTCCTAACTTGTCTTCCAACCTTATCCAATCGTATTTATTAGTTTTCCGTAATTGACGTTTTATTCCTAAAAAAAATCCTCTTTTATCACCCATGGATAATCGTGTTGTTCAGTTCTCTCCCTATATTTATTTTTTTACCCAGTTTATCTTCTCTTCCTGTCATTACAAATTTTTTTTTTACCCGAAATTACTAAACAAGAATTCACACACACACACTATTCACAGTATATTTCGCTCTTATACCCTGATCTTTGCAGAATGATATCTAAAAGCCCTCATGGTGTTGGTGCCTCTTTCATTCTCCCAGTTTCAGGATACTCTGAGTCATTTAAACTGCCGCCCTTTTGCTCGGTCTTTGCCACGGATGCAATCTTCTACTAAATTTTGCTCATTTCGTCTTCTCGTAAATACTTAATAATATCTGACTCTAAAAGTGTTTATCTGCTCTCCTTCTCTTTCCTACTTATATGATTATTCCTTTATTATATGATTTATGATCTCCTTTGAAATATTCTATCCAAATCTATTTTATGCGGGTGCCTGATCACGTTGGTACTGTTGAAAACGAATTAGCCGATTCTCTTGAAACGCAGCATAAAATGGTGTCCATTTATCGAAAAGTTTTCAGTCCTTAACCTTTTTTATTCTCTTCCATTTGTCATCGGCGAACATAGAGTATCTGATAGCTATCATTTAACTTTTCCTAATCCCACTTCGGTGTACCTATCCATACCTTCACTCCCCAATCGTCTTTGATTTTATAACTTTCCATTTCTTTGTCGTCCAGCGATTCCGTCGTTTACGCATTGGACATACTCTTTATCATCTTCCACTCTTCGTAGATTCTTTCTTGTTATATCTCCTGATTATCCGCTACACTCTCATAACTGCCACTGGGTATATGACCTCAATCATATCCTATTTGAATGTTCTTCTTCCCTTTTATCTGAACGTTTATATTTTTACTGCGAACCACTGAAACCAAGAATCCCTACCCCTTACAATGATTTTTTTATACCGTCGCTTTTCTCGTTTTTTGTTTACCTTGACTTCCTTTATTTCCTTAGTACCCAATCGAATTAGGTTGTTCTAATATTTAACTACTTTCTTTTATAATCGTTTAAGTCTGCTGGATCAACGCCATTTTTTGGCAAATCCAAAAGAGAGAAAAAAAAACAAACTTTCTTTCTTCTTTTCTCTTAGACAGTGATCTTGCATGGGTGAATCTGTCCGGCGAATGGTTGAATAATCGTTAAATATAAAAGACGAGTAAATCAACAGAGTACATGCAGCATTGGAGTAGACCAGCCAAAATGGAATCTCCGGTTTAGTTGCGTGACTTACCTTAATTAAATAAATAATGCAGTTAATCCTGGATTCGAAAGGATCCGTTGGTCAAATCCGAATACATCATATAGGTTGCTGTTTGTGATATGTTCTAATTTGAATATCATGATGCTCCACATTGAGAAAAACCGACCCGCTTCTGTAATTACTATATGGTTTCTCTGCTGCACTCTACTGAATCCAAATTGCTAATCTGAAATACACTTCCTGACCACCGCTCTATCCTCTCTAACTGCATCCTCAGGATTCCCGTAGCACACATTCAGCAAGCTAATTGTATCTTTTGTTACACTCCGGTGAGATCCTTAATTTCGATTCTAGAATTCTTTCCGTGCTTCGACGAGAACGTTATAGTATGTAAATTAAGATTAAATATGTTCTTTACTAGTAGTAGCAGTGACTCCTTTTTTTTCCTTTTACTATTTCTCTCTCAAGTTATTTTTATGCCTCCGGGGCGGCTTTTTCCCCAGAAAAGAAGTAAGAAAAATGCAAAGTATCGAAAAAAAAAAAAGAATCAAAATGTAGATTGAAAATTAGAAAGCGTCAAAAGAACGGACGTTGAAAGTGACAAAATCTATAAACCGATTTCACTTAAAAAAAAATAGGGCAAGGAAAAGAGAGAGGAAAGCTAAAAGTAAAGCTAGAAACAAAACGAAGTATTAATTTGGCAGGGAACTCTCCATTGCTATCGATAATACTGACAAAGATCACAAAATGTTCCACTACTCCAATTATTCCGTTTAATCGTCGCTGCTTTTTTGTTTATTAATTACGTCGACCTTAATAGATTATAGAACGATCCGGATTGGTTAAAAATGTAAGAAGCTTCGCAGTCTCTGTTTTTTTTTTTTTTTCAATATCTTATATTTTTAAGGGTAGTCGATTAGTCGCAATTAGATAATTTTGAGCTATACGAAGAGCAAATTTTTTAATTTAATTCGTTAATTGTTTTTTTCGAATGCGTTATTTTTAAGGTACAAAAAAGAAAACTTTTCTACAACTGAGATCAAGTTTTTCTCGGACTATCCAATTATGAATTTTTATTATTATTTTTTGTTTCAAAATGTCTAGCGATTTTAAGTACCGATACAAAGCGGAAAACACTTCTCTAATAATTTAGACACGGCTTGTGATTTCTAGATTCCGTTCACTTACCTGAATTCGCTATGTAAAAAGTTTCACCTCAAACTTTGGTCAGATACCTTGACATTTTCGATAGTTATTGTTAAAAATGAAAATATTCTTTTTAATTCAACAACTGAGATACTCTTTAAAAAAAAAAGAGAGAGAGAGAAGAACTACCCGTATTGTGCAGCTTTAGTTGTTTTCGAATAACAGCATCTTTTTTATAGTTATCGTCCGAATAATTTTTCTTCAAAACGCAGGTGAGTTCACGTAAGCTCCGATCGTGTATTGTTGCGAAGTGCATTTTGGTTTCCTCGTAAATGACTTGTTCTCGTTATTATGCGAATATCGTAGACTTTACAGAAGGGTGTAGCGGTGGCTTCAGCCTATGTTAGCCGGGGATCATAACGTGGCTCATCTCGAAGTTCCTGTTACAATCTGACGTTTGACATGTTTCCGGCAGCCTCTTTTGAAAGTTGTATCGGACTTTTTTTGGCCCCGTTAATAATTTTACCTGCAATAAAATGACATTATACCGCAGTGAACTTTCTCCCCTCTCCTGTATCGTTGTTGAATTAAACAATCCATCTTATTGAAAAGTAAATAAATACACTTTAAATCGCAAAATTGTTATTTAATTATTTAAAATAAAAATAAAACACCGACTAGTTTCGGATAGTATTATCCATCTTCATGGTGTATATATATGAGTTGTTTATATATATATATATATATACACCATGAAGATAGATAATACTATCCGAAAATAGTGGGTGTTTTATTTTTATTTTAAATAATTGTATTTATTTACTTTTCAATAAGATTTATAACATACTACAAAAGTATGGAACAGAATTATATTAAACAATCCATATTTGATACGACTGGTTCCCCTAATTCGATAGCCGTAAAAAAAGGAAAACGGTGGTGTATGGTGTGCATTTTTAAGTGAACTGATAAGGGCCATTACAGTTGGTGGTGGTAATAAAATAATCGAGGAGAATTATTAGGAATTACAATGATCAATATTGCGTGTCCTCACTGTGAAAAATTATGCAACCAGGATTAATGTTCTTCTGTTACGCATTTGAACAATTTTATGCCACTTTTCTGTTCCCACAAAAAGTTCAAATGAAATTAATGAACTCCCGCGATCGTCTTCGAAACGCGCCGGGTATTTATAAAATAATTAAATAATTGTTTACAGTGGGGTGTGTTTAAATTTACTTATTGTACAGTAAACGTAAACAATATGTGTAATTGACAGATATAATGATCAATCTTAATCAGTTAATTTCGCTGCAACACATTGAGGCAGGCTATTTGTTTAGGGCACAAACGATGATGATTAATTAATTAATTAATTAAACCGCGGCAAACGTTATTAGCCATATTTATCCTCGTCTTCGTAAACGTGTTGCATGCGTTTTTTCAAAGCAAAATTTACACAAACGTCTGATAGACGGCGTCTGTCCTATTGCTGCATGGTTTTTTTTATTTATTTAATTTTTTCGCCTATTTATTATTGTTCCTATGTGAGAAGCATTTTGTAATTCGTGTAAAATTATAGTACTACATACAATTAAAAAATATAATAAATTCAGTTAAATTGCATTTATACAAACGGTTTCGTTTTTTTAAATTTCGTCAACCTTATTATGTACTTTTCCTCTTTATTAGTGTACCGGTATTATGATAAGCAAACTAAAATAAAGTAAAGTGAGTTCCATACCCTTGACTATATCAGGCTGGGTAAGCTTGGGAGCGACTTGGATCCGGGACGAGACAAGTCTCGAACCCGTGACCTCCGACTTGGTAGTCAAGCACCTTAACCACTGGTAGGCAAATGTACCTGTTTCTTCCTGATATAAAAGTAAGGCTTGGTTTAAAAAATTTGGACATTAGAGTTACTTCACCAGCCAGGCTCTTTCCGATTAAGGATCATTCTACGAGAAAAGACTTATAACATTGTCAGCGATGACAGTTGTGTGTATTTTGCGACATGAATGTGTATTCTCGGTCTTCCATGCCTTGTTTCACGGTGCACCTACTTAATTGTCATGTTCGTAAAAAATATAATATCCATGGTAGGAAAATTAATGGTGATTCCCTCTAGTATTAATCAAATCGAATTTTAAATCTGTAATGAAATTCTTAAAATCAGCCATGTTGTTTAGAAATAAAAATGGTCCTTAATTATTGCTAAGAATATTTTGCGTATTTTATTGGCACATCGTGGGTTGCAAAATTATATTAAAAAAAAAAACAAAAAAAATTGTTACTAAGATATTGGGGTCTAGCGATTAATTATAATAATGGGCACGCATAAAATACTACAAACTAAAACATGAAAACTGATCGTATTTTACTGGCCGATGAGCGAATATTATTGAACAAATTATCCCTCCCTATTTTGCAATCGTCATTCGCATTACCGTTTTATTCAACCGATTCCCCTGTCTTGGTTCCATTCTATTCCTTTCGGCAGTCGCTCTTCCATTGTCTCCCTAATTCGTCTCCAAATCATTGTCTACTCCCCTCTTCGCGTTTTCGATTTGTTCTGTCGCCTTCTCCCTTTATTGTGTTCTCTTCACGATTGTGATCCTGCTCGTATGTGTGATGCTGATCACATTTTCTTCTTCGAGTGTCGTAATGAACACTTCCTTTTATACAGTCAGCTCTTGTCGTTAGGTCTCCCTACTCCCTATAACTCTTCCTTTAACCTCTCCCCTTTTCTTCATCTTCTGTGGCGTCTGCACTGCTGTCCTTTGTTTACGTCCATTTCGGACCGCCTAGCTATTTAGTTCTTTAGCTTGGTTTTTCCTGTTGTTGGGTCAATGCCGCTGGCGCGCCCACAAAAAAAAAACAACAAAACAACAAATAAATAAAATTTTGTTAAAAATATCGAACGATTTAACTCCGCATATGTGTATAGGGTTAAAGTAGTGGTCTCGTGTAGTACATGACAATTTTGGTAGCTGGAGATTGTCATGATTACTTTCTTAAACGCATCATTAAACGAACTGAACAGTTCGCTGATTTTTGAACTGATAGTAAACTCGCTTTTTCCCACGTTTTCTTGGAGTGTTTCACCGTGTAATTTCGAGATGAAACAAAAGAAGAGTAAAAACTATTTTTATTGGACAGGGAAATTTAATTAGACATAAAACAACATTAGCGGATGGCGTAAACTACACCAGACTCGTTTGAACGATGTGGCAATTTTATCGCGAGACATGATAAATTCTGACCGGGGTTTCAAAAGAAATTTCTTCGCAAAGGTGGTGAAAAAATGAACTAAAAATAATCGGTTAAAATTTCAATGAGAAGTATATGAAACCTGTGTTTTTATTCTACACAGCGGCAGCAGTCCACAGGTACGTAATATCGCTTCGGAAGTCATTCTTTCCTGGAGTTAGTTTTTCATCACTTTGGTACCCTCAAAATACCGTGAAGATCTCTTTTAACGAATGGGTACCCGATGAATACCCAAAAATTCGGAGACCGCATAAAGTCATTATTTCCTGCCACTGAATGGCGCACCCCAGATTTCTTCGTGTCTAACGTAACATCTAGATCGTGCCCTTCGAAGTCGTATTGTGTTTTTCACTTTTTTTTTCCTTCAAATTTTTCAATGCCAGGCAAAGAGTAATTTTTCAAACCGTGCATGAAAATCCCCCCAAAAAAGCAGTGGAAATAATCACGTCCTGAATCGAATGGTTTCATCCATTACCAGTACACTGTACGCACTACTTCACTTTTACCGAATACTACTTTTCACATAAATTGTAGCGCATTTTTTTACAAGCAAAAGAGAGACAATAACGATCGCGATTCGTAGTTTCCAGACAGCGCCAACGCCACTGTGTGACCATTCCACACATTTACAGTGCTAGTGGGGACGTACCCGATAAGTCGTACGGTGTGCAGTCGTGAAACCTTAGCAAACACACTATACGTGTATATTAAAATTTTATCGTGCCCCAGTATAACCACCGGAGGGAGTGGTGGAACACATTACCTTTTAAAACGTCCTTCGCGGTTAACAAACGGGAAGGAAACGAAAAATGCAAAATATATATAATTCTGCATCCGATTAAAAACTGTTTTTTTTTTGGCTTTTTCGCATGGAAATGCGAAGAGTTTCACAGAAAACAATATAAAACAAGTTTCCCCTATTTGGATAACTAGTAAAAACTGTATTACCTTACAATAAAAATGCTGATCATGAAAGATGTTCGACATCTGTCTCTTATTTATGTATCCATGAATAGATGTGCCTATCATAGATATCTGCAGGGATCACAGCACGATGGTGACCAACGAGGTGGTCATTAAAAACTTTTTGCCGTAACGTATGAGAAGAAATTACAGCAACATGCCAAATTAAACACATAAAACGGCTCAAATAATTATGCCTCTGCACATGTTTACACTTAATTCTAATTAGCAACTTTTGTTAACATTAACAATTATTTAGTTGATTTATGAGGCCGCTGACGGGGGGGGGGGCGTATTCCGATATAATTCTAAATCGCAATAATGACGTTATTTTTGTTTATTTATTAAATAAATCTGGTCCAAACTGTCTTATTCGTTGATACTATTCTATTATATCGTACCTGATTTTTGCTTAAAAAAAAACTTTCATTGATTTGTGTGGGGATAATAGTGGCTAAAAGAAATATTATTTCGCGTAAAATGATTTTCATAACATCAATTTTTGTTTACGATCGAAAATAAATTCTGATTCTTAATCTACAAGTATTCCCAAAAATGTTTAATACGTATTTCTCCTCCCTCCATTACGGCTATCCAATACCCCCGCCTAATAAATATCTGTATACCTTTAAACTATATTTATTTTCCGTAAGAGCACTTGGTAAAATTAAAGTTTTTTTTTTTTTTTTATTACAAAAGAAAGAAAAAAACCTCAGCGACATTTCCACTCGTTACGACACGTTATTGTTTATTACCTTCGCCGCATTAGTCTAATTATACAGCCTTTCAGTTTACCTCGGCATTTGCTCTTTTGCATTGGTTCTTATTTTCTTATTAATTATGAAAAAAAAAAAAAGAAACGCTTCCACGCAGTCCCTTCCGAGTCCGCTTTCGCCTAATGCCCATTTCGCCTAAAGGTTACGGTCGTAAAAGGCGCTAAAAATTACCATCTAAGGCGCGAGTAGTTTTCGTCGTACTTTTTTTTGCTGAAAATCAATCTAGCAAGCAACAATATTATTCAGTAGGGTGTTTTCTTTTTGAAGCGGGATAAATAAATGGCTACAAAAGGCGATCACGATGATTTCTAATCAACCGATACACGATTTATCGCATTTGAAGTTGGAGACAGATTGTGATAAAAAGGCAAAACGGAAGTCGACGATATCTTAGCACAGTTTCAGAATATACAAAGACGAATAATCCGTTCTCTTTTAATTCCGTTTCGAGACGGGGTTGAAATTTCTGAAGTGGCGACTTTAGAAGAAAATTTGTATTTTTATAGGTTTGTTTTTTTTTTTTTTTTGATTAAATTTTTACCATCATAGATTATTAAAATATCGCGTTATGCGAAAGATGACATTTCATATCATTTTTTATTTCATTAAGTATTTCATTTTTCGATTTTAATTAATTTTTAAATAAGAGCCGTGTTTTCCTCTGGCAGAAATAAATAATTGTGATTCGCTTAAAGGTTTGACTGACTGAATGGTTGGCGCGACATCCACTATGTATCGCTTAAAATGCCTACTTGAACAATATTTTGTAAAAAAAAAAAAAAAAAAACTCCTCAACTACGATTTGTTTCTTTTTCTTTTTCATTATACAATATTGAAATTATTGCGCCATGTAAAGCAGATTTTTTAGATTTCCTTCGTGACGTAATGATGATAGCAGCCTTCTTTTTCTTTCTAAACTATTTTTTGGATACAATAAAATTTCCTTCACAATTTTCCCATCATTTTTATGTTTCCTTTAAAGGGGTGTTGTGCGAAATTCTGAGTAAAAATTTGGTCTTCACAAAATTTGCATATTTTAATGATATTTTGCTAAATTGGTTTTCTGAAAATAAAGAAAAAATAGCGCCTTTATTTTAATAAATCAATTGACTGTACTTTTTAACAGGGATCTTTCTACGAGAGCAAAAATAAACAAAATTACGTCAAAGTCGTAAGAGAAAATTTTTTATAACGCGCGGAAATTAAACGTATTTCACTCATTTACTTTTTTTACGATGCAATGCAATATATACTTCTGCTTATCACCGCGATTTTTTTTTTTTTTTTTTTTTAACGAAAGTAAAAATATGAGGATGACTTAGTATGAAAATGAAATAATTTTTGGATTATTAAATTTTCATGAAAAAAAAAACGAAAATAATTTTTTTCCCTCTATGTGATTGCAAAGAAACATAATATTTCAGTTACGAATGGCACAACCGCTCAATCGGCATATTTGTGATAAAATTAAATAATGAGAGAACGAATGCTATTATTTTTTCTTTTGATTTTAATCGCATGTTCGGCAGTGTCAGATTATCAGAAAATATAATGTTAACACCGCTGTTACGAATCTATCACGTTGCATTTGTGTTAACGGTTCTAAAATGGCGCCAGCGAGAGAGATCTTTATTTATTTATTATCTTCCTGTTAGAGTATGTTTTTTTTTTTTTTTTTAAGGTGTGTATGAGGGTTTCCATGTATGGGGCCATTACAGCACATGGAGCTTACTTAAGGGGATTAAACGCGATAGTACAGACCGCTGCTCCGCATGAAAATACAGCTGCGACCGTGAACGGAGCATTTGACAGCATTTTAGAACTAAAGGAAGTGGTAAAGTGAATGGATCGTGGTACTGCAAATGAGGAACATTCGAGAAGTAGTTGAGAGGTGGATGGGCGCTCGATTGACTACAAAAGGGGGAGAAGACATTTGGGGACACCTGGCTCGTGAATATGTAGTTGTGCGACGAGAGGGTTGTATGTCCTATTCGAAGACGATTCAGGACAGAAAAATCTCTGCGGGAAACTCCGTCTGTGGACCACCAGGGGGGCTCCGTGGTCAAAATGCTTCGGAGGAACGTACTTGAAGATCTCCATTCCTGCTGCCGTACTTCTCCAGTTTGCTGCATAAACAAATGAGCCAATGTAGTGAGAAGAGGAGGGTTGTGTGGCATGGGAGAGAACAATGTCGCCTGAGCTGCTCGAGTGACATGCTCCTATGATTCGCTGGGTGGCATTGTTATTATTAACATTTTCGATATATGTATGTACACTACTTCGTGGTTATTTTTACACTTTTCGTGACGTTGTAGTTTTTTCTCGATGGTTCTTCATTAAAAAACTTTTTATATACGCACTTCTTTTCTTATAGAAAAAATGTAAGAACACCGGGAAAAGTATCAAAGTTAGATTTAGAACGGTTAACTTAGATTTAGAACGAAATTCTTGTCCTAGCAGAGAAAGAAGAAAATGAGGAATGGAGGAAATTGTTTTGTGAGGAATGAATTCCCGCTTAGTGCTAATTACAAGTGAAAAAAGCGGAACAAGTCTAACGTTGCATGCGGTCTCCCATTCTGACCGGGAGGCCCAAGACCCGCGATTTTTGGTCTCGCAACAGGCCCGTACACGGGGATTGGTCTATAGACATGTCTCCATAGACAAC
Source organism: Icerya purchasi (assembly GCA_039619475.1). Lineage (NCBI taxonomy): Eukaryota > Metazoa > Arthropoda > Insecta > Hemiptera > Monophlebidae > Icerya > Icerya purchasi. The sequence goes on along the minus strand of CM077115.1, from coordinate 600,815,240 downwards.
CTGAGACACGTCTCAGAGACCAAAATCGCGCATCATGTCTACTAGTGTGTACTCTAGCTATTAGAAATCGTCGATTCATAGTACGCCTGGGCAGAAAACTCTCAGACCCTTACGAGCAGGCGAACAGAGTCCCACAAGGTTCTGCTCTAAGTCCAACTTTATTTAATTTGGCATTTGACGGTATTGTAAGTACCTACCAGTCATCCGTAGTCCATCAGTTTTGTAATCAATCTGAATAACGTTCCAATTCAAAAATCCAACGCAGTCAAGTACATCGGATTACACTTTAACGAGAAATTATCCTGGACTCCTCATATTGATTATATCTAGAAATCATGCTTGGCGAAGTTGAATCTTCTGAGGAAATTGGCGCACACTTCGTACGACGCCGACCGCAGTTCTTTCCTCTACACATGCAGAAGTTTTATCAGGTCAAAAATGGATTACGGCGCCTCGATTTACGGATCAACTAGCTAATCCGTGCTTAACAAGGTTAACATCAATTCCGCAATACGCTTCGCAAATGGAGCTTTCAGAACCTCTCCATTAAACAGCCTGTTGTACGAAAACGGTGAGATTTCGTTGAACTGAAGACGGTGATTACCGAGTTCGAAATTCTATTCTTGCATGCGCTGTCCTCTCCAAATGCACCGGCATACATATACTCTAATCACAGGATCATCTGGACTGTTAACAGTTTTTCAATTATGCGTCTTGCCCGTTCGATTCGCATGATATGACTTTTCGAAATTGTTACGCTTCATCGTCTGCAATTATTCCCCCCCTTGACAAAATCCTCAACGTAGATATTATCTCTTACATATAGTTAACTACACAAGTGCATCATAGTATCATTAAGAGAGCTCTCCATACATTTCTGGCGAAGTATTCAGGCTGTTCTCGACTTTTCACTGATGGATCAAAGTTCACTATACCTTTACACTGTTCTCTTCTCCGTCGAGTTATTCGGAATTTAGCGGTCCAACATGCAGAATTTTCAAGTAGTCTCATCATCATCAACTCCTTGAATTCGCTAATTTCCTTACAAAAATTCCATGATAATCAACAGCATTCTCCATAGCAAAGCAAATTATTGATTTATTAAATAATTCAAATTGTTGGTTCTCATTTGCGTATGGAACTCATTTTACTTTTATCCAGTCACAGAAATGTTATAATGGCCTTGAAGGAGGCATCTCCGTGTTTTCCGTTTACTCCGGTTCCCGGGTGTCGGATGTTTTATCGTTCACTAAACCGTTTGTCGCGCAAAAGTGGCTAAGTATTTGGTGTCTAATATTCCGAGGTCAAACAAGCTGAGAGCCATAAATGACAATGCCATCGTTCGGACGAATACATCTTTTCGTTCGGTCAGAAAATAAGAAACACTCTGCTGCCTATGATTGATGTCACGCACGAAAAACTCACTCTTATGTATATCCTTAATAAATCCCCACAACCGATATGTCAACTCTGCTCCGTTCCTACTACAACGGAACATCTTCTAGTCGATTGTATCATTCTCTCCGCATATATAGTTTATCAACCTCCCATTTACGTTAGAATCCTTCCTGCAAGATAAACGGTCAACAACAATTGATAATCTCTCTTTTCCTTCCCCTAAGATTCCAATCTCCTTCACAACTAATCTAAAATTTTCCTTGGTGACCTTCGTAGCAGCGAATGGGAACAAATCCTGCTTTTTAAGCTTTTTTAAACATAATTAATATGGATTAATAGCTATTATACTTTTTTTACCTACGTAGCTAATTTTAAAGAAATCTGAACAAAAAAAAAAAAAAAAACATGTATAATACTTGAAATTATTTTTAGCTGCGATACACAAAGCAAAATAATGCAGGGTAACAAATTTTTTATGGTCTTTTGCATTTTTAAAAATGGCGACGGAAACGATCGGTATTTCAAGATACTTATAAAGAAAATTAAAATATACGCATTAAAAAAAAAAAAATAATATTTCATTTACGATTAAAAATTACAACTAAAACACATTTAACAGAAATATTTTGATCCCTAAAATCACATTTAAAAAAAAAAACAAAAAAACAATAAAAATTGAGATTCGTAATATTTCGTACCTTAATCATAAACTTTATTTTTCGACTTATACATTACTCGAATAAAAAATAAAATATATATAAAAAAAAAAAGAAAAAAAAAAAGGGTTTTAGTAACCCTAAAATTATTACATGTCAATCAAATATAAAAATAAAATCAAACGAAAATTTTAATATTTACTTCAGATATTTAGATAAAATTAAATATTTCCGGCCCTCTTGTAGAATAGTAATAATTTAAGAGTTGATTAAACCTAGATAACATGTGTTCTATTTAAATCGAATGGTTCACACAATTCATTACCAGATTTTGTACACTACAGAGCACAATGGTGTGTAATGGTATAAATGGCGAAAAAAAAAAAAAAAGTGAATTATACAATATAAATACTCGTAATAGTAGCCGTAGTACTAGAAATGGCAAAGATCGAAAGAATGCTGGTTAAATGGATAATAGATAAAAAAAAGTTAAATATGTTGGCCACATCATAAGAGGACAAAAATTTGAGATCCTACAGTTTATTATCCGGGGGAAAATAGAAGGAAAACGAAGTGCAGGAAGACAACAGACTGTATACCAAAAACATTAAGAACTGGACTGGCATAAGCTCAATCCATGATCTCATCCAAGGAGCAAGAGAGCGCAAGTTTTAGCTGCTATCTGATCGCCAACGCTCTGGGAAGAGTACGGCACATCAAATAGAAGAAGAAGATAGTAGCCATATAATTTCCGAATTTGAAAAAAATATATAAACGTAAAACAAAATTTTATAAATCACGGAAACTAATAACTATATGCTTGAATCACACTAATAGTAAAAATGATAAATATAGACACAACACTTTTTTCAAATTCCCATTTTATACCGTCGTTTCTTATGCGGATTTATTGCTAAATTTTCAGCTACTCTTTTCCTCTCCGCTTTCATATTTCTGCCGCGTCTGGAATGCATCAGCTGATAATGTTTGAAAGAAAAAGAGGAAAAAATTCTAGTTCGATTTGACTTTTGTTTCAATTTCCAGACTACGACATTCTCTAATGAGAATACGATATGTTTAAAAAGACGAATACGGGGTGAATTAGGAGAGGGATAGAGAAAAATTCGTGCACAAAGAAACTGACGGTTGCAAGGCCGTGTCTACGGCGGGGTTTTTGAGGGATTAACCCTCCCCTGTCACCGTGTAACTGAAATAGTTATTATAAATACACATAAAAATCTATCTGAAAAAAATCAAAAAGTTAAATATTGATGATTTTTTTTGGGGGGACATATAAAAGAAAAAAGAAGAAATACTCTCCATATTTTTCGGTACTTTATTAATATCTTAAGGAAAAACTTTTTATTATTACGAGTATAATCACAATAAAACATACGTAATTTTTATTAATGTGTTCATATACAGGGTAATAATTCATTTATGTAAATTATTAATACATATAAATGTCAGTATGATGGAAATTATTAATAGTATGGGAATATATTAGGGTAAAATGTATTGTTATTTATAAAGTAAATATGTAAAGAAAATTTTCCAAACCCCCCTTTCGCAAAAATTCTGGGCACGGGCCTGGTTGGTTATCATTTTCGGTAAGACAGCCCAATTCGAATGAATGATCCACAGCGGCGTCAAGTTGCAGTCGTATCGCGTGAGAACAGCGTTGCCAATAAACAGGTGTGTGTGTTTGTATATGTATACACGTATAGGTCGGTCTCACGTCTTCGGCGGGTGTGTATATGTATAAAACAAATAACGAATTTTTCGCGATATATAAAACGACTCAATCGCACCCTACGTAGCGTTCTAACAAAAGTGTACATACATAAGTGTATATTGTTTTTTTTTTGCACCCGAACAAATTTTCGGATCTAGGCGTTTCGAACATCATAGATGCAGAAAAATTGTTTTTTTATCGAAAAACGTACTACGCGTCAAAACTACCGGATGCGTTAACAACAAAATTTGTACCATTTCGGTGCGTATAAGTCAATTTACAAATTTATATACATATATATATATATATATATATATATATATATATATTAATTACAACGTAATTCTTAGGCTACCCCCCATTCGAAAAAATGTCTCAATTTTATGTAACTCAAAATGTCCCAAAAAAATGTCTCAATTTTATGTAACGCAAAATGTCCCAATTTTATGTAACGTTTGTTATATTTTATAGGTTTTTTGTTATTGTTATTTAAAAAATGTCACAATTTTATGTAATGAAATATGTAACGAAAAATGTAACGGAAAAATGTCTTAATTTTATATAATGAAAGTTAAATGTTAGAATAGGACTTTTGTGGTTATGTTATTTTTTTTGTTGATGCCAGTAAGAATTACGTTGTAAATTTTGATCATTTTATACAAAGTATAGAAGAGATAGAGACAGAAATGAAAGCAAGAGGGGTCAAGGGGCGCAGCCCCTTGCGAGGCCAAAATGGCCGAGTTTATATATATATATATATATATATATACATATACGTATATTACTTTAATTGTATTAGTTCAACGTGCTGACTACTATAGTATAGTATAAATATAAACAGTGCACTAGTATGAGAACTTGGAGAAGTTTGATGGGGTGTGGCGATCGCGGGCGAAAGAATACTGATATATATCGGAATTATCGGCTCTATTTAAGTAATAGTCGAGGACATTTGCGAACAGTAAAAACTTCAGAAGTCGATAAGGCTGCCCTTATTTTTCATATAGTTCAGAGGGTTGTTTGCGTCATTAACACTACTAGAGATACAGAGTAATTCATTATCGTTGTAGTAAAAAAGCAATTTTCACTTACTATTGAAATTTTCGATACTGATAAGGAGTAATCGGTGCCGAAATCGACGTTGTTAAGCTATTTTCCAATAAAAAACTAGACGAGGACGCTCGTCTCTTGGTCACCGGACTGACGGCCGAACCCTGCCTCGGGATTTTCACGACGTAATAGAGGATGCCGCCGTGCGAGCTGCAGGACATTATCGAGAAAAATCGTCGGAAAAGCGACGGACCAGCCGAAAACCCGGAAACGTGATATTTTCCAGTTCCAACGAAGAAATTAGCGCGAAAAGGCCGACAGAACGAACGGAGAAAATGTAAACACGAGCGAGCTTTCGGTCGACGATGTCCCGATAAAATCGACTAGGCGACGAACGCGGTCCGGCTGCAGAAGCGCTCCCGCGTCGTGCGGCCGCTAAATCGATCGCGCGCGTTCCTCCGGCGTGTTTTAAGTTCATGGCCCGATTATCTTCGGACCGGGCCCGCGAAACGCAGACGCGAATTCGCCGCACGATCACTTTTAAATAAGCCAGACCAGTTGGACGACGACGTCAGTGTCAACACAGCTTTATCCTGCAGGCGAACTGCGCATGCGCGTCCGAAGCTACATCGCCGCTCGACTCCTAATTTTTACTTTTATTCTTATCCTTATTCTTATTCTTTTTTGCTTTTACTCTTTCTGCCTCCTAATAACGCTATTTCGACGGCTGCGGCTAATCCGTCATTCCATGGTCAGAGCGGCTCACACATCGCTTCCAAATGTCGCTTTATTTATTTCACTTTGCCATTTTCATTAGGCTATCATTATTTTTCCAATCCGTGATAAATGATCATCGCTTTTAATCATAATTCTCTCCACTTTCCAATAGAGAGAAGCAATTACTTATCGCGGCAATCTGCGCTTGTCCTTCTTTGGGGAAAATGCAAATTGTTTGCGTTTTGTTCGTTAAAAAAAAAAAAAACAAAAGAAAATGGAAAGAACTACTTAAGAAAAGCGAAATAAAGGCATATTTTCATGATTTTTTTTTTTTTTGGAGATATTAATAATATTGGTTTATTTATTTCTTATATACGGTATAGTATAACATCTAATGTACCTTTGGAAAAATTTTCAATTAAAAATATCAATAAATAAGTCCGTGACAGCGAATCTCCGGAGGCGCTTCGAAAAAAAGTTGTTTTGCGGTGAACTCGTTACTGGATCATCGGAAACAAAAAAATCGAAATGCGTTTAAAAGGTGATATATTTCCCGAGGTAGTTAGAGGGAGTTTTTTTTTTCAATTTTTTCGGTTTTTTTTTTTATTTTTGGCAGCATTTGAAAGTGAAAGACGCGATTTTCGCTAAAAAATTTCGGTGAATTTGTTCTTATAAAATGGAAAAAAATTGTAAGAAAAAAAAAAAACTCCCTCTGATTACCTGTTGATTTATGTGTAGAAATAGTGTTTAAAATTTCAAAAGGATCGGTCAAGTAGATTTTGAGTTATAATATTCACGAACTTCAAAAATGAAAATCGATTTAAAGTTTTTTTTATACTCCAATATCCAAAATTAAGCATCAATAAAAGGGTATAATTTTTTATACTTATACAGAATCATCAATGTCAACTCCGTACAGTGAAACACTGTCATTCAGGATGTCCAATGCATCTTTTTGCTCTTGCCTACGTTGGATTCTACCCTCCTTACTTGTACGTGCAGCTTGTTCGTCCGCTCTGGTTATTAATAGTTCGTCAGATACGCGCGCCCATTGGTGAGCACTTGGGCCTGTAGAGATGCTCATTTCATTCGAAATGGACAACAAATCAAAAGATCCTTCATTGAAAGTGCATGCTGCTACATTTGCTGCAATTTCGACAACGATTGCAGTACCGCTCACTGATTTTGGAGAGATTTTCCAAATAAGTCGATTGAAACTCTCGTTGTTATTCTGCGTGTAGCCTCAAAAATACCGCTGCAAAAGATTGTCCTTTCTCAAATCTTCGTAGATTGGTTTTATCGCTTCACTTCATAATGCGATTGCCTTGACCCTTCTTTCACTCTTTCGCTAGACGGAACATACCGAGGCTCTTTGCATTTTTCAACTGACACTTTGATTTTGAAGTTCGTCTACATATTTATTTCCCTTCGTCGGACTGCTAATTGCACGAGTTCTAGTACCGATCTTTTTTCTATCTCTTCATAGTAGTTCTGGCCGTCTCCATCTTCTCCAAATAACTTTCCTAAGTGTCCTCAGTTTCCTTTTGTCTTACGTTCTTCCTTCTTGATGGGTAATCGTTCGTAGCTGACAAGCCCAATAAAAAAGTAAAAAAAAAAAAAAAAAGGCTAAACCTTCCGTTTTGCATGTGCGAAAAGACACTCTTTCCCCGCACAACTAACGCACTTCACTAATGTAGATAAAGTTGAAAATACTAAAAGGAAGTCTATAATTCTGTAATGTTTCTCTAAATCTTGCTCTACACTTCCTACAGTACTCAGTTTTATTTATTTATACGATGCGCTGGACGCTTCCACAACATCATTTTTGCGTTTTGGGAATTTCTTTTTTCCCGGTCGACCGAAAATATCACAACCTTTCTGCCGATTTTGTCTTGTCACTTTTTTTTTTGGTATTTTGCAAATAAATAAATAAATTTATCACGACACAACACAAACCGAGCGAAAATACAGCTACAAACGAATGAACACAAAGAAAAATTAACGGAAAACTACGATAAAATTTTACCATCTCTGTACACATCCGCTCGGCCGAAAGTGGGCCTGTAAACTGATTTACCGGAAATATACTGTATACGATATACCGGAAATACATAATATATGCAAGGTCAGTTTACATACTTACAAAGACTCATAAAAGTAGAAAGTAATTAGGAGTTTACAAAGGGATTAAAGCAAATTCCAGGTAGGCGCGTCAAGCAGTTGTCAGGCAGATATAAAAATCGAGCATAAGGGCCGGTCGCTTGAAACGCTGTATCTTCGTTAGTTTTTCTCCGATTTACTTGACATTTTGACATAATACTCTCGACATGTTGTACATTCAGAAAAAATAAATAAATAAAAATAAAAAAAAATGCAAAAAAAAAGTTTTAAAACCTTGCTAATCGTTTTGATCTCATTTTTGATCTCATTTTTGATCACTTGTGATCACTTTTCCAACATCATGTAGATTACATTAAAACCGATACTTAATGTATGTTTTATCTTTCGTTGTTGTTCCGTTCAAAACTCGAAACTTTAATAGAAATTTTGGAAATCTGATAAAAATCCCCACGGCGATTATTATAGGAAATCGTAAAAGCTTCGTGATAGTTGCGGGCTCGTTCTGAGCATCGTGAGATTATGAGTAATTTTAGTTGTTCCGTACAATCTGTGAAAAGCTATACATATCGCTCATTAAATAAAATAACGTGTCATAACTCAAAAAATAGCGAATTCGAGTTATGTGTCTGGTTGGAATACATTTTATGAGTACAATTAGAGGTCAGAACTGGCATATTTGTAAATAAGAAACTCGACAAAATATAAGCATTCCTCTTGGAATACCATTCAAATGATAGTAAATATTAATTTGCTTTTCCTGCGAAATAGCGTTTTTGTTCGTTTTTTTTTTTGAGTTACGACATTATTGTACTTAATGAACGATATATTAGTAATCAATTTTGATTCCATATAATAGACTTGTAAATTATGAAAGTCGAAAATGTTTGAAAATTTTTTATTTAGTGTACGATTATTTCGGTAATCCATTTCGAAAAAATGACAATAAAAAAAACAAAAACAAAAACAATATAGGATACTTTTAATCTGGTCATTTTTTTTCTTTTCTCAACGTAACTTTGTTCCATAATTAATCGGTATTTGTTCCGTGGCATTTTTTCAATTGTCGGTTTTATATATTTTTTAATACTTGGTCGCCGACTACTAATCGATAAATTTTAAACCAGATTCGACTGTGTAAACACAGCAGCGCAATCAATGCGGCAGCACGACTATATTTCAAACGGTTCATACCTTTTCCCAGCACCACCATTGTTCTTTTTGAGCTTGACCTCCCAATTTCTTTCTCTTTTTTTCTTCGAAAACCCCTGATGTTGTGCTGGTTTTTTTGATTCTTTTTTTTTTTTCATTCCTGTAGAGCTGGGAAACATAATTCTGCATTTTTAGTCACTACTCTTTTCCGATAAAGCATTATTATCTGAAAATAACCGTACGTTGTATTCGGTAATATATAATTACTGAGACCAGCTAATCTTTTTTTTGTTTTTTATCATGTATAAACGATATAAAATCATTAAGAATATAGACTGGGAAATGGTGACGGGGCTCCTTCGCTCTACCTTCCTGAAAAACATCGTAGTTCGGAATCCGATCTGGATAATTGTCGATATTCGGAATAGTTTAAATACCGAAATTCAAATAAACATGCCTAGATATCATTCAATTTCCATATTTTTATCGCCACTTTTAAAAATGCGTAAAAGTTAATTTGAAAGCTTTGGGAAATATATATATATATATATATATATATTAGCAAAATATGACACACTCCCGGATAATATTAGCCTCAACAGATAATGAAGCGTATTTTTTACTCCCATAGAAAAAACCTTCCTGTAAAATATTCGGAAAAAATTTAATACGACAAAAAAAGATGCCAAGGTTCTGTGAGTCCAAAGTTGTTTTTTATATGCAGCCGATAGAGGTACAAAAATATCTACAATATGCGGATGATGTAGTGCTGTATTTAACGGCGCGGGTTGGTAAAGTACATTATAGGGCAGGGATATTAAATTCATACTAACTTGTTATAATTTAAAACACAAATAGAAAGGAAACAAAAGGCATTACTTTTTCCGGGCATATTATAATGAAATCTAGCACCCTAATTTAAGTTAGTTCAAAGTTCATTAACCGTATGAAAAAAATATCTCGGAGCGTTTAACAGAAACGATGAATTAAAAGAACATATTAAATATAAGTGTTTACGAAGTATAATTAAGAGCCTTGAACGGACTAAGATGAAAGGATTAGCCTAAAACAGTGTCAAGTTTTCGGACTCTTAATGTGACATCGGAATTGGACGAGATAGTCATCAAATTCCCAATACTATAATAATACACTCTATACCGATAGACTTTTCTATTGGTTCCTTTACAAATCATGTGAATAATTCCATCTTTAAGCCTATTCGAAAAGTTTTACGAATTTATATTTACGGATGATAAGCAGTCGGCTGATTATACGGTTACTTTTTAAATTTAATATCGAAAGAACGTTTAAAACACCGGCTCTATATTCATCCTACATTGTAAAACTGATAACTATATATATATATATATAAAAACTCGGCCATTTTGGCCTCGCAAGGGGCCGTGCCCCTTGACCCCTCTTGTTTTCATTTCTGTCTCTTTCTCTTCTATACTTTGTATAAAATGATCAAAATTTACAACGTAATTCTTACTGGCATCAACACACACAAAAAATAACATAACCACGAAAATCCTATTTTAACATTTAACTTCCGTTATATAAAATTAAGACATTTTTTCGTTACATTTTTCGTTACATATTTCATTACATAAAATTGTGACATTTTTTTGGGACATTTAGCGTTACATAAAATTGGGACATTTTTTCGAATGGGGGTAGCCTAAGAATTACGTTGTAATTAATATATATATATATATATATATATGAAAAGTCTTATTAAATAAAGTTAAAACCAAAAACGAAAAAAATTTTTCATTTTGTCGAATTATTTTTCGAGTTTAGAGAAAGTTAATTAGTAAAGTGGAAAAAAATATCCTTCGGAATATAGTTAATATTTGTGGAAAAGTAAAAAAAATGGCAATGCACTTTAAACGGATACCATAGTGGTACAAACGAAATAGTAGTAAAAACAGAATGGGAAGGATAAAAAATACCGTGGATGGAATATAAACCCCCCGTATTAATAAGCAGACGATAAACGATGAATGGCAAACGTAATATGAAAAAAAAATTCAGTAGGAATGTTGAGAAGAAATATTTCGAAATACAATCATACAGAAAAAGACACGTGATTTACAAACCAAATGAGCGGGAATTTATGTATGCCGAATTCTTACGGGCCACACAAGAATTCCGGAAATATTTTATGTAAACTTTGTATAATATCGAACAATTTATGGAGAGGTTATTGAGCATATTATTTAACAATTTTGAAATATATATGATAATCATAAAACGGATTTTATTAAGAAAATGTTATCGCTAATTCCACAAGACCATGCCGGTAACATTATAATAACGGATCCCACAATTCAACAGACTTTCGAAATAATAGACCAGCTTTTTTTTTTGTTTTTTTAGTTTTTAATGAAAATTTTACAGTACGAGTTGTCGCAATTTTCTAGATTTCGAGAATTTTTTTAAAAGTGTATGATTGTTTGCCAATTCTGCGCCATTTGTACACACGAAAAGGATCCTCTTTTATCGTTAGCAACAAATACAAGGGTGATGATTTCGATTTATCACATTCTCACAACGGACTATGCCTTCCCCTAATTTCGCATCGAGGACCGACTGTATTACAGATTGTGCCGGAACCGGAGTATGTGCGGTGGTTTAAAACAACCTATACCATTCCTTTCGTACCCTAAATAAACTTGCAACTACACATTCTCACTGGTCAAGCCGTGTACACGTCGTGGAGCTACTAATTATTAACTCCGTCACGTGCATGCAGACTAGACTCATCAGAACACGGTCGATGATCAAATAAATCCGACTAAACGGGAGACCAGCGCTTCAAAATTCTAAATTATCCGCATTTTCTACTAGCTCTCGCCCTTCTGGGCATAGAATCCTTGTTATCCCCCCATCCTCCCACCAACAAAATAAAACTATATCTCGGATTTCTCCTTTCCGTCGATTGAGTTGGTTTTTTTTTGCTACATTCCACTTATCATTTCCGGATTCTAAGACATTGTTTTAAAGACGCGTGACATTTATCTTTCTTTTCGAGGTCAAGATGTCCTATAATATTGTACGAGAAAAAAAAAAAAAAAAATCGCGTAGATACAGTGCGTGTTGGCACAGTTTTGAATTGTGTTTACCACACCAGAGTATTATAGGTTGTCGAGATTTATCTCGTTCCAAATCTAAAGTAGTCACTTTCAAGTACGTATCTAATCTGAAATTGAAGGAACTAGCTACCTACTCTTACGAATCACGTCAGGCTTAGAGTACATTATGAACCTTAACTTCACATCTTGTCCAGAGTATGCGATTCCTCTATGCAGTATGAAACGTACATGCTGCTTTTTTATTTAGTTGTAATTTAATTAAATGTTTAAACTTTTCATATCAAGGAACCATTTAATACCACTTCGTTGCTACTATTTTTACTTTTCTTGTATACTTTAATGACGTCAAGAAGGTCGCGAGTGCTTTTAAATAATAAAAAAGCAACGAGCGACTTCTTCGCATTGCTTCCGACGACGTTAAAAGTTCTTTAGAACAAATCAAATTACAACGAATAGACGAACCAGTTCCTATTATTACGATATACAAGTATCGGAGAACACACGAAAACAATAAAGCATAATAGTTCATTTAAAAGAAAAAGAAAACTATTCTTTACCATTAAATATTGAGCATAGCGCCAAGTTATTGTGGTTATTGTGTAATCTTGTAGGACATGACTGAAAAATTCGACAAAATGGCTTATTTTCTATTGTAATTTTTTTATTTTCTAACGAATTTATGAAACAATAAACTTGCATAATGAAAATCAGTTGTAAACTCGAATGCGAGATAAATTTACAAATTTTTTTCCTTCAATTTCTGAAAATTTCCTTTTCGAACTCGAGTTATTATTACGGCAAAAGCGAAAAATACATTACAATATCTAACTACAAATTCGTTACCAGCCATTATTTTTATTTTTATAATCCGGATTTCCTCTAATTGTTATTTGGGCAAATATATTTCCAACTAGAAAATATCGTTGTACAATGTCGCGGGTGACATGTTTTTCTTTTCTTTTTTTTTTCTTTTTTTTTTTTTTTTTTTGTAACTGTAAGAATTGCTAGGCCACTTAAAGCCTAACACCAACTCAGCGATTCCTTAGAATTGGCTTATCATTGGCTCACTTTCATCGCAATCCAAAACACTCAACAACTTCGAGCCATAAGCACGTTTCGTACATTTACGTTGATTATCGTGCTGCCTCGCGAGGTGAACCGCGACGAGTAAGCTTGTTAACGGCAACTGTTGCAAGGTAATCCGTTAACCCACGCGGCGTTCACTCTATATGAACAATGAGAGCGGCGCTGTGCCGGCGCTACGGTTGTAAATGGTCGATGACCCTGCTGCAGCGATAACTAAGGAAATTTTAGAAATTCAATAAACTTTTGAAATCCCCTTTACGCTGCTCTCAGCACTTCTAAAACTATTAGTATAGCAATTGCGTGCGTGTTTTTTACACAACGTCAAAGATCTCTCCGTATTTAAATGAAATTCAAAAACTTTTTGAAATCTTAAAACTTTCAGATTTTATAACACGGAAAAGAATTCAATTACGTACGTAGAATCTTTTCTGCACTGCATTACCTAAATGTTCTTATAGAACCTATTTCAGAAATGGAATAAATAATGTTTTATTTATGAAATCAGTGTTTAAGTACGAGTATATCAACAATAGATCATTGTAAGGCCGGCAACGTTAATGTATCTATAAGCACATGTATAGATGTAAGAACTGCAAGTATGGACCGATCGAAAAGAATAAGTAACAAGTTAATCTTTTTGGTTTATAAATAAATTTAAAGAAACTCCTATTAGGTTGGCGTATGTAAATAACTTCTGTGAATCGATATTATTTCGTCCTATCTTTAAGCGTTGTTTTATACCTAATTTGCGCTATATTTTAAAATAATAATTTTGCCCCCTAATTTTTTCATTCATTACGATCACAAAGTAAATATATTAATTATTTTAATTATTCTTTCGTAAATATTATTAATTTTGATTTTGCTTTTACGTTGTTTTGTGATATTCATTCACATAATAGTTTTGCTGTATTGCTGATTAACCTTATTTATTTTGTTTATATATGCGCATTAATAGTTGTCTTGTTTTGTTTTCTTTCGTTCATTGGATCTCTTTTGTTTATAAATCTTCGGGTGATCTTATTTTATATTCCTCAACTCTACTATCTATGCCATGAAACTCATTTGTAGATTCTTATGTCAATAATAACAGTAATAAATGATTTGATTTGATTTGATTGAATTTAATTTAATAAAGATAATCATGTTGGTAAAATAAGCTTGCCATCCAGGCTTTAAAAAATCATAAAACTTAAATTAAATAATATTCGTATAGTATCGGCAGGTATAATTCCGATAGAATATAAGAGTTGAAAAAAACATTAACTTATAATTAAGAATAATATTATTACCAATTGTGCTTATAATGTTAAATATTACTTAACAAAAAAAAAGTAAAAAACGATACCAACAGTTACTACATACAACAATATAATGCATAGTATGTTTCAGCTTTTTTCATGTTTATAATTATTTTCCAGGTCTACATAGCGCAATAGAGAATAACAAATTCTCATACCTAATTATTTTATAAATCAGTTTTATCACAGGACGCGAAATATTTATCGATTGACGGAATAAATTTAATTTAACTTGAACGAATTTACGTATATTTGTAACAAAACTGATAGTATTAATCGTTAAATTAAAGTGGAATAAAAGTTATTGGAAACAAATGCCAACTGATAAATATTTTGTATGAATGAAATAAATAATAGAAAAAAATTTATATTAAATTTTATTAAAAGTACGAAGTTTAATTTAAAATATATTTATTGTTACTAATTAAATATATACATGTACATATTACATATACGTATATATATATATATATATATATATGTTAACGACTATCGCCATTCTTAGCTTTGAGGGTAATAAAGAGCAGCTCAATTATGTTTTGCAATAAAATTGACGAAAGCAATTAAAATAATTCCCTAAGCGTGTTAATATGGTAAATTTGCAAGATGTTAGAAAATGTTCAGTTTAATTTCTTTGTAATATTTTTTATACAATGGTACTCGCTTAACGATTTCGCTTTTAATAGTATTTGCTAATAAAGACACGTTTCTAAGTTTATTTTTTTTTTTAGATCTGGTCAGTAATTTTTATATACCGTTGCGCAACAGAAAAACAAAGGAAAAATAGCCGCTCGTCAACAGTTCGCGATCGAGTCTTTGTTAGTGTAGTAAGTCCGTTCTTTGTTGTTGTTTGCGACCGTTTATTGTCAACTTTATTGTGTATCCATCACCCGCATTTTAACGTTTTTACATCCGATTTTTTTAATTATTTTGCTGAAAATAGCCCTTTCCCGGGCTCGAGTGTCATTTTCGTAAAAGTAAACGTCGCCCTTCATGTAGTGTTTTATTCGATATTATAATTTTTACATCCGAAATTGTTAGCATTTTAAATTAACCGTAAACAATTAAAGGAGAATTAATACTTAGTCATTCGGAAAATTTTCTCTCAATGAGGCTAAAAAGATTGAATTACACACATAAATGAAATGAAATTATAAAAAGAAGTAACGTATTAAAAGTCGCAAATGTAACCCAGTTACATTAAAATTTAACAAATTACAAATTTGTTGTATATGCATAATATAAGGACAAGAATATTTTTTTAAGTTGCCAGTTTATCTCAATACATTTACTCTACTCATGGTGTGGGGGGTTGCAATTCAATGGTTTTACGTAGCAATAAAAATGTATTTTTTCTGAAATTTTTTAGTAAATACATTAAGACTAACTTGGATTGGGGGGGGGGGGATTTGAACACTTCCGCTTAATCGTCATTGTTTAATCAGTTGGAAAAAATTAATAGAAAAAAACATAGTCGCGTAAATTAAGAATTCAGAGACAACTGTCAAAGTGTTAAAATCAGACAATGATAAGGCTAAAATGCACAGTAGCGGACTAACAAAATGGCAATCTTGTGACATTTACAGACAGCACTGGAGCTAGGGAAACAAACGATCTTGGGAACGGTTATTTATCAACATTCATAGCAGAATAGGAAACATAACACGAAGAGAAAGCTCCGTCTTCGATGAATATTTATTAGATATATTCCGATCTGATACTGCATTAATTTTGAAAATGAACTAAATTCGTGCAGAAATGTCGACTTTCATCAGAGCCAATCAGAAACATTTTTTACCTGTGAACACAAGTAGGAGGAGGCACAAAAATTCCGAGAAAAGGTCGCGTTTATACCAATTCCTTGACAACTATTGCGGTACAAGTTTTCCAATAAATTCGAATGCTTTCTCCGATTTATTATTCTTTTACAATAAACATCTACATACTGCAACATTTTATACTTTCTTTAAAAAAAACTTCGTCAAACAAACGTTAGACCAATTTATCCTCAATTCGACGAAACCACTAATAAATCTACAAGGTTTTATTTTCATTAATTAATTGAATAATTTTATTTTATTTTTATTTATTATTTACAAATAATTGATTTAGATTTTTTTGCTATTCTTATAATTCGTATTAATCAAATCTCTTGCAAGTATCTAGAGCATAATGGGTCGTCGATTAATACAAACAGAATTAATTAATCTATACAAAATACGAATAAACAATAATCGGTAAAAATAAATTAAAATTATACGTGTCATTAGTGTGATGATTGTTGCCCTGAAGGAAGTTGACTCCGATTCCAATGATTTCGATGAATTAGCGGATGGGAGATTTGAATACAGTTCTATTAGACTGCTTAGCAAACGGTTCATGATTTTTCGGACTCAACGATCGCGAACTTTATAATCGACAATTAACTTTTTAACAAATTCTTCAATCAGAAATTCGAATAACCTGTCAGCTTGCCACTAACCTTTTCCCAAAAATCCACTAAACTACCGAGATCTTTGACCAGCACTTCTTATTATTTTATGCTTTTCATTTCCACTTTCAGCTCTTGATGTTCAGGTTTTTTCGGGACGCGCAATCGCCAGTCTAGTCACCCCAAGCTGCAACATGATCTCATTCAGACGCCCATTCAATTTTAGCTCACGCTCCATCAACAGAACACACGTTAATACGGAAATCAAGAATTTTCAATAATGAAAATCGATTCGTAATTTCTTTATTCTTAACAAGACTGTGCGGCGTTAAATATTACGCTAAAATAAATAAATAAATAAATAAATAAATAAACGACTTCATTCGGTCTATTTATCGGGAGGGAGGGATAAATTATACGATACTTACACAACTAATAACACCGTCTAGACACTAATAAATGCAAAATAAATAATTTCTAGCGCCAATGAAAATTTGAAATTTTTGTCAGATTTTTAATTGCCAAAAGTAACATATTTTAAGCAATTCGAATGTACGTTATTTATTAACGGATCGTTATCATTTCGCCAAGGGCTGACTCATCGTAGATCAACCTGCCGTAGTCGACTCGCCGCAGACTAAACTAACCGTCAGATGAACTCGCCGGTCCATATCGGATGGCTGTCCGTTGAAAATGAGCAATATCGAATACCTTTTAACCTTTCTAGTACCAGGTGGGGTCGGATGACCCGACGGTTCATTGGTTGTTGGCTACTCTGATACCTACCGAGTACTAGAAGGGTTAAGACCATCTACCGTTTTATTCTACCTCTACTGCGTCTTTTTTCTACACCAGTTTGCATCAACTCCGTAAGTTACGAGGAGTTTAGCAGCATAAATAAAAACAAAACCAAAAAAAAACAAAAACAAAATCTATTGTTTGAAACATCATCCAAAAATAAACGGACACTTCTCGCACTGTAATTTTTAGAACTCCATACATAAATAACACGCAAAATGCTAATGCAACAAAAGTCGGAATACACAAAAAATCAAATGAAATTCAAAATTTCCTGAGCCATCAAGCAGTCTAAAAAGGTTTTCGAAATGGTTATCTTCGACAAACGGCACACTCGATCGGGTGGCGAATTAGAATTTCACGAGATCAGTTCATTCCATTTCCTGAACACGTAATCGTGTAAGTGCGTTGATTTTTACATAGTGTATCTTATTGGGGACTGCACGAACATGATAAAGTACTACGCTGCGCATTTCCTAAGTTTAGACAACTCTGAAGATATTTCTAGAGATCGCGAAGAGAAAAAGTTCATTAACTGGTTCATAAACGCAGGGTTAATCGTTCAATTAGTGAACTATACAAAACTGGCTAATTCAGCGCCGACCCTTATTCCGACTACATTTCAGATGACGAACAAAAAAAAAAAGATAATATTCAATAGGAAAAATTGAACGAAACGGTAGATTTAAATTCTGAGAAGGTTATTTTTTAAATGCTTCTTATTTTAAAAAATGAGCTTTGATGTGCAGCGTCCGTTTATTTTTAGGCTGATTCGGCGGTGGTAGGCTAGGTTTATGGGATATCAAAGAAAAGTCACCACGAGCAATTAAATTAACAAGAACAAGCGACCAGTCATTAGTGAAATTTGACACGGGCGTAAGTTAAAAATTCACACTGGCGCACAGCCATATTCAAGTAATGGCCGACTAGCATTATTCGAATTGCACGAAATAGAATGTGATCCTTGATAACGTTCAACAGCGCATAAAGCAATTACAGGTAAAGGACGCACACACGCAGACAACGCTATCTAAATTCTGTTTTCTAATGGGGTTTGCGCCGCCATAGTGACAAATTAAAGAAAATGCAAAATAACCAATGAAATAAAACGTTGAAAAGCTGTGCCCATAAATCTATTCGAAAATCGCGCTTCTAGCACATTTTCTACAAAGTAACGGCAATCTAATACAGCAACGTCCCCCGACTTCTCTGTTATATTTAATAATCCTCAGATTTAAGAAAAACTAACCTTCATTATAAAATATTTCGCTTTTTAAATGCAAATGTTATACTACATCCGCAACTTTAGGAAACATTAAATTACTTTAAGTGTACACCTCCCTAATCACTTCCATAATCACCATTACAAACGGAACAGTTTGATGGCAATCACGGTATACATTCTATCATTATTGTTGGGAATATACGCTAGAGCAACGAAATCAATAAAAAGGAATATATACACTATCGATAAGAATAATGTTCGGAGGATGGATATTTAAATGTTTTAGTCCAAACATGGTTAAGCGAAGTGGATCTTGAAATAAAAGCGGCAAAATTTCTTTCGGGGGATTTTTTAACAGCTACAACAGAATATACCTCTATAGTTCTACCACTGAATTGCTTCAAGAACGGTTTTTTTCAAACGTAGAACTGGATCGAAATATATCGGAGGTAGCGCCGCTATGATTGAAATTGTCGTCACATTTTTCATTCCAACAGAGGGATGAAGAAGCCGTTATTCTATTTTTGGACGACGTAGAGCAACGGGAAGGAGGAGAAGATAATGAGAGAGCACTTCCGATAGACTGAAGAAATGAATTATATAGAAGGATAAGATCAGATAATGAGGACTCAACCAGTGAACGGAAAACAGCTCTAATAGGAGAGTGGAACGGCCTAAAGTAGATAGAAGAAGAAAAGTTACGAGAGATAAATTAAATCATAGGAGTCCGAACGGGTTTTGCAGTTGTAGTTAAGGCCAACAGTATAGGAGGAGAAAAGGTTAAATCGAGAGAGCTAAAGATAGACAGACTTTTTTTTTATAGTACATTCACGAGAACCAGATTGATTATTAGAAAGAATGAGATTTTCAAGGACAACATCGTTATTGTTGAAGTTAAAGCTCATATGTAGGAGCATTCTGGTCATCGACAATAATATAAATCGTTGTGAAATAAAATTACGAATTCGAGAAAGAGAAAATTGACGAAGATAACAACTAGGAAGAAGGTATAAAGAAATTAATGTTAAGAGGGTGGAAGGGATGGAGATACGTATACGAAGAAGGGTAAAGAGACTCAGCAAAGGAAGAGGGAGACGAAACGTTGTTCGAAGCAAGTATCTCCGTAATATTCGGGGGGTTTATGATTAACTGTTGGAAGAGTAACCGAAGGAGAATTAAAAATGATAGTGGAGGTAGGATTGACGACTATGGTGGCAGCGGAGGTGTTGTGTAAACTATGACAAAGCTACCAGAAGAAAAAATAAGTTCTATTTAAGGTCCCCATCTATTAGAGGGATGCGGAATACAGTTGGTAGGAGTGGCAGGGAATTATGCAGAAGGTTTCTAGAAGATCTATGGAAGGAATCTGATACAGACTGGAAACACTGAAATGAAAATGGGATTTTTTACTCGTACTACGACTGATGCGTACCGCGTAATATTAAAATACACTGGACCGTCAGCCAGTGTTATCGATTAGACACGTTTTCGCAGAACGGCGTTGCAATATCGAACGACTCTGATCGTTCGTATAACTGCGTGAGTTTTCATAGCGAAATTTAATGTCCCATTCGATATTTACACTGCAGCCCGGCGATAATTTCGCCGTTAAATGGTTTGTTTTTTTTTGTTTTTTCTGATATTTTTGATTCTTTCGTTTCTACAACAAAAACACCACCATACCGAGATCAAGGTCAGCAGACAGTTCGGCAATTTTATAAGCAAAACTGAACTTATTTAGAATCTGAAAATTAACATCTTCTTCCGTATCGCAGACGAACCGAAACTGTGCAGCAACAGAAAATCGACACACATTATTAATTCGCGGAAAATTCATCGAGTCCCCCCAACCATATACACACACACACACAGATACGCGCGCGTTGTAAAATAATAATGCCAAGTTTACTTGAAAAGAAAAAAAAAACCAACTATTATCTAAGTAACAATTTAGCATTAAATTACAACATTCTAACTGCTACTTGCTATTTTAGACATATTCACAGTGTACAGCCAGCTGAACAAGCCTTAGTTTATGAAATTAACCGTTTTTTATTGTTATTGTTTTGTTTTTTTTTATTTATTTACTTTTTTTTTTTTTTTTTTTTTTTTTTTATATTGACATCACAATACTCATCCATGCAGAACAACGTACAACAATACACTGTAACTAATCAATTCACACCACTTGAATCCGGTTATTTTACACAGTGTACCACCGTCTATCCGGTACTGGATAATAACAAAGAAATCTCATTACGGCACAGCTAATACAAAAGCGCAGACCCTTTACTGCCCTTCACAACTCACTCGCTCATCAACACTGTTGTTCCGGTGCTGTTAATGAGCAAGAAAAACCTGAACCCACACAAGCAAATAACAGCGCACGTATTACTCAAGAACAGGTTGAATGAAGTATGTGACGAACACACGAGAAGGTTTCGAAAGAAAGAGCTGCGCGGAATGTCAATTTGTAACATTTGCGATTAAATGCTAGCGGAAAAGAGCGAGAACGAAAAAAATACAAAGCAATTAAATAACACCGTAGACGCTAGACGAACCGGTAGCGCTACTCGCCTGAATTAGATTGCCTTTTCGCCGCCATTATTCTCTCAATTTTCTTAGCAGAAATGTTTCTTGGAAATACGCGATGTTAACACTGTGATAGATAACAGCGAATTTCACAATTCGCGGCAATCATCCAAAAAACTCACGATTTTCTTAAAATATTCCGCGAAAATAACTTGCTTGGCTGGCGCTGTATTTTTTGTCGCTATTTCTAAAATGAGCAATTTGCAACATAATATTCTCGTCGTCCAGCGCGAGTGTCTCTTTATGGCGAACCGGATTTGAAATATTAACAACAATATAGGGGGAACCGAGATTGACCAGCTCATTTGATTTCCCCACTCGTGATGCGAATGCGAATATTTTTTGTACTCATAGTAAACGAATAAAACTATCTCTACTAGAGTAAATAGGGGGTGTGCTGTATCGCTCAATGTACTTTCTCCAAAAAATAAGAACTAGTTCATTTTGCATCAGTTTTTTAATTATTATCAAATGGTGAATAGTTACTAAATTCCGTTTTTCCTGTTTTTCTACGAAACACGATCGAAAAGGCAAAAATATTTATTTCTTATTTCTTCGTCTTATTGTTTTCTTTTTTTTTAATTTTTAAAAATTTGATAAATTAAAATAGCCGATCGCGCAAATGTCGAAAATTTACGCAAGGTTGTAGCGAATGTGTAAAACACATTCCTTATGCTCTACACATAAATTCATCTAGTTCAACCGGATGAGGTTTTTGAAGTTAACCCCGTTCGATCGATGTCGTTGAGGTTCAGAATGCTTATTCTACAGACTAATTCCGTACCGTCATTGGTTAATAATTAACACGATGGTTGGTTGTTCGAACATAAGCAAAAATCGCAAGCTTTGTATTGAGCAGGTTCTGAAAAGAACTGTTGTCCAGGAAGAAATGGAATTAAATAAAAATGAAAAGCGCCTAAATCAGGCGATGGGACATGGGAAAAAACGTGAGAGCAACGCTTTTGTTCATAAGTGTTTCGATAAAGTAATTGCTGCTGCAACAAGATCTTGTTGGTTCCAAGAAGCGTATAATTTAATTGGGGTGTGTGTGTATGTGTGCGGGGAGAATAACGTTTTAGAATTGTTAACATGAAAGTGGTTGCACAAGAAGAATCATTCTAAAATGCATTGAACAGGTTTCTTCGAGGAGAAAAAAAAATCCGCATATCGTACACCTGTGATAATGTAAAAGCTACCAGTTTTAGGGAAACTTTGCGTCCTTCTGAAATGTCAAACATTATTAGAAATTAATTAATGCAAAAAAAAAAGATAGAGGTAAAGCGATAGAGGTAAAGCGACGAAAAATAAGCCGAGAGTTGAACGAATAAAGTAATAATTTATAAACTAGAAGACCTTAGTTTAAAAGACTTTACGCCAAAAAACGGGGGGCCGTTATTTAATCGCACTAAAAGTGAATATAACTTAATGTCTCTTATAAAATGATCTCGCGACGAAATTTAATTCTCTAAATGGTTGTCCTATAACATAGACATTTTGTCCGGAGCCAAAAAGGAACGAAATAGTAATGGTAAAATAAATATGAAGGACAAACGAATGTTATTCATTAGATGGGTGAGCAGGTGGAGCTGAGAAAAATAGTCGTGACGAATTAGGTAAAATTTTGTGGACCGGTTCATTCGTGTTTTCAAAGAAACACGCAGTGATAGCGATTGAAGAAGAAAGAGTACAAAACAAGAGAGAAAAAGCATCAACATACAACATACGTAGTGATGCACTAGCATGACACTGCTGCAGATTGGTACATGCATCTGCGCGATTGTTGTTACTCGGCTAACTTTCCGAAGAAGAGATGAGCGCAACAGACGAACTGGTCCATTTGAAGTAGTCGACCGTTGCCGTACAAATACGAGTAGTAGTACCGCTGGCAACAGTTAACAACACAGATGATGAGAAATGGTAGGTCATTGTACTTCGTGATTTATCATCCTTTCTTTCCTCATTGACATTGTAACTGTTCTCTCTCGGCATTGGTCGAGCACAGTGCAGCAAAGATAGCCGGCATCCGCGAACAAACTACCATTAGAGTTGGCGCGAAAATTTTATACCAACGCATCATCTTTTTTAGCAAACAGTTCCCTATATACCGTCTTGTTCTTCGTTGAAATCCGCTCTCTATCGCCAACACGATGTACTATATACTTCAGCAACATATATAACAAGAGCTCTTATAATTACGAAAACACTTGAAATATTACAGACACAGCACACACAGGTGTCTCTGTAGGGCGCACCTTGATGGCAATGAAGAATTGTAGATAATTGAGGTTTCTTTGGAAAATTAAAATACGTGATTTAAAAGAACTCGCCACAATGTGACAACTAAGAAGACGTGGTTTGTGCTTTCTTTTTATGTTTTCCATTTTTTTTTTTTTTTATCGGTATATATAAAATATTTGCTGCTATTATATAAGAAAAACTTGTTTGCTTTTTTTTTTTTTTTTTTTTTTAAAACAATTTAGTTCATAATTTAGTTAATTTTTAATATCGTAAACAAAACCAAAAAAAAAAAAAAGAAAAAAAAAGTTCCATAGAAAGGTAAACATTTTTATTTCAAATCTTTGCATTATTTAAACACTACGCAACACTGCGAATGGGCTTTGTTTGGCGGTGCATATTTAATCGAATATATGTGTATTAATCATAGCCTCGAGCGAATTTCTAACCGGTGAAATTAGTGCGAGTTTCCTATATCGGGGGGTATATCATTAGTTCATTTAGGCGGTCTGCAATGTCTGTAGTTGCAAATATTTCAAATTACGGAAATCCACTCTACACCAATGCCTACATTTTCATGCGTATGACACGAAGTGCAAAGGAATGTGCTGCCAGAATCGAATTAATTAACCATCTCAGAACTAAACAACAGCGAATGGTACTCCTTACTCGGGGACAGTGAGCGGATATTATAAATGATGATGATATATTTCCATTCTATTATGTGTTTGTGTTTTTTATAACTTTAACAATTTTGTCTGCAACATGTGTTCAGATTTTTATGCTTTTGTGTCTGTTTTTTTTTTTTTTTTTTGTTCCAGCTGAGAATGGATTTAGCTTGAAAACGTTTCTGTGATAAGTATACTTTTAATTATTGCTTAATTATTTTCAAAAATACGTAATGAGATCAACCGTAATAGTGTAAACATAAGTTTATTTCGTCCTTAGAGGGATGCCACCGCAGAAATCGGAGTTTCGCCGGAATCCAATTATTCTTTATTATTATTATTATTATTTTAATTTCGTTTAGTTATCATAATATTCGTAGTTAAATTTTAATTAAACTATTATTATTCGCACCTTATTTTAATTGTAATCTAAAATGAAATAAAATTAAAGTTTTTTTTAAGTCTTCGGCGATGGAGCACCTGATACAGACAGGACCGACATGAGGAAACAACACTAGCTCGCCTGCGCATAATTGCCTCCACGCATTTCAAAAACTACCGCAACCGACATGTGAAATTTGTGCAGTGCCAGTTGAACATCTCCTCACCTGGTGTCGCAAATTTCGGCGGGAGAAAGAGCCGCCTGCTTCAAGGAGGATGCTGGTCTTGCCGAAATTCTGGCGGACAATGAAAAGGCCTGCGGAAACATCTTCAAATTTTTAAATCTCACTCGACTTTTTCCTTTTATATAGTTTTATTATTCGGCAGAATTTATCTCCTTTCTTTTCCTTTCTTTCTTTTTTCTCTTTCTATTGTTTATTTTGATATCTTTTTATACTCGTAAGATGTAACTTCTCGGCGTCGCAAATTTAGCTGCGCCGAACGACTTTAAATAAATAAATTATTATTATTATTGCCTTGTATTCAAATTTAAGTTGCGACATTTTTTTTTCTTTTCTTTTTTAATTTGGTTCTCCGAAATAGTTCTATTGTTAATTTCAGTTTCATATTTCGTAGCTTTTATTTATTTATTTATCTTTTTTTTTTTTTTTTGATCTTTTGCTTCATCGGTCGCGTAAATTTTGTGCATAGATGGAAATTGCACCATAATAATGATAATAATAAATTTTAATTTGATTATTGTTTTTTCATCAAATTTGCAGGCTTATTTTATTTTTTTAGCTATACATTTAATAACGACCTACACACCTATTTTTCTTTGACTGTCAACCGCTAAAAAACAATTAACCGATTTGTACACAGATATCGCGGATAGTAGAAATTAATACAAAAATAAAATAAACTTCTACGTATGTCAGCAGGATGATTGGAAGGCAGCGGTGAGCAATTCTCCCGATGAGTCAACGATTTCGTTTTATTTTGTAAATTACTGAACGAGACTCTTCGATACTTCAAGCGGACTCGGGGTAATATCGAAATGTTTATTAAACGAAACACATCGCGGCGGTACAGCGATAATTTTTCCGAGAACTGACTGCAGGTAAAACTGTTGCTAACCGGTAATTAAATGAGCAGTGTCTAATTCACCCGTTATCATAGGACAAACTACTAACTCAGTTCAAAAAATCTTTCGGTGTGGTTTGATTTTTAAAGACGAGAATCCCTTTTAATTCTGATGATTCAATCACCTCTCTCTCTCTCTCTCTCGGACAATAGGACGTTATACATGCACACCACACGCCCCCACTACACTCTCACCAAGTACTCAACATTTCTTTTATTTATTAAATTTACTATCTTTTATAACGCCCTGTAGTAACAGTCTCGTGATAATAAATATTATAAATATTTATCACGGAAATACGAGAAATAGCAATTTTAAAAAATTCTATCAAAAACTACACACAATGTGGAAAAAATCGCTGAACACCCTTATTAATAGGAAGATTTTAATTTGGCTGGACGAAAATATGCTTTGAAAGTGGAATTCAACAGCGGATTTATTGAAAGTGGAATTCAACAGCGGATTTATTGAGAGTGGAATAAAATACGTAATTATTTGGAGTAATTTAAAGAGAATGCGATTTGATTATAGGTAGAACGCGAGAAATGTATTTACGTCGTGATGGAAATATATTCGCTAATAAGGATGTGCAAACGCTTTGGAATTCTCGTCAATCTAATTTTAAAAAGCCGAATAAAAACAGTCTTTCTTTTCTACAACCAAACCGAGCAGACTGCCCCCCCCCCACCATCAGTTTGCTGAAAAAAAAATCCGTTATAATAATAATCTTTGTAACGACGTTAACGAGCCGCATCCTGCGCATTCGAAAGAAGCCAAATTAAATTTTATTACTGATAGGATATGGGGAAATTACAGATAATTAGAATTTCAGCCATTTAGACGAATGGGGAAAAAGCAGATTTAATTAATTAGGAAAATTAAGTAAAATGCTTGTTGAAAATTTCGTTCATATTTAAGTTGGCCTAATGGAAAACGAACGACTCAGAATGAAAACCACCCGTTTCGGAACGACTCGTTCTATTCTTTCTCGTGCACTGAGCGTGGCTGAAAAATCGTTTTTTCCCATTCCAGTTGAACTATTAACGATCTCGTTCTTACACATCAGTTTAAATTTAAATTTAAATAGAAAAAAAAAAAAGTAACTTAATTTAAATTTCTTTTTTTTTGTTTAGCATAGCGTTGTTACATAGTAATTAATCTTCTTTTAAAGAAGCACTCTCTGCGATAATAGTAGAACAGCGATTCTTCGCAATCGCTTCGAATTATTCTTCTCTTACTACTACTCGGCTTTTATTTTTTGATACATTTTTAATTTTCTACACTGATATGTCTGACGAAATTTTTTTTGTTTAAGCAATTCCAAATTTTTCAAGATCCTCTTTAAAAATACCGCGAAAAATAAAATTGAATAAAACAAACGGTAAACAACATTCTGTTTTGATAACGAAAAACCATCGCTCTATTCGCCGCAGTGGGGGGGGGGGGGGGGGGGGGTCCATCGAAACACGAAAAAACGAATGCATGAGAATTGTATAGAATTTGATTTTTTTAGGCATCGATGATCAATTTAAAACTAACCGCGCTGGAAACGCCGCAAATCAGACAAGTCATATTACATGCTTTACGACAGGCATAAGCATTTAATTCCTTTTTTACACTTTCATTTATTATAGAGGAACCCCAAATGACCTTTGAGGCATTCGCTATACCAGTCCGCCAGGTATTAGCCCCCCGAATAAAGCGCGTCCATTATATAATAAGTGGCGCGTGACGCCATTAAACGCATTACAGCAAAAAAAAACGCGAACAGGAATAGCAAAATGAGCGTTCGTAAATTTAGAAAAAGTTTTTAAAAAAAACCGAAAATTACATCGCACGATGCTACGTACGGTCCGTTTTGAAACACGCATCTAAAATGCGGACAATTAAAATAATGTAAGAAAAAAGTCGAATGCATTCGAAAAGAGGGCTTACCACCGGCGCGCAGCTACTTAAACTTCCACGACCGATAAGTGGCTTTCTTCGACCGCTTCTATTGTTGTTGAAGACATAATTAAAAATACAAAAAAAACAAAAACTAAACAGGTCTGGTATAAAATTTGAGAAGAAAGTTCATTCTTTCTGGCGATGCTCGGAAAATTGACACGAGGGAAAGAGGAAGGATGGAATGCCTGACAATCAATATGCGAATTAATAAAACAAAGGAAGTAATAAATAGACACACTCGAGCTGTTAAATATTCGTTGAGACGTAAATCCCTCTCTTCCTGTAAGGAAATGCAACTTAAACATAACGATGGGCAAAAAGCATAAATTTTGTTTAAAAAAAAAAAAAAAAAAAACTGTCTAAATTTTTTAACATACTCTTAAAATAAAATTCAGTTCAAGAAACAGCTCTCGGTTTAATTTTTCACCATGGTACATTTCAAGCTCGATAAAAATATTTCGAAACATACAAGTGATCTGAATAGTCGCAAGCCAATAACAAACCATGTCCAGCTATATTTCATCACGGACACAGCACAACAAACATGGTGTCGCTGCTCGTCCATTTGTGATAGAAGTGATATTCGTACATATTATGTCGTCTCTGGGCCCGGGTAACATTTCTAAGTGGTACCGTTTGAAAATGTACAATTTAAAAGAGAAAAACTCCTAACGTATTTTCTCCGTAATTATATTGCAAAAGCAAATTTCGAATTATTACGAAAACAAGAACTGTAAGGAAAGAAAATCTGAACATAAAAACAAAGTGTGTGATTTAAAAGTTTCAATTAAGTCTTAGCTGATGATGGGTTATACCCGAAAACGTTCCTAACAATAAGGGGTATTTATCTAATTTATTGTTATAAATTATTTATTTATTTATTTATTTATTTTACGTGTCGTATACAGCAACTTAGGCTAGAGACACGGCAAGAAATTACAAAATTATGAAAGTTGAATGAAAGGAGAAATTAACAAGGATTAGCAAAACTATAACAACTTTAACAAGTATTGGAAGAATATTAAAGTTTGCTTTTATTATATAGATAAATCTCATTTTCATCGTAATTCAAAGTTACGCAAAAAACAGTTTGACGTACTACTACTAATTCTTAGTTTGTTTTTTTTATTTATTTATTTATTTACTCCGCTGTACCTTGCGGTTTTTCAGCCAGAGTTTCTGATTGTTACTGTTATTATTTGTTGTTGATGTGTTTTGTTATTCATTACATGGTTGACAAAGCTTCTTCTTCTTCATTTACGTGCCGTGAACTGCAACAAAGGCCAGAGGCACAGAAAGTTAGGATTCTATAGTTGTGATAGAAGGTTAGTGGAGTTGAGATAAGCGAATAGTTGACAAAGCTGATCAGATTAAAAAAGTTTTTTTTATATATTTCGGTTTTTGTTTTTTTTTTATTTTCCGTTTTTCCCTTTCGTTTTTAAACTTATTGCATTCGAAAATCGAATGTAAATCGTCTCTTTACAGTCTTTACAGTCTATTTACAGATGTCCGATTCAGCAATTTTAAATCGTTTCATATAGACAGCCCATTGTTATTCCCGTATGTCCGGTTAAAAATTGAGTGAAGTTACAATCGGTATAAAAATGTTTCATTTGTTGTAGTCTTTCTTCTAAGTTTGGAACTACCATTTTCCCGTGTTGCTACTTTGCCAGTTTTTGATTTATCACACCTGAGTGTTGTCAGAGTGTCGTATACTACTTGAATTAATTTTATTGATTTGTTTTCGTAACTTTTTTTTGTCTAAAATTTTAGTTCTTCTTGTTTCCATGTTTTGATTTGGTTTACAGTTTCTAACTTTAAGTCTATATAGGTATTATTATTCCCGCTATGATGTTGACTGAAGTATATGATATTGTGCGATAACCAGAGATTGTTCCTATTAATATTTTCTCTTTGTGTCTTTTTCTCGTAAAACTGGAAAATATACTGTAGAGCAGTATTATAGATCCAAAAATGACTCTTTATGGAGTACTATTCTATCTTTATATTTCAAACATATTTGAATATAGAGTAATGTTAATTTGAAATAAATTAATCTTAATCTTGTCTATTATGAATTCGATGTGTTTTCCAAAATTTAAATTTGTGTCTATGATTATTCGCAAGTATTTTATTTCTTTTACTATTTTTATTTTATCTTTATCTTTATGCAAATAAGTGCTGTTCAATGCAATGTATCATTTCTTCCCTGTCTTGTTTTCTACTTATTAGTAGTGCTTGGGTTTTATTTATGTTGAATTGTAAGACTAAGTTGTGAATGTTTTTACTCAATTTTTTTTATCGTTTCATTTATATTGTAAACTTCGTCCTTTTTATTAATTCCTGAGACTAACATTATATCGTCTGTACTACTACTACTACTAATAGGGTAAAGCCGAGAGAAGAAATTAACACAGTATCATTTTCATTCACGTAGTTATTAGTACAGACTTAATTGTTTTTTTCCAAAATTCGATAACATTTCGACACAATGCACGAGGAAAAAAGATGATCAAAATAATGCAGAGTGATGATGATAGGTTGGTCAGATACATGTCGTCTCTGTGTGTGTATTTAATAAAATTTAAAAGATGTACTAACCTTTCCTGTCTGGCGTACGTAGATTGAACGGTGGATATTTCTGAGAAAATCAACTGACTAGATTCCTTAACGGAAACTTCGTACCGTCCTTGTTCTTCCATGTTTGTAAGTGGCTTCGGGACAAGGATGGCAACTATCGGCTTCCCAGCGTCGTAGAATTTACAACGAACTTTATTGGACGAAACTGATGCTGCTCCGCTGCCGGACAACCCCGAAACCGACGATATCCTGTAAGAAACAAAACAATTGTTTCCGATTTTTAGTATAAAAAAAGAAATTGTTCATCATTCGACGGCGTGCTTTATTTTCACGTACGGCAGAAAATAAAAATTAGCGTAGAAAAGATAACACTTCTCTTTTTCTTTTTGCCCCCCCCCCCATTTAATCCGTAAATGTAATAAATATTTAAATTATAAAGTAAAACGTAATTTACGTCGCGGGAAATAATCTGCGGATTTAGGTTTATTTCGGTTTTGACTTTAGCAATCGTTTTTCTCATAAAATGCCGACAAAAAAAAAAAAATTACACAAATTACAACTGCGCGTTCGAGTTGGCTAGAGGAAACAATGTGTGTGTGTGTGTGTGTGTGTGTGTGACATTTGCAAAACAAATTATTTTATCTGGTTTTGATATGCGTGTGTGTTTAAAAATTAAAATATTAGCGAAAATAAAACATTACGCGAATGAGAATTATTCTATAAAATTTCGATACAATTTAACAACTACACCGATAACGATTTTACGAGATAATTTTCTAATTGATTAATACACAATCAACCCTTCCCTCCGTCAGTGTATGTAATTATTGCGCGGAATCGAGGATTACCGATAATTATTGCCCTTATTTATTGCGCGATTATTAATAATTAATATTTCGAACAGCCGTGATCGAATTTTCAGCGAAAACCAACCACGTCAAAAATTTTTAGCAAAATTCGGTAAGTTACACGCTGGTCAGAATAATCTAAGGGGGGGGGGCTATTAGAATAGAAGAATACGAGAATTTTAACACAAGTTTAAAACTACAAATGCAGAATAATCAATCAAGAAGCAGTTAACTGAGATGCGTGTTGCTTAATATTTTTTGTTATATAATATCGTAAACAGCCTTTTGTAAATTCTGAAGATATTTGCGCGAACGTTAATAAAGACGCAATGATACCAACGTGGTTTTCACCGAAAAGAATAATTGTATTTAAATAATCATTTAATGATTTTAAAGGGAATTTTCGAATTCGGCGTGACGACGAGTGCCGCTGCCAGGACTAAGCCATTTACCTCTAGTGCTTTTGGCCGATAGCGAGCGAGAGCTTTTGTTTAGACCTTTTTATGCCAGCCATCGTCCGTTAAAAATTGTAGCTTTTGCGCTTTGGCAAGAATACCGAATTTGCTTTTTTTTGCTATTAACCATTTGGTCACCGAAATAGTTCTTTCGCAGCATCTTTAAAACATTTTTCTCCGCAATATTCCCTTTTCCGCTAAAAAACATCGTCAAAAAAAAAAAAAGAAAAAGGAGATTAAGAAACCTAATTTAATACATATATATATGGATATATATATATATATATATATGGATTTATGTCTACGGAACTGCTAAATTTACATAGGAAAAAAAACACCTCTTCATTTGCGATCCATTCTTAAGAATTCTCAGTTCATGTATTCAAAAATCATTGCATCCCGCTATTATTCTCTTCCATCGCGAAAATCTAAATGGCTTTATAACATAATGGAGAAAAACTTGATTCCAGAAAGAAAACTACAATTACCCAATTATACCCGTATACCGCGCTGCCGTCCTTTTTTTTTTAACTTAAATATTTCTCTTTTCGAACACTACCACCAAACTCGCGTTTGTTTCTTAATAAAACGAGGAAAAAAAAAAACAAAAACAAAACAAAACCGGAGACAATTACACTTCACGATGTCTTTTTTCCCCCTGATTTACATATATACATTTGGTTAGTTTATTCTCGTTTGCCAAATTCAAGGTAGCTTATTATTCGAAATTCAGCTAATCACCGCAAAGAGAACTTTCCCAAAAGAAATGAAAGAAAATAAAGGAACATAAAACAGTCCTGAAAAAATAACCGAATAACTACATAATTCGAAACAAACAAACTGTCGTGCTTATTTCAACAATTGTTCATTTATCGCTGATAACAAATGAAATGTTTAGGGCGCCGGGGAATGCTTTTAAGAAAGAAATATATATGAAGCTCCTTTACTAATGGAATAAAGGGGGAAAAAGTTATCTACCAGTCGAATGTAATAAAAAAGCATATTTACACAGAAAGATTAGGTAATAGTTGATGTCGCGACAGTCTAACAGCACTTGATTTCCATCACGGAAGTCCCGATCCGCACAGACATTATTACAAAAATTAAATTAAAATAATCGCTAATAGAATATCTTATGAAAGACAATGGCAAACATGCCTATACCATCATATGCGCGCTAGTTAGTATATATAAATAGGACTGTGCATTTAAATAACGGTATAAAAAATCAAACGTCTACTAATCAATGCAAAGTGAAATCTTGCGTGTACACTTACGTTGCATATAACACAGTTGCCACGAGCGTTACCTGTTCTGCATAGCTAGAATGGGCAAGTAGTCACGACAAATCGAGCAATGCGACTGAAGAGAGAGAGACAATAGTTGGCAATTTATGTTTAAAAAATACGTTGATTTTCCTCTTACATTCGGTATAAGCATTTTACGTTACTGAGCATTAAGTAGCTAGAAAATAAAAAATAATCAAATATTGCCTATTCTGTAAAATCAACGAAAACTATAATTTTTTTCAAATGTTATTTTACCCGCTGAATTATGCGCCGGTTTATTGATTCATAAATATTCTTTAAATAAAGTAAAGTAAAGTGATATGGTATTTCTGAAGTTAAGCTTTTCATATGGTGTACTAAGCCTAATGCGGATCTAAAGAGAATATTGCGGCCAGTTCCTTTCTCTCGGAAATCTTTTTCCAAAATTTCCAATTATTATACAAAATTTTGCACTAGTCAATTTCCATGGTGCTAAGTCGAATGAAAAATAATATAGTTGCCGAATAATTAATATTTTTAAGGTAATTCTAAAGACGATGCTTCAATTCACACATTTCTGGCATGTGTGCTATTCCGGGAAAGAATAGGAAGACCGTGTAAAAACCTTGTTTAATTTAATAGGTTCACGCTATCGAAAAAGGGTTCTTTTTTATTTTCTTTTTTGAAAAGAGCTAAATTATTCTATAATAATTACATTGTAGAGATATTCGGACTATATATTTGTATTTCGCCCCTACCGTCGCGAGCTAATAAATATTATCCAATATACACATTTGTTTTTTTCATAGAACTTTCCCGCGGCACCTTTACCAGGAATGTTAAAATGCAAGAGTTGGAAAGCCCTTTTCTCATTATTTTCATTACGAAAATAAATTTTAATTAGCTACCGAATCGTGGGGTTGATTAAGCAGCGGTGTCCCGAAAATCGGAAATTAATACTGGATTTCCTAAGTGAATCTTAAAAAAAAAAAACAAGGTCAGCCAAGCGTGATGTTTTGTGCACTGAATAAAAATAGGCGTAATATTTTTATTTATATAATACTAAATTCAAAAGGAAAATATATCGTAATTTTTAATTTTTAATATCGCAATAAATGTATATTTTTATGTGTTTAAAAATATTTACGGCTTTAGTGATTCGTTTTTGAAATTATTTAAAACCTAGGAAAAACTTCATTAAAGAGCCGAAGTATAATTTTACAATGTCCAAATTTGATTATTTTATTACATCATAATAAAAAAAAATATATTATACCGATTTCTATCTAACAAACAAATAAAAAAAAAAAGAATTATTATTATCGACAAATGCGATTACTAAATATGTACAATCAGAACCATAGATAATAAAAGAAGCTTAAAAGAGAACATATCATATCAAAAAAATAAACTTGCTATAATACGAACGAAGGAAAAATTATTATTGGAACCAAATTCCACTTACGTTACATTAATAATTTTTTAAAATAAGGCCGACTACATATTAAATAAAATAAAAAAAAAAAATTGGATAAAGAATTTAATCGATTTCTAATATTAATCATCTTCATCTGTTTCTTACTAGCGGAACTCTTAAATGTACGTATATATCAGAAATCTGTTTATTTCGCTTTCGCGCCAAAGCTCATTTACATTAACTTTGAAATCGCGCTTGCCTTCTCTAGTATTTATGTAGCTGCTTAATCGTTTATAGTAAACCCCGAATCATCATTTTCCTAAAACCACGCCCCACTAGTAGTTCCGTTTAAAAAAAAAAAGAAAACATCTTCGCTATAATGCATAAGTTCTCATTTACACTATTTGTAATAATTCTATATCGAAAATTTCATAAGTTCCAAGACGGCGACTTATTTTGATTTTTGGTTTTGCAAACAAAAAAAAATAAAAATAAAAAAAAAATAAAATAAATATAAATAAAAATATAAATAAAAATATAAATAAAAATAAAAACAATGACTGACATACCATTAATTAATCCATGATATTTATACAAGCACATTGGTGAATGGTTAAGACGAAATTTTAAGTTTACATTCCTATCAACGATTTTTTTCTATCGGTATAACACACGCCTGGAAACACTTCTTTTTTTTCACGAAATTTGGAACTTGTCCGAGGGGACTTAATTTTGAAGTTGAAAATCCAGAAGCTTCGAACTAGAGAAATATTCGCGAATGGGATTGTTTGTTCAAAATGTTTAACACTCGTCCCCACAAGGAGGAAGACATTTTCTCCGGCTTTTTGTTAACTTCGAAAAATTCATTAAGCAAATGAAATTTCGTTTACCCATATATTATATGCTTGGAAAAAAAATGTTTTTCCAAAATCTGGAACATTTGCAAGTTCAGCTATATGTTTTCCTCCGGAACGCTCTTTTTACACATTTGAGAAAAATTTTGGCTTCTTCAACTTTTTCACTTAATAAGCTGTTACTTAACTCTTTTTTTTTTTTTTTACTATTTTTTGTCCAATCGGCAGGGGGGGGGGCAAATCATTTTTTAGCGGTATTTTTTTTTTTATTTTATTATTTTATAAAAGGATTTTTGCTTTTTGTTTTATACTTCGAATTTCCATTTTAGGAATTAAGAAATTTTAAGAGTGATTTTTGGTCGCCGTTTTAAATTCCATATTATATCGTCTTGATTTTCCATCCGGAGCAATCAGTTATCTTCAAATTATTGATTGTCTTAAGAAGAATTTTTTAATTGTGATTCGTGTTGCAATTTTAAAGTTTTGCACTCAAAGCTGTTCTTGAGGGACTGAATTTTATTCGATATTTTTGTCGTTTCTAACCCGTCTTATTAATTAGTATTTCGTACATTACACATATACGCGTACGGAATAATCCTAAAAATATTAAAGAAATAGTCAAGAGGAGTGAATAATCTATTATTAAAATTACGTAAAATATGTACTAAATAAGCGGAAACTGTTAGCGAGGAACGATAGAATTAAAATGGATGTTTCACAGTAATGCAGAAATAAATCTGGTAACGTAAAGACAAATATGTTAGCGGCTGATAGAAACACCGTAAGAGGTAGTAATCCGTAAAAAGGTCCGAAAGAAGATGCTGGCTCACTTCCGCCGAAACGATTCGCGCCAAATTGTTTCTGCAAAAGAGAGGCCACCGACCCCGGCGATTAAACATGTAAACTGCTATTCGAAACAGCGCCTGTTTGGGCAATTTCTGCGCGAGAGTTAACTGGGAAATGAAATTGTCCTTTTAGATCTGTAAACCGAAGTAACGATTTCCCTGGCAATGAATTCGCATCGCTACAATTCCGAAATTCAAAACAAACCTTTACCAGCGGATGAGAACGGCTGACTTGGGCGAAGCGAAAGAGAAAATTCTTTTAGGGGCTAGAAGTAATTTTTTCGCCCGCAAAAGAAATAAAATTATAATTAGCGCCAGTCTGTTTTGAAAAGAGGTTGATAAATCGTCTTAATTAAATCGAAAAGTTAATTACAATTCGTCGACAGTTTGCCGGTACGCTCGCTGATAGGTTGGTAGGCCCATCACCGAGTTGATACCCAATCATCGCTGGGTGTAATCACAAAATAAGCCCTCGCAACGACGTACGGTGGCAGGTAAACAAACTTACTAGAGCACAAGCTTAAAAATATTTATTCCCCGGGACTATGCTGCCGTAGCATTAATTACTGTCAACGGCAGTACACTCGATTCATCTCTGACATCTATTACGTACGCGAACCTATTAATCGACCAACTACACGCACTAATAGCTCCACAAACATTTCAGCCATCCACCTTATCTTTTGCAGCTTTTACTGCACTACTCTCGATATTTAGTTCCGTTCACCAAAACATACTCACCGGCCGCAACGGGGCAATACTTATTTCTGTCTTTCTTCATTAATTACTATCGTTTTTTTTTTTTTTACCGAAAACAACCTTGCCATTACTATTAATATTACAAGCGATAAACAAAAAAAAATAAAATCAGAAAATAGAATAATTTTATAATAGACAAAGAAAATTATTCTTTCTTTCTTTTTTTTTTTTTTTTTTTTTTTTTTTTTGTCGGGCTAGAGAAAAGAATGAGAAGCGGAATCAGATGTTTATGCGATCAGATATAGAGGATTATAGAATATAAAAAAGACTCTAGTGCCGGAGGAATAACCGAAGGCGAAGAAAAGTAGAAAACAAAAGATGAACGATAAGAAGTTGGAAGACCAATTAACAGGAAAGAAAAAAAATTATGCGCGTCGTGAGAAAGATAATTATGCGCATGGTGAGAAAGAAATGTGCATCTGTATGAGATCCGTCGGTCAAATGTACCAAAGGTACATCGACGCTGAGTGAAGTGAGCACCATCACTTTTGAAAATGGTTGCGATCGGAAGGAGCAAATGGAAGGAAAGAGATGATCGAACGCGGGTGAAGGAATTTTTCTCCTCTCACCGTTCAACATTGACCCGCGGAAGGAATTAAAAATAGGGTTCTCTTCCCTTATTCCTTTGGCTATGGCTGATACTTTTTTTCACCGTGGCAGTCAAAGCATCGTTTTCGAATTTGTTAACTAATCGTTTTTCTTCCCGATTTCTGATCATTTCCGACTTCATGAATGCTCTTCGGGCCAACTCCTCTCCTCTTCCTGATCATTGCTGTGACTTTATTATTCTCCGTATACGTACTCTCATTCGGACTCTTTCTTCTCTCCGTGCGATTCATAATAACTTACTGTGTGGGTTCGTGACCAATCTGGCATCTCCGGTAATGAGACGACTGGTTCTTTAGCTCGGGTTGCTGCTTTTTCCTCCTTCTTCTTCAAAAAAATCTCATATCTTCTAATCTCTTGCCGCTGTGTCAAAATTTCTACCTCAGATTTTGGTGTCGGATATATATATATATATACTTCCTCTTTTTCTAATAACCATTCCTTTTATCTGTTCAACCTAGTCTCTTCCTTCCAAGTCTTAGTTCCTTCGGTTTCCTTCACTTCCTCGCTTTGTTGTTACCTCCATTATGCCGTTTGCGTATTAATCATTCCTTGATGCCTTTCTCCCGCGTTCGCTTCTCATTAGCCTCTTCCCCGTGCTGTCCTGGCCATTTAAATGATGCGGTTGGGTTTGTGTCGCTCACGTGTTTTTTCAGTGTCCAGCTCTTTCGGTAGAGCGTTCAGCTCAGTACTCACGTTTGCTTAGGCTTGAACTTCCTGCTCCTTTTTGGGCCCGTTATTTTTTCCTTTTCTACTCTTATTAACCCTCCCATTGCTACCTTCCTATTAACGATATCTGATCGTCTTATTATATAACTTTCCTTTTTCATTTTTAATTATTTCTGAGTGAAAGTCCTCGGTTGACGAGTCCAATTTTCTTCTATTTAAAAAAAAAAAAAAAAAAAAAAAAAGTATTAACAATATAAATAGTTTTAGCCTTTGTCGATCGTAATTACAGTATTCGAACAACACGCAGAGCGTCAACTCAATGGACATTATCGCCGTCTACTGCAGTAATACGTAAAATTAAATTTGTATTAATCACGTCGTACAATTTATAAGATACGGCGCCGAATCATAAGAAACTAAACATTATACAATATGCAGTAACAAATAAGGGCATATTACACAAACCCGAAAAGAGAGTAAAATGCTTAAATAGAAGCGCGATTGTGCTTAATTTTAACGTGAAAAATTCCAAAAATTTAATGGTCAAAATTTTACATTGAGAAAAATTTCACATACTTAGCTTTATTAGTTTCATGTTTAATCACTATTTTCATGTATATAGGAGTATATAATCGCTAACTACGTACATTAAATACAAAAAAATTAAAATTAGCTCTCCGCAACTGTACACAGATGAAGAATTGAATACAATACGTAAGGTTTCATTCAAACTTCTAATGCAAGCAATCACGGCAATTTAAAAGAAAGCATTTGCGTTTCATATGGTTATAAAGTAAATCCGATACATTTAACAACAAAAACTCTCACTAGAAATGTTACATCTAGAGGAACATTTAACTTTTGAAGACAAAAAAACAAAAAAAAAAACTGATAAAATTATTATAAAATATACCATCTTTAAAATGGCGAAAATTTCTATTTGTTCATTATTCTTCGGAAATAATGCGTAAATGATAAAAATTGTAATTCGACATTTCTTCCTTTTCTACTATTCTGTTTATCGCTTTTATAAATGTATTTTAATTTTTAAATTTCCAGTAATATTCGATTTTTTTCAGATTTTATTAAACAATAATTTTTTTTTCAATCGCCCCCCCCCCCCGATTATTTATTTTAAATAAGAAGAAAAAAAAAGTAACATTTTCAAATTTCGCATTTGATGTCGTTATGAAAATATATTTCCATTGAAGCCGGTGTTTTTACTTTATGTCCCCAATTATTCCCCAATTATTATTCACGGAATACGTAAAAAATTACGAAAAAAATAAAATATAAATAAAAAAAACAATAAAAAACGCACATTGTTTACTTTTAAACACGCTACTTGAACAAAACAGCTGCGCGAATTTAAAAATTTTAATTTCCAGACTGTCCAATTATGTCAGAATGCAGTTTATTTGCATAGGTAACACAACTGATGTCATGATTAATGGAATCGATAATACGCTTATTCTATACATAGAATGAATGATTGGGTTTACTTAATCCCCCCGAATAACAAATAACAGCAAAATAAATGCAACGTGGCGTAAAGAATTAATAGATAAGACAAAAAATCAAACTTAAATAATATGAAATTAGTCCGGAAAATAACAAAGATTGGATTACATTATCAGGAACGACATTGATATCTAGAAGCTCGGCTATGTTGTTATCCCCGATGCCGCATAAATCTCTCAAGGCCCAACAACGCTCGATACGTTCCTACGAGAAAGAATAACTGAGCAGTGTTGGAGCAAAGAATATGGATGTCCAAGACTACGAGGCCGATGATCGAACACCATGGTGGATGCCGACTAATTGTGTCGAATACACAACGATTAAGCGGCTAAGAATAGGGCATATAAAAGTCATGATCACATATAGCAAAGGATAACTCTCCATTAAGCACGTGTCTATATTATGCTGAATTAAAATATTCGTCAGTACAACATATCA
This sequence comes from Icerya purchasi, assembly GCA_039619475.1. Lineage (NCBI taxonomy): Eukaryota > Metazoa > Arthropoda > Insecta > Hemiptera > Monophlebidae > Icerya > Icerya purchasi. The sequence continues at coordinate 600,775,248 of CM077115.1, read as the reverse complement.
TAATTTAATTCATCGTTAGCAAAAACATTAGACAACAAATAATCGAATAACACTTTAAAGAAGTACATTTAGGATGGCGGACGGGTGAGTGGTCTCTTTAAGTAGCCCCTAGGCAGCTCTCATCGTGATAACCATCTTAGCAGTTAAAAACGGTAATTCAATGGGCAATGGATTCGAATAAAAATAACAAAATTATCGCGCAAAATCATCTTGAAAAATAAAATAATTATCACCACAAAAATAACATTGATAAAAATAATAAGCAAAACATTGTAATCCACAAAATAAACTAATAATTGTGATAAAGCATATACACACATATACATATGTATATGCGTGTATGTGTAAAGAGAGAGTTCAAAGCGATATAAAAATTTCGTTGAAATATGACATCCAAATATTCCGAATTAATAAAACTGAAAAATCCAAATTTGCGAAGCATTTAAGAATAAATCAGACAAATCGTAGCTAACCTTTTAACTACTTCCAATAACGGAATTGAAGATTAAGGACATAGTCAAAGAATTTATTACACAAATGAATATACAGAATACAACTAAAATAAATGACCAAACACCCTAATAACTCACTGTACGATTTTCGAATTCATGTTTTACCATTTATCGTTAAGAAATTTCGAGTTTTTAAAAATTTATTTCTTATTTTCATACATAAGCGTTTTTGTAATTTTTTAAAATCTCGATTATTCGCAAAATTTCGTTATTTTATTTTATTACCGCCTTTCTTCGATGGCCAATTTCCTTTTTCCTAGCCGTCCATTAGTTCCCTAATGAAACTTATCATACATTTTGATAAACATCCGTTTATATTTCTAAATCTCGGTATGTATTGTTTTCTAGCGCTCTGCTAACAAAAATAGACTGCTATACTTTACCGTTATTAATTTTTTAAGCAATTTCGGTTTATTGTAAAAATTTGGTAATTTCAGTTACTATCAAAAATAATAATAATAATAATAAAAAATACAATAGGTCTACATTACGCTAGATTTATTTATGTATGCGCAAAAAAAATTGATTTATTTCGTGATAACTGTAGCCAATTCGGCCTCGTGAGGCATACAAGTGAAAGGCTAAAAGTTAACTAACCTGAAAATATAAAGTATTACACCATGGATCATTTATGAAAATAAAAATACTCTCGCAATTGCTGGTTGATGGAAGTAGCCGGGCCACAAAAAAAAAAAAAAGAAGAAAAAAAAAAGTTTCATAACGAAAAATATTTTGGTTAAGAATACGCTTTCAACATAAAGAAATTTATTTCAGTTAAAATTTTAAGGATTTTCATGTTTACATTACAGTAGTAATATAAAAATAAATATAAATTAAAAAATTAAAATTGTAAAATTTAAAAAGAAAGCGTTTCATTAATGACAGGAAAAAAGCTTTTTATGTAAGTTTAAAAGAAATCCGTCGCAAGAAAATCGAATAAACTTGTAAGCAAAAACGCGTCCGTGCAGGCCAAATAAATTTACTGAAACAAAGAGAAAGCTGGACAAATTCAATTGCACAAAACTCGTAACATTAATCTGATGTGGGAAAATAATACGTATTTTCAAAAGTTCCTTCGCATCTTTAAATATCCCATACATCCAACTGAAAAGCAACATTATTGTTCATTAAAAATCACGCCACAGATCTCATGCTCCTCTGTGAAACACACTTCACTTGTCGAACATATTTCAAGGAACATGGTTATGAACTTTATACACCCCCAATCACCTCGAGGATAACCGCATCCGTGATAGTGCAGCGGTTCTTATTCGTTATACGCTGAAACATTATCCTTTCGATCCAGTTCATCGTTCTGAGTTCCAAGCTGCTGCCATCAAAATCTGCACCGATCACGGTGAGATTACAATTTCATCAGTTTACTACTTCCCTCCGCGATTTAACAATTGCGAACGGTAATTTAATAGTTATTTCAACGGGCTGGGCCCTAAATTCTTCATAGCTGGTGACTGAGATGCTGAGCACAGGCTGTGGGGATCTTAGACGATGACTCCTAAAGGGAGGTAGTTATTTAACTTAATCACTCACACAAATCGTGAAGTTCTCTAGCTACATGAGCTTCAACAATCTATTGGTACGGTCCCACTGGACACCCTGATACGGTTGACGTTGCGATCTGTGTCGTCGGATTAGATCCCTATCACCTCACTATCACAGAAGGAGCTGATTTGAATTCGGATCACAACGTACTTATTAGTCGTATAATGGTAGCAGCTAACTACCATCTCACTAATCCTAGAATGCTGCCAAGTCATGTGAATTTATCCTGCTACCGGGACAAGGTAAAGGAAATTTGTGAACCTCAACATGAACATTTCTTTCCCCGAAAACATCGATGATGCTATAGAACGCTTTACGAGAAACCTTCATGCAGCTTCTACCTTCGTCACAATCAGGTCGTCTACTCAGCATCTTATCCCGACGCATCAGCTTGTGAGAGTTGAGATTCTGAGCTAGTCAGATGCAAACGATATCTACGTCGGAGATTTATGCGAACTCGAAATAAAACCGACAAACGTCTATGGAGAAGAATTGCGACTGTTCTTTAAAAAAAAAAAAAAAACTGACTGATGCACGTTCAGAATACTTCGACAACCTTCTGCTAAACGCCGATCCGAATAAAAGCACTGGCTACAACCTGCGGAGATCAACCCAAGTGTCTAAAGTAGCAGCCGCCGAGTCGGGAATCAATCTGAGACTGCAGGGGAACGTGGTTCCGCACTGACCAACAAAAAGTTGACGCTTTTGCCGAGGAACTGGAAGCGAGGTTCACACATTTCAATTTAGCTGATGCTGAAGACGTTCCAATCCAGTGAGGAGTTTCTTCAGGCGGAGAGTACTTCCCCAACTCCGATTAGGTTCCACCGAAATTGCAAAACAAATCAGCAAACTAAAAATTAAAAAGACCCCAGGGTACGAAGGCACTGACGGCCGAGCAGTTAAAGTTCTTCCGGTCATAGAAGTGTGTTATTCATTGTAAAGATATTCAATGCCATGCTACGAATCGTTCACTTCTCAACTCAGTGGAAGTGTGCAGCAATCGTTACGACTCCTAAACCTGGGAACCAGACCATCTTCTCGCATCCTACAGACTTACTTTCCACTCTCTCCAAAATATTCGAAAGAATAATGTTATCCAGGATGATGGAAATTTTGAGAACGAGAGCGATTCCTAGCCATCGAACTTCGGCTTCCGGGGACAACGTGGCACCACTGAACAACTCCATCGGGTTGTTCAACGTATCTTATTAGGTCTTGAAAACAAGCAATATTGTGCAGCTATATTTTTAGATGTCCAGCAGGCATTCGACAGGGTGTGCACAGTCAGACTTCTGCGTAAACTTAAGACGGATTTTTCGCCAGCACTTAATCGCTTACTCCAATCATAGACTTGTACAATGGAACATATTATGTACCGGTACACTTGATCTCGGTTAACTATTCGGGCCATCTCGGAGCCGGAGTTTAATAGGGCAGCGTACTTGGCCCAATACTTTACACCTTGTACGCCATTGCTGATGTACTATTGCCAGCTGATGACAGTGGCTTAATCGCAACGGTATGCGGACGATACGACCTTCCTCGTTATCTCAACTTGTCCAGTAGAGACTGCAGGCAACGCACAACACTATCTTAATCGATTTGTCCTATAAGACAAAAGGTGGAATACATCAGTAAACCCGGAAAAATATTTTTTCTGTCCATTTACACTGATAAGAGGTACGCCTACAGATATCAGCTACAATGGCACAATCATTCCCGAAGTGGGTCAAGTTCGTTACCTCGGCATGTACTCTTGGATAAACGACTTAATTGGCAACAACATATAAAAATACCTTACGCAATTGTCGCTACAAAATGAAAAAACCGGAATAGCTATTTCGCCCCCAAAAGTAAACTTCGACTTGAAAACAAATTGCTAATGTACAAACAAGTAGTCATGCCTTCCTGGAGATTATCCAGCTATGGTACACGACAGCCAATTCTAACTTTAAGAAAGTTCAAGCGTTTCATAACAAATCTCTTCGACGTTTATGCGATGCGCTATGGTTCGTGTACAACAGCATCATCCAAAACGATCTACAAACACCCACAGTGACCGGGGAAATAAACTTCCATAGTAGTCGATATTATGATCGCTTGACTGGACACATCAACCCTCTTGCTGTCTCTTTGACAAATAACACTACACAACGACGGTTAAAACGTCTGCAAATGACCTGCTTTGCAGAACTACTTAGAATTAATGGAGTAACCGCTTAGACTCATAGCCTCAAGTCGCATTATCTATGACCATAGCAATAATTTATAATTTGTAATACTGATTATTATTTTAAAACAATGTAGTTATGGGAAAAAAAGCAGAGTAGTACAGAAATTGCGTGAAATTAATTACAGAAAATAAATTAAAAACATTGATACGCGAGCTGTACTTTTTTCGGTTATTTGACCAAATTGAGCTAGGAGAAATTCATAAAATCTCGCAAAATAGTGCGACTGTGAATCGAATTAATTTCTTCGGCGAGATAGAAATCTGTTTGAATTACGAATAAAATTAATCCAACTCGAGGTTAACTGTTTATCGCGTTGTCACCAATCGCTGTTACCCTATTTTGGCTCGAAGGCGTCCTAAATTGTTCTATATAAATAAATCGGTTTCTTTGACCTCTAGTCGCGATATTAAAAGAAAAATAAAATTTTTCCCTAGTAATTTTTTCTCTTTTGTCTTTTCTTTTTCTCGCGTTAAGAGGCCGCCACACACTCTGTTGGTGAATTTATATGTTCCTTTAATCGCCACGAACGACAAAATAGGAAGTGGGTTTCGTTTTGACTGTGTACTTTTTTTTACAGTCTTTATTTTTCTGTTATGAATTCAGAAAGACCTGAATATACGAGCCGGTGTCGACAGGCCAGGTCCCTGACGGCAGCGCCCCTAATGTCTATTAGGAAAACTACATTTCGTGTTTTTTATAATTCCACATTATATTTTAAAATACTGGATAATGTATTCGATCGATTATTAATCATCTCTATTTGTTACTGCTAATCCTTTAAATATAAGTCGCAAAAATCTATCTTTCACATGGAAGTCGTTATTTCAAAAAAAAATATCGACAATATTATAAAATAAGACTCCCCGCGGATACATCTATTTTGCTTCGTACGACCTTTCTAGTGCTCTTATGTTGGTGCTTAATTGTTGCAACATACATTAAATTTCGAATCATCGCCTTCCTAAAAGAACACTCTCAGTAGTATTCGTTTAAAAAAAAAAAAAAGAAAATTTTTTATATAAACAGTTTATTTTTACTGTAATAATTCCACTTCGATCCAGACTGCTGTTTTGTTTTTCACTTCCATAAAAAAAAAAAAAACCAAAAAAAAAAACCCGACAAATTCTATTCTTGTTAACCGATGTTTATATTTCTGCGCCAATATAAGAGTAGTTTGTAAATACTAAAATATTCTAGTAAAAATATTTTTTTTCAAAATGTGTTTGTATATAATTTACACTAAAGTATTCTAAAAATATTGGCGCGGATCCAAATTTAACACTAAAAGCTATCTGTGGCAATTATCAAAAAATTTATTTGAAACCTATTTATTTTTCCGCTGTATTTTTCTTTTTTTAATTTTTGCTTTTCGGGGCTTTAAAGGCGCCATTTTGAACACATTCCTAAGTTTTTTCAACTTTTAAATTGCGTATCTGAAATATTAAAAATTACTTTTTTCATTAATTTTAAACAATAAAAAAATCAGTACAAAATTCACATTAAACAACAAATCCGGCCAGCACTCGGCGTTTTCCATCCCTGATTCAAAATGTTGAATATTCAGCTTGGTCTTCCCCCAAGTCCGGGTAATATAAAATTATGTAATTAATAGAACACGGTCAAGGAATGTACGAGGTCTATTTGAAGCGAAAGAATTTGAAATACGAGTAGTAGACGATAAACCGACCCCGTTCAAAATGTCCCAACTCGGGTCCATCTGAGACACACATTATATTCAACTAGGACACCTCGAAAGTTGTGATCACCTGATTTACCGTATAGATCGTGAAAGAAAGAGTAACCAAGGTGTCGTCTTCATCACCGAAAGAAACATTAAGCTAATTGCCTAATCCTAATTAGACTGAGAATAAATTTACTCAAAATTATTACAAATACGTGCGTCAACGGTTGATTCGCGCGGGCAAAAATTAGACACTCTTTCTACGAAGAGTCTAGTATAGTAAAACAAATTATCGCACTGAAAAGTTGCAGTTATTATTACAAAAAAAGGCTAAAAACGATGTCCAGGAAAAAATGAGACTACAATATGGGGCAATTAAAAATAATATATATATATATATATATATAAAATGATTAAAGCGAATATTTGGCATAAATTCATAATCATAGTGAAAATATACACTAAAGTTAGAAGTAAATAGTACAAAAATCTAACTAACATTGAAAAATCGATCTATTAAAAATGATATATCGCAAAGTGGTCGAAAAAATACATATATAGGCGAAAAAAGTAAATAAAATAAATGTAAAAATGTAAAATTATAAAAATTATAAATGGACACATAAAAATTTTTTTAAATAGACGATGTAAATCATGTTTTAAAAATTTTAAATAATGGATTATTATTAGGTGTTTGAATGTTTAATGCAATATGCCTAAATTTATGAATATAATATGCTTCAGCAAAGTCCAACATTTTTTGGTCATTAATTATTCTCAATATTTTTAAATCTTTATTAATATCTAGTGTAATATTATGTTTAGCTGTTATTACAAGTTTGACTTTTCAACATAGCCATACCGGACAGCATATGCATGTTCTTTATATCGCACCATAAAATTCCTACGGGTCTTCCCTATATATATATATATATATATATATATATATATATTACTACATGTATTGCAAATAATTCTATAAGAACCAAATTTATAATATAAGTCATTAGCAGTGTTTGTATTGCTATAGATATTTATAATTTTGTTAAACAAATTATTGCTGTTTTTAAAAGCTATTTTGTAATATGGTTTTAAGATATTGGTAATTTTATAGATGTTTTTTTTTTTTTTTATATATGTGAATGTATTGTTTATTTGTCGTTTTATTATGTAAATTTTTTTTATTTTCATTGGCTATTCCCTTTAAATATTTTCTCTAAAGGTTATTTACGAAATTATTATTATAATTATTATTGAAAATTATTTTCTTTATAATGTTTAATTCTTAGTTTATATTTTTATTATCATTAAGTTGAGATACATAGACTATACACATGTCAACTTAATAATAAAAATATAAACCAAGAATTAAGCATTATAAAAAAAAATAGCTATCAATAATAATTACAATAGTAATCTCATAAATAACTTTCAACAGAATATATTTAAAGGGAGTAGCCAATGAAAATAAAAAACATTTACGTAATAAAACAATAAATAAACAATAGATTACATTCGCATATATAAATAAAAACATTTATAAAATTACCAACATCTTAAAACCATATTACAAAATAACTTTTAAAAACAGCATTTAACAAAATTATAAATATCGACAGCAATATAAACACTACTAATGACTTATATTATAAATTTGGTACTTATAGAATTATTTGCAATACATGTAGTAATATATTTATATATAGGGCAGACACGTACTGTGACTAGGCGACCTGGCGAAGAAAGTCGAAATGGATTTGAAAAAGACATTTTGTTCGGAAGTTTTTATTTATCTTCTAACGTAGCTAACGACACTGAAAATTTTAAGCGGAAAACTTAGAAAAAGAGAAACAGATGGAAATAGTATTGAATATTCCGCCATAAATAAGTAGAAAAATGACGATTTTCCGGAAGCTTTTTCGAACAGCGAGCGTTGTTGAATTAATGGCGTATACAGTTTCTTTATCGTTCTTCTGATTAACTAGAAACGTTACAAGCGATACTTTATTATCGCGTTTATTCCGCTGTCTTCCATCGCGTGAACATTTTAAAACAGCGAAAGAAAACGAAAAATTGGTATCTCGCTTTTATCACACTTTTTCCTTTGAAATGTTGTACTCCTCTTGTTCTCTCCTTCACACGCAGTTTTTAGTTTTGTACTTATGTAAATTTCCGCTTTGCAGCTAGAAACGAGAAAAGAAAAAATGATTTCTCCATTTACTACACGAAGTATAAAAATTAGCTTTGATGAAGCAATTCGTTCTTATTTATAAATAGACGGGGCAAGATTGCCGTTGTCCGGTGTTACATCGATTCAAGCCGTTTACCTAAAATTTAACAGGAAGCTGCGGTAGTATATCAATTCAAACCGAGTCAGATTAAAACTCAACGGACCAGGTGCTTTTATTAGATGGCATCACGCAGAAAGTGAAATACAACAAAGTCAGTCAAGCATGAAGTTTTGTGCGCTGAGAATTCTGTAATTAAATTGTAGCCGTAGAATTTTCATATATTTGTGTAGAACGAAATTAGAACCGAATATCTATCGTAACAACATTTTTCGTGTGTGTTTGTATTTTTATGAGGCTTAAATTCTTTTTTGGAATACCTTGTGGGAGAGGGAATACACATTCATTGCCACACTTTTAGAAAAATTTTTCAAACTCGGAAAGTTTCGGGGAGCGCGGAATACACGGGGGCTTTCATTAGCCCAGGATGAAACACTTTCTACCGGTATAAAGCAATTTGTTCACAACTTTCTAATGCTACCTATTAGAGAGTTGTTGTGCGTTTCCATTTCCTTTCTTATCATTACAAAATCAGTTTTTCTGTTTCAATTTGTTATTCTTTAAACTGGTTTCTGGCCTATTACAATATTTCACACAGTTTCTTCATGCACATATTCTTTTTTGTACACCTGTAGCAAGAAGAAATATTACAATAACGGTTTTTTATTCTTTTTTACTTGCAAATAAATTCTCATGAAAATTTTACAACCATCGACTATTACACGGTGATTGGGTAGAAAATGAACTGAATGGCGCAGCGGTTGTGGCCGAGGAGACAGACCACGAAATAAAAAACCGGATCCAAAATCGTCCAAGTGGAAAGACGGTCTTCGTCAAACCGCGGACAATATCTCGGCCACTTTTGGCATGAATAACCGGATCGCAATCTAAAGAATCACGATCCAATAAAGACTTAGTGACCAGATCGTCTGGAAACACGGTTTCGTAATTAGTAACATTTATAAAATTGGTAAAATCGATTACCACATATCCTAATTCAAGACGGAATCACCAATGTACCCCCCCCCCCCCGCCTACTTGCAAGATAACCCAGCAGCCGCAGTAGACTGATCAGACTGGTGCGTTCCACTTATATTATTTTAACTAATCGTTATCTTTTGTTGTTGTTTGTACATATTTATTAAACTATAGTAAAAATATAAATTAAAAAAAAAAAAACCCTAGACCCCAATTTAATAGTTTAATGATAATGAAATAATAATTTAATCCTTCGTCCACGGTAATTAGGAGACCGCGGTGGCATTCCTGAAAAATAAAATTCATACCAATAGGGATTATATTATTCATACGCCGGTCGAAGGTGATATGACAATCCCGTTGCGTTTCTGTATTATTTAAGGATTTCTGATACGTTTTTGCGTTAAGGGAATTGTGTAAATTGCTATGCGAGTAGTAAATTATTATTATCAATCAAAATTTCTATAAGTAATACAGAACTACGCAAAAGTCCAGGGGGTGCCCCGATGACGCGACTAAAGGATCGAGTTATATACACATACGTGCGCACACACACACACGTATATATATATATTTATATATATGTATATATATAAAATAAAAAATGAAGTGTATTTTGCATATTTCTCACAACTTTAATTATGTGAAAAATAATTAACGAAAATTTCACGAACCGACGATTTGGCTAAGCTGTAAAAGTTTCGAAAGAACAAAGTGAAAAAAATGAATAAACGTGCGAGCGCTCTTTTATAAGTGTTTATTTGGCGGCGGTCCAGCAGTTCAATGAATGTTTCAGCTTCAAATAATAAATTATTAATATGACGCATAATACACGCATACACAAACACTCTTTTCAACAAGCAAAAGCAATAAAAACACACTAGGATAACAGCATTAATCCGATAACACAACAACAGCTGCCACATGAAAAGTACAGTAATTAACGAAACAACTGACGACTATACTGCTACCACTTCTGCTTGGCGTACTCTATATCGCGATACGTTAGAACGATGCATTTTTCCGTATTCCGATTCCGGAGGAAAAAAAACAAACACAAACGATCGGTCAAAATAGCGTGCAATAATAAAATGAACGCGCTGGATGTAAAAAAAAATATAAAAATGAATAATTTTCGCAACTACAATAAACATTTTGCAACAGGGCCGAACCATTTCAGTTGCATTAGCGTAACTGCTATCACTAAAGATCTCTTACATGGCTGAGGAAGGGATTAATTGTAACAAAACTTCCGCAACAAGAGTTCGTAGTGGTGATGATTTGTTAAATAACAGTAACAGTTTTGGTAGTTGGCACGGATAAACATAGCGGCTAAACTGTTCCAAATTATGAACTGTTCTAGTTATCTTTCTGTTCAGCATCGAGTCCAATTCCGATATACATCAGTAGCGGAAATACCAGATTACGTCTCAACTGTAACATCAGCATGTGTTACATTTTCTTGTATACTCTTTTCCGGGCCAGCCCCCTTTTAGGCGTGAATAGTTTTGGAGGAATCTTTTTTGGGCGTGGATCGCTCAGACGCTAGTGAGTGAGGGTTTTCACTGAAACCATTTAAAGAATTAACTGCGGTGGTATCATCACAATATCAACTGAAAGTATATCATTCTCAAATGTGTTTTTTATTAAATTTTTTATTTCAAACCTTGAAGTCGGTATTTTTTTTTTGTTTTAAAACATTATATTTCACAATTTTTAGAATAGTACTTATAATTTTTGCTTTTCTATAAATCAACTTTTTTCCAGAGTGACATGGCGGCTTAAAATTAATTTTCCTTATTCAGCGTAACATTTCAATGAAATTAACGTGGCTAATACTTTAATTCTTTCATACTACGTTTTTACGGTAAACTGATAGTATTTTAAGTCAATGGTGCCTGTTATATTAATATAAAATTACTGGAATTCGAACGGTATACTTACGTGGGGTATCACCATCACCATTGAATTGAAACATAAAAAAAATAACATACGCAGCGACGTATAACCAACCTCCTTGTTTTTGGAAGTAGGCAAAAACGAAAACAAATTGAAAATATTTAGAAGAAATTAATAATCGAATAAAATTAGACGAAGCGTGTATTTTGCGAATAAATGTTTACATATATATATATATATATATATATATATATATATATATAAATACTAAATACACAGAAAAACTAAATTGATAGCGAGGAACGGATATCTTGCGTAGAATTTCTGATACCAGCAAATGGATGTTTTATAGTGACATAGAAATAAATATATTAGGCCATGTTTTTCACTAGCAAAAATAATTTAAAAATCAGCGCATGTAACTCATATAAAAAGGACTGAGTAAGAACCCTCACTCGTTACCGCCTAAACGATCACGTTTAAAAAATCTCGCCTAAAAGAGGGCGACCCTTCTTTTTCTGTCAATACCAAGAATCGCTGATTATAAAATTTAAACGATATAAATGTTGAATATACATGGGCCACTCTCGTATAACTCATGTTTTTTTTTATCCGATGCTAGTACTCTCTAGGTTGACTACAGTCTTCAATATTTCACCTACAATGTCCACGTTGTTCGCAATTGTTTTTCTCCTGTACGTTATTATTATTATTATTATTATTATTATTAATATTATTATTTGATATACTTGCTAGCAGAAATGCTCATGCTACCCTAAAAACGATCGACCAACTTTTCTTTTTAGTTACTATAAAAGTTAAAATATTATAAAAATTTCCCATACTTTTGACTATAATTGCAGTACGCAACAGAAAATAAGTAAGAAAAATTGTGAACGATTAAAAATATATTTGTATAAAAAGTATAATCGAAATATAATTTCTGTTATTCCCCAAGAGTACAGATTACACATTTCTTTTCTTACTTTAATATTACTATCAAATTTGCCTTTTTACCGCGACCTTTTTCCCGTTTGGCTACACCGTGCTTGTTTCGAAAGAAAAAAAGAAAAAATTAAAATATCAGCCGTTACGGATTTAAAATCAGGATACTTCGATAAAGTCAATCAGTATAAATTGTTCATATGGATAAAACTTATTTTGTACATCTGTAATAGTCAACATAGGTTTGGTAATTTTTCGAATGCTCCAATGACGTGTGCAAACACTGAACGTTGATACATAACATAGGTGTATACATAGAAATGAAATGACATTTAGATTTATGATAAATCGAACGTGTCTCGAGCGTAAATTCAATAAACTCGCCATCGCCGGGTTATTTTTAAGATCGTTTTTTAAATCACCTCCGAGAATGATCGGAAATGAAATGGGGTGGTGATACAGTGATACCTAGAAAATTATCGCAAAATTCCGGTTCATTTACCTCCTCCTCTGTATTGTTATTATTTCTGAGCGGCGAATGTAATGTCCTCGGATACTACTGCAGTATAGTGGTGGTTTGGTGGTCATATGACAACTCTTCCGTTTCAACCATGTGTTTATTTAGCTCTAATTACGTATTGTTCATGACTTCATTTGAACTATTAATTTTTAGCTGACAATAGGCTACGCTAGAAAAAGGGGCGTTTTTTAAGTAGTATATATATATATATAATAATAATAATAAGAAGAAGATCATCGTTTATACATTTAAATTTGTTACATTTCTATAAATTACTTTAACACACAGTACGTTAAATGATTTTTTATATTAAATAAATTGATGTTTGTATTAGGAAAAGAACTTTTAAAAATTAAAATTCGTCCGGTACTTTATGAAATAGGTCTCGCAAGAAGAATCGTATTACTTATATACATATATATATACATAAAAACTTGGCCATTTTGGCCTCGCAAGGGGCTGTGCTCCTTGACCCCTCTTGCTTGTCTCTTTCTCTTCTATACTCTGTATAAAATGATCAAAATTTACAACGTAATTCTTACTGGCATCAATACAAAAAAGAAAATAACATAATCACAAAAATCCTATCCTAACATTTAACTTTCATTATGTGTAAAATTAAGACATTTTTTCGTTACATTTCTCGTTACATATTTCATTACATAAAATCGTGACATTTTTTAAATAACAATAACAAAAATCTTATAAAATATAACAAACGTAACATAAAATTGAGACACTTTTTTTTCTAATGGAGGGTGACAGCCTAAGAATTACGTTGTAATTAAAAAAGAAACTATTACAAAAAAAAAGAACAAGAAAATAAGAAAAAGCAAAAATACACCTTCTTTCTTTTATTTTTTTTGGATTACGGGTTCGTCAACATAGACATTGGCTCAAAAACAAAGGAAGAGGGGCAAGGAAGACTCAGTATACGATCAGAGATAGCCGACATAGAAGAATCAAGAGCTTAGATAACAAAAGTAGAAGGAGGGGAGAGAATGAACGAAGCACAGTACGGAATGGGAGTATCGATTTGTAAGCGGAAGGAATAGAGAAAGAAGCTTGTTCAATTGAAAATGACGAACAACCGAACATTATATGATCGGGATTACAAATAAATCGGTTGCTGGAAGGGTGCAACGGAAAATAAGGAGCCGGGCCATGAGAGAATAACGGAACAGCATGGAAGAAAGCAAGGTGTGCCTCAAAAAACATAGGCGGCAAATCGCAGAGAGGTTGGAGCAACGCATAGAAGAAAAGTCCAAAAACCAGGGGACGTGGAAGGGAAGGTTGAATAGATAAGAAAAAGGAATCCGGGTTGAAGAATGAGGAACGTAGGAGTTAAACCATAGTTTGGAATGAGCAGCTGCGCAAACGCAAGGGTAATATTAGAAGCTGAGAAAACAGGAAGACACCTACCAGAAGTAGAAGAAGAAGAAGAAGAAGATAATTGAACGAATGAGTCAACTTTTCTATTTATTCGTAGCGTTTATTGATGACAAAAAAAATTTGATACATTTTTATCTTCAAAAAGTGCGCAGTAAACCTCAAAGCTTTTTTTCCTGAAATCAAGCATTACTTCTCCGAATTATGGCTCTTCTCACGCGCTTGGCATCTTAACGACTAAATTTGTTTTATCCTTATGACGACCTTTTCGACAAAAAAAGAAAAAAAAAAAGTAAAGAAACAAGAACACTCATTTTACGTGAATATTCCAAAATTACTAACGATCCTTCATTTTCATTTTTGTCCCATAAAACTGTTACACGCTATACCGCCTGGACAAAAATATGCCCACGGATGTCGATTTCGCAAAATTTAAAAAAAGGGGCCGAGAAATAGGAATAGTTTGCCTTACAGAAAGAAAAAGGCGAGGAATCGAAGCGCATCTTTCAAACGACTAAACTACAAAAATTTATTTGCCTGGCACTGTTCTGACCTCAGACTAAAACAAGTTCGCAAAAATGCGATAAAGTCGTTCCAGTACATTTCTCCTGTTCCGTTCTCTATTTTATTGTTTTCCGCTGCTGAATTGCGAACCAACTTGAAACGCGGAAGAAAAGTTTTTCAGTAAATTTTTCTTTTCTTTCTTTCATTTTGCTGCTTAAATGAGTTTTTCTTTTTTTTTTTCTATTCTTATATGCGTGTGTATAGAGATGTTTTATAAGCAAGATGGAATAACTACAATGCAATGAAACAGGAAAGAGAAAGACAGATAACTAGATAAATTCGTAGACAGAGACGCAGATGGATCGGATAAGATACATAAAATAGGTAGAATGGGTAGAACAATGACGATCGACGAGATAGACTGACCAGACGGAAAAGTACAAAAAAATTTGTTCCGAAATATTTCCAGCAGTGAAAGGTCTTTAATTGTAAACTTAATTTTTGACGAACCAAAAACCGATTTGAAAAGTGCCCTATTATAATCTGCTTTAAGTTGTTTTTCTGTTTTTTTTTTTTTTTCTTTTTAAATTGACGCGATATATCAACTTCAGTCAGGCATGATGTTTCATGCGCTGAGGAGTCCGTATATGTAAGACTATAATTTACGTTTACATAATACTAAATTCGAAACAAAGGAATATCTGATTTTTTGCGCCATGAAGAAAGAGAGATACGTCATTTTTCGCGCTTCTTTTTGAACTCTATTCGTCAACATCGAACGTTTCGTTGAAAGAAATGAAATACGGTTTCGTTCCCGACACAAACTTCTTTCTTTCCAACGATATGATATCACATGCCGGGGAAAAAATATTTTTAAAAAAAAAACATGTCGAGCTTTCGACGTCCCGTGGGGGTATAAATATGAAGTTGTGTAAGTTCGGCTATAGTTTTCCTATAAAGCGGTTCTTTATGCGTACATTTGTGTAGACGTGTTTTGATTTCCTCAACTTCTTTCTCGGGCTTGACGGTTTTCTTCTTTTTTTTTTTTAAGTTCTTTTTTTTACCGCCCACGGGTAATGTTATAGATATGGTTTTAAAGAGAATTTTAACGGTAATTTATGATCCAATTTTGAAGTTTATAAGTGTCAAACTGTTTGTGATTTTTATTTGATATTTTTGTCGTTTCTGAACCACCTTATTAGGATTATTCCGTACATTATATGTACGGGGGGAGAATCCTAACAAGGTAAATAAAATTCAACGCAACTAAATTTGAAAATCGTGTTACAACCGATATGAATGTTTCGGATAGATTTAAGAAAATACGGAAATTAATGTAATTTATAAATCAAAAAAAAAAGAAGAGGATGCGCTACTGAAGTTTTCAGTGCACCGCATAGAGGTGTGTGCTGTTACTATTAGTAGAGGAGAAAACTAACAAGCAGGTCTCTCTGTATGCTTGTTTTAAAAGGTAATTTTTAGGAGCGGGAACACGCCTATAAAAGCCTACAAAAAAAGAGGTGTTTGAAACGAGAGTTAAAAAAAGTTTCTTATTTAGACGCGTAACCGGCAGATGCGAACGATTAAATTAATGCAGAAATAGTCGAGGTTAAAGAAAACCGTTCATTTATCCACATAAAATCTGCGTACCGCGTGATAATATCGGAAGATCGTAAGTAATAAAAGCCATTTCGAAACATCTTCCCTTTCCGCTACTTACGAAAGCTCACTTACGTGCTGAACCATTTTCTTCCTTCTGCAAAAATCTGTCGTAGAGTCGCTCATTTTGAACGGACCAAACCATCGATCATGCGCGCTCTTCTTCTCCGCCAGTGAAAATAATTTCCCCCAAATTCCAACGAGCACCTCCATCAAACAATCTAGTTAGCTCAACTCTGTCTGAAATCTTTATCCCATTTTCCCCTTCGAATAAACCGTTACTGCTATAAAATGATTTTCATCCAGTTCATTATCCGAGCGAAACTGTTCGCTAACATTATTCAGATAATTTCCAAAATATCCAGCTGTATCGCGAAAGAAATTCCCTATCGTACGATGTACAATAATCGCGCAGACAATCCTCACGCTTTCCACGTATACTTCATACGAAAGCACCTCCCGGGAACTCGGAGAAACCGTTCGCGCCTACGTATTTTTAGTTCATCGATATTAAGTTCAATGAACGCGCTTTTTGCGCATTTAAGATTGAAAAGACCAAGTATATCGATTTTGAAGAAGTTTTAAATACTTGGTGTCATATTCAGCAGCAAAAAATTCACAAAGGAAAACAGTATAGGCCTGAATAATGCATTTCGATAGGACAGATATATAAAACGAAAAAAACACTAAAAAAAAAAAGCAAGGCTACCACCAGCGTCAACAAAGAGGAAACCAACCTGATATCGATAGAGAAAAATCATACAAATTTAAATTAGGGGCTGCGCTCTTCATAGATTCTTTCCCGTTATATCTCCTTATCGTCCATTACATTTTCATATTTGCCACTAGATATGTGTGACCTCGATCATATTCTATTTGAATCTCCCTTTTACCGCTGAGCGTTTATACTCCGAACTGTTTAAATTAAGAATCCCCGCCCCGTAAAGAGTGCTCTTGTCATCCTCTCGCTTTCCTCGTTTCCTCATTGCTATTGATATTTCCCTAATATCCAATCGACTTGGATTCTAATATTTCTCTTCTTTCTTTTATAATGTGTTAAGTCTGCTAAATGGACGTCACTTTTCCAAAAATTCAAAAAATAAAAAAAACAACAACAACATTTATGCAACGCGCAAAAAGTAATTAAAAAAAAAACAAAAAAAAAACAAAACCGATGTCATCAGTTACTACAATAAATATAAAACTGACGTTTATGGACCAAATGCTAAGAACGATATACAACTCAACGTCGATGTTCAAGCTGGCCATTAGCTATGTTTTTCGACATGCTCGAGATAAGTTCACTACTCGCGGCATTCCAGGATTTATTATGAAAATAATGAATTGTTCGCGAAAAAGACAACAGAATGACGTCCGTTTATACGGCGATTGAGTGAAGAATTGGCTATTTGAAATAAAATTTGACCTACATACGTAACCAAAAATAATTGTTAATCTTTTAAGTAAAAATATATGTCTCGGATACCACATGGCTACTAGCAGAGCGATGGTTTACGTTTAGTATAATTTTTTGCTGCTAAAAATAAATAAATAAATAAATTGAGCATATAATTTGTTTGCCGTTGAGCTAAATAACGACGATTCAGAAGCCTAAAAAAAATCTTCATTTCTTTTTCCAGTTTCGATTGCATAAATACACGTCGTCACCCCCGGGTATATTAACATGTTAAATTGCATCTGTACGAATATCTTTTTTTTTTATATTATAAACACGGTAGATGATCTAATAGTCACAAAAAAAAAAAAAACAAAAAAAAAAAACGCAGGACGATAAATAAACCATCGAGTGCAAGTTATTAATTAAGCTATAATCCGAAGATAATCGCAGTTGGAAATCCATGGTACCAAGGTGGAATGCATAAGGTATCAAAAATGTTAAGATACGGGCATCGACTTGAAAAATACGGGGTGGTCAACTGGTATTTTAACCGAACAGCTGGGAAAAAGCCGATTTCTTCCGAACGGATGCTGGAAATAACTGGCCGCTACGATATCGGTGACAACGGTGAAAATCAAATAGGGTAGATGTGAAATTTTTAGCGTGAAAAGTGACTGTTTCGGTAGCAGTTTCAAGAATCGACACCACAAGCGTTTTCTTTCGCATTGTCTTATTCCTTAACAACTTAAACAGCTGACGCGATGAGCATATTTTAACGCGTAAAATATATTTTTTCGGAAAATAAAACATAAAAAAGTTCTCAGTTGTTAACATTTAGCGGAGAAAATTGCATCGGCATAGGCGGATACAATGAAAGTTGTCACGGAAACATTTTATCACTGAAAAATATCCGAAGAATGGATATCGTTTGGCGAAGTACGAATTTTAATGTACCCCGATATCAGTATTGCGGTAAAATTGTAGTAAAATACTCGGATATGGTGCAGAAACGGAGCTTTACATTCGGACCACAAAAATGACGCCTCTCTCACACAGCGGCGACGAAAATGCTACTGTACCCACTGCGAATTGCTTCTATCGGATATTGCCAAATTAAAAACGATGAAGTAACCTAGTGTAATCGATAATTATTTCGAAGCTACACGGACAATTATTACAGCTGTGAAATTTACGCATTTTCCACGTGTAGTTTTCGATAAATTTTATTTCGAACTCCTCCATTCCGGCCACATCTTAAATGTCGTTCGCGCGTAATGATTGTACGTTTCAATATGCCTTTGCTACATAAGCTGTTACAAAATAAACGCAATATTGAAGAATAACGAATATTGTCATATATCTGTGTGTATGTGCATGCGCAACTCGGTAGCCTAGTAGTCCGGATGCTTACCAAACCGGAGGTCATGAGTTCAAGTCGTTGTTCCAGTGGTATATATACCCAATCCGAAATAAAATCGGTTATCGGAACCACAGAAATAATCTGGGAACGTGATAACGGATCATTCCGAAAGTTAAACTAACTACTTCCCAATATGCTATTAAACCCGTAAGTACATTACATTAAGCTTAATTTCACAAAAGATATTGGATCCATTTTTATTCATATATATATATACAAACTTGGCTGTTTTGGCCTCGCAAGTGGCTATGCCCCTTGACCCCTTTTGCTTACATTTCTAAATCCTATAATGTATGTATGAATATATGTGTATATGTATATATATATATATATATATATATATATATATATATTCGTGCGAGGAACACAGACTGGTCTAAGGTATTTCTTCAAAGGATGTTTATTGTTATTTGTTGCATCAGGGGATAATCGGAGTTGAAATGTAACACAGTTCAAACTAATTTTTTTTTTTTTTAAGCTTAATGAATACTATTTAAAATTGCGGGGAATTTATGTTGTTGTTTAAATTCTGTCGCTGCATGCTTGTCTGTTTGGGCATTTGTATGCATGCATGGGTTTATACTTGATGTAGGTGTATACTTCTGCTTTGAGGACAATTATGCGCTTGTATTAAGTTCAATTTAAAATTACGATTGTTTAATATTTTTGGTTAGTATTAGAGTGTATAAGTGCATATAATTTTGTGAAAGTTGGTATGCAGATATTTAAATGGTTTTGAACATATGTGTGTCTTTGGTAAAATGGTAAAATGTAAATAATGGTACTCTATTAATTATTGTGTTTTTGTAAGCTTCAAGAAATTACGCTCAAGTTTCAGATTATAAACACTGGGAATTTGAATTACATAAAGTTCCGATTAAAATATACACAGAGATTTGACCCATGTAATCTTGAATGAGCCCGCGACTGGTGCAAATCTTGCAATTTCAATTTAATTTAATTTAATTGGTATAGTTATTCTTATTTCTGTCTGTAAATAAAAACTGAACTGAATTAAATTGAAAAAATGGAAGCTCGAAATTGCACGCAATAAAGAGAGATTAGATTCCGGCGACAAACTGGTAACATCGTGGAGAGCCAACGTGTTTTGTTTTTTTTTGGTTATCATTTAGTAGTGGATATTGAAGGGTTTACATTCGAGGGCGAACGAACTGAAATCGGAAAAAAATTAACAAATCGCATAGGATAAAATATCGGATTTAGTTCCTTGGATAAATTTTTTTTGGAACTAACTCTTTTTTTGTACGCAATGTTAATAAATTTAAATGCAGAATATACGACCAAATTCTTTTATATCTATATCTATATATATATATGACTTTAACACAACTTTGAGGTTATCAAGGCGAGCCAAGAAATATTAATTACAAGGTATTACAATATAAATTACAGCTTCTGAGGAATAGGAAGAGATCATTTATATGTGGACTATTATTACGCAGTAATTGGAACAGGTTTGAGGATAGATTAAACTTAGGATATGTCGGAGAGTAAGTTGAAAAGTGTTACAGAACGAGGACAAAATAGAGGCGGCGTGTCATTGAAAAGATGTGAATGGGTTACATTAGTATGGCCGAGCCTTAAAAATGATTTCTTCTTTTCGCGATTTTCCATCAATTCCCATTCTCCGACCTTTTTTTTTATGCCATTGAGATGATTTGTGGATGAGGTTGATCTCCGTTTCGCATTCCATAGTCTTATAATTTTCTCTTTATAAACGGTCTTTAGATCATCTATTGACAACCCAACGGAGAAAAAGAATATGCGTAAGCAACGTGAGAAGCGAAGGAAAAAGAAATAGATACCATAACTGGACGCCTAGTGGATGAAAATTTTACCATCTTGTTAAAAGTCTGTATTAAGACTAGAGCGGAAAATTCCACGAGAAAAAAAAAACAAACAACAAAACAAAAACAGACATATTCATATATGCGAAGACAGAATTAAAACGGTATTTTATGGCTTAAGTCATTTTCCCCTCTTCCGTATTTTAATGTGTACCAGCCGAAATAACTTCTTCGCACATACGCAGTAGTGTAACAGGTAACAGAAAGTCGGATAAAAAATACAAAATCATCAGTCCCCGGAGGGTTTCAAATAGATTTTTCCCGATTAATCGGAGGATGATTATTCGTGGGAAAAAGGTGTCTAGCATAGGGTAGTAGAGTATTTGCGGTAATAGCGAGAGGTAGTGTGGATGCGTGGTCGCGAAAAGGTAGCAGACACAAATGCAAGTGTTGCTGACTGCATTTGTACCACACCGCTAGCAAGTGCCATCGCGTTGCCGACGATTCGGTTATTGTGTACCTCGGGAAGGGGGGGGCAACAGCGCATTTCAGCGGTGTAGCACGGAAGACAATTAAAAGGGAATACGACGGACCAAGGCAGCTGAAAGAGTGCAGCAAAATTATGCATCACAGCCGGCTACAAAAGGGCCGCAGCGTGGAACATTCGAACAATTAAAGCGGCGCTTTCATTGTCACTGGTAAAAGGCCATTTGCGAATCAACCTCTACCATGGGAGAACACTAGACTGTAGTGAGAGCGCGCAGCGAAAATAATGAGTAACGGAAATTCAGCCACGCCGATATTCATCTGCGACTGGACGTGAAGCAAGTTCCACGACGAATCTGTGGGAATAATTAAAACTCACGCGAACTCCGTTTCATTGCGATCGCACTGAAAAACTCACTTTTCTTGTATAATAGTCCGGAAATGAAAGGCACTCTATTCGCCAGATTTCGATGAATTCGTAAAGCCTATAACTAATTCGACAGTGGTATATTCAAGTAGGGGCAAGTCGTTTCAGCGACTAATGTGAAATAATGGTGCATTCTTCGTTGTAGTGAGAGATTAAATCAGCGAATTCTTTTCGAATTTTTCTGATCGTTCTTCGGTAACTTTTTAGTTTTGTTGTTCAAAAATATATGCGAGTGTAATACAGGTTGATATTTAATTATGTTCTCAAATTTTTGTTTATCTTTAAATACTAAAAATAATTTTCTTCCTTTAAAAATTCTTATTTCTGACAAAACTTCTAAAATAAAGATCAACATATAAATTCAAACGAGCACGAAAAATAACATATGATAACAGTAAATATTTAAATATAATTAAATATTTGAAACATTTCTAATAGAAAATACTGCCGTTTCCTTAAATTGCGTTCTTAAAAGTAATAACTTTTACTCGCGCCTAGCAATACGAACGCGGAATTATTGCTATTTTTCCTCGCTCATCACCTGCTTCGAATTCTGCGATATCAGCTTCTCGCTGCAACGATCGACGCGTTATATTTCAGCGTAAATTGATGTTCAGCAACACATTCACATTTCGCATTCCTCAAATGAGCAACAGCACAGGTGAATTTATACGCGGATAAATGCTCGACGAATTGTATAAGATGACGTTCTCTGCGATTTCCAATGTATCGGGGCTCAATCAGTTTTTGTCGCAAAAACACTTGTTACAATATCGAACGTGTTCCAAATATATTACGCCTATCTACCGTCGAGTGCCGCGTGCACAATCAAAAGAGAAAAATCTTCAAAAATAAATAGCGAATCAAGTTAAACTTTGAATATAGTCCAAAACATTATAATGTGTCGCGTTTTCAAAAACGGATAAGAAAACGTCGCAGTCTAAAATACGATGATATTTTTTACGATAACCGCTTAAAAGTCAGTGTATACTTTTTGAAAAGGTGTTTTTGCGAATGAAAAAAAAGAAAATCGATAATTTTTCGATATATTTATTATTTTCTTCAAAAATTCGAAGACATCATGTAACAAACATGTCACATTGTCGCGCAAGGGTTGTATTAATTCTCTAAGTAAGACGATACAGATAAATTTTGTATTGTATAATTGCGGCTTTATACATGATTTTGAATTTTTTTTTTTTTTTTTTTTTTTTGGTTATTTTTTCAATATGTATTCTCGTTAAATGTATTAAAAAGAAAATGACATCGATCACGGTGGTATTTCCATTTTTTCTGTAGTGCAAAAACTTTTGACAGTTAAAAAATTTTACACCTACTTAATACACGTACGGCGAAACATCATATCTCTACACAAAAAACTGTTTTAGTACGGGAGCTAAGTAGGTTGCGAAGCGGAATACTCACTATGCAGGAAGCTAACTCTCATCTGATAGACTCTAAAGTGAAAATTGTGTGAAGTAGCTTTTCGTAATAAAGCGTCATTATTTTCAATAGAGATCGATGCATTACAGAAAATATATGTTACATATGCGAAGCCCATTTTTCCAGGAAACATAACTTTTTCACTAAATTATACGTATCTCGGAATTCCTATAGCGCCCTCCTAAAAATGCAACTTTTAAAAAACAAAAACACTTCCATGCCAGGAAATGTCACTCTGGTTTTTATGGTTCAGATTTTTTTTTTATCGAGTCAAAATCGGTCGAAAATAAAATTCCGCAAAAAGTCCTAAAGACAATTTTTCTTTTTTGAAATAAAAACACTAGCCACGATAGAACCGCAACGCCAATATTGTTTGGCCGATCACGTCTGCTAATATTTTCAATTCCTGCAGTTCCGCTACTGTATGCAGGAATAAGGAACCCGAAGAAAATGCTTCTAAATTTTCCAAAGAAAAACACGAAATCCGGGACCCCAAACCTGTGACATGTTAATTCCCGTTTAAATATCACACGTCAATAAAGACATTAACACCTAGTAATAATAATAATAATATATGTTTCTTTCTACGATGTGACCGACGTATCAAAATCCCTGTCATCAACATTATGGGATCAAGAATAAAAATGTAGTAAATGCGCTTAATGATTTTCCTTCATTACACCGTTCCGATATCGTTTCTATTATGTATATTCGTTTGCGCCTTAACCAAATATTCTGCGTCATCTTCTTCACGTTTTTTCAACACCTTCTTCGATTTATCATCTTTAATCAAAATAACGAACTGTGGTCCTAGCCATATTTTGTTTGAACGCCAATCCCTCTCGACCGAATTTGTTATTCATTCTGCGTTTTCATTTGTTATTCTTAGGCCAGTCCCTATTGCGCCTTCTACATCTTAATACACACAACATTATCCATCATCCCCGCTTTTTAGTTTTTTCATTCTGTCAGATTTTGACCAAGACATTCATTTCCATTACTCCTAAATGAAGGTGCGCAAAAAAAAAATTAAAAAAAAAAACAACTAAAAAAACAGGTACACGCACCGAAAAATTATCAACTAGTAGCCAAGGTGTCGAACAGATCGTGTTGTTCTGGGCCACCACTAGTCGCACACGTAAACATATAACCACTGCATCATTCTGTTCTTTCTGATAATGCTACCAGAACGGCAGGATCTACACGTTTCCGTTTTTACCTGAAAATTCCGTTTTCACCCTAATCTATTTCACATTCTTCGAGATGATCGTAACTATCTTTTCTCTCACCCTTTTCCTTTCTAAATCTTCCAACTTCCGTTCATCGCTATTAACTTACGGGCTTCTAACCTAGTTACTGAAAAAAAAAAAAAAAAAAATCGAAATACCATCGACTTTATCGCAAGCACCAAATTATTATCGAAGAGTACCAAAATTTGCACACGATGTTATCGACTTCTGAACGTTAAGTGAAATAAATTATGAAAATGGGAGTTTTTTCAGGAAACAAATTAAATTATCCGACAAAAAGATTGAACTTGTTTATTCGTATTGTGCCGAAAAATCCGAGTGTGCATTAAAAATAAGTAATTAATAAGCGCTTCCCCATTAAGAAAAGGGATACGAAAATAACGCGATACAAACGTTCCTCGATTAATCCGAACTTTAAAATTATCGTAATTTATTTACTTATTTATTTATTTATTGCTTGAGCCATTGACCAGTGAATTTCAAAATATTTCATAAAAGCTGCAATTGCACGATACGGTCGTTAAAGTTAAATCGGAAGAAAAAAAAAGAGCAGAGCATTTTCAGATAAACAGCACGATTTTTGAATTTCGTCGACAGATTAATCGATCTCAATAAGAATTAATTTTCAATTGGTCCTAGCGATGGCTAATTAATCACAAATGGAAAAACAGTAAAAATGTTCCTTTCTGAATTCCATAATTACTCGACGGACGCCATTCTAGATCAATCATGTGCTTAACTCGGTTCACATGGATACACTTATAAAGCAGTGTTCAGAGGAAAACTAGTCTGTATATTGCCCCCTCCGGCTTCGATTTAGCCTAGAGTGGTGTCGAAAATTGAGGTATGCTCGGCGTCGACCACTACAAAGAAATTGGATTCGATGGTTACGATTTTGTCTAGTTGCATCACATTACTTCTACCGGGAAAATACTGTTACGCACTTGATCTTCGCGGCACGTGAGAAGTCATTTTCCAATAATAAATAATAGTGGGTTCGCTGACACTTCCAACGCCATATTCCTGTCCCATAGTATTCGCTGCCGTCCCTTATCGCCAAAATCATAAAACCGCAACTATACAGAATCGGAACAAAATCGCATCTCATTAAGCAGACGGTGGAAGGGGCAACTACAGCCTTTGACTCTAGCGCCAAGTAATTGTGATTTCCTCCCATCGAATAAAAAGTCTAATGATTTTACAAATGAAAAGTCTAATGATTTTCCAACTTTCTTCTATCTCGCCTTTTTCTCGCGTTTCCTTTCACTTCTCATGACCCTCTTAAAGCGATTTTTCTGTCTTTTTTTTTTTATCTTCCCGGACATCGACGATCCCTTATAATATTTCTACTTGATCCAAAATCAAGAAAAAAAAAGTGATTTACAAGCACTTTCTGATAAAGAGATATTCCTCAAAGTTTATTCTCGCTGTTACAATTATACGAGATTAAAAATGACTTAAATTTCAGCTACGGACGATTCTATTCTTATTCGGTCATTAGAAAATTTTCTGACCAGGACAAATGAGGAAATAACGATGATGTTTGCTTCAAAATGTCATCATAAATACTTGGTGAAAAATCAAGCAGTTACGTAAAAACACGCGGAACGTAATTATTCGTCTTTTAACATTCAAGTGACCAGAGACACACTCCTGAGTTGTGCCATCTCTCACATTTGCTTTGAAATCAAATCGAATTCGAAGTGACACCAAAAATGCTAAATCTGAGCAAAAATTTAAAAAAACATTTACTTTCGTTTATATCAATTATGTATATATATATATATATATATACATATATGTATGTATGTATGTATGTATATATAAATAGATAGATGGATAGGCGAAAGAATAACTTTAACATAGATGTCGTCTAATGGTAATAAGCCTTTATACGAAGAACTAGGAAGCTGACGACAGTTGTACTTCAGGCCTGTAAACCGCGTAACGAATTTAAAATAACGAAGAAATTCTGTTCCTCGTTAAGAAGTGCAGTATGTACGACACACCTGTTCAAAAAGGTATACAGAAAACGACGCAGTGCCCACTCGATAAACACTTTTCATGTTCACCCGATGATTAATGCTTGGAAAAAAAGCTTTCTTATACGAGAACGCCTTTCTATTTTTCCCGACATCAACTCTAAATAAAGTTCCTCGCTAAAGTCCATTACACTTAAAGCCATTTAAAAATTCCCTTTTTGAACATTCTCGCCCACGTACTAAAAAAGGAAGGTGAAAAAATAAAACATTTTACAATGTTGAAATCCCTTTTCCGAGAACTTTCGTGAATGATCCCATTTACACACACACAAAAAACAGCAACAAAAAAACTGTCTCTTGGACAATTTAGAATTTACACAATTTACTTCTAAAACACATACACCATCACATCGAAAGAAACTACCTGCGCAGTATTTTTGGCCGCAATAAACTTTTTCCAATTTTAATTTTACAAACTTCTTTTCACCGAACTTCCTTTTTCGTTGTCCTCTCAAAATGCTTCTCGCCGATTTTTGCAATTTCTTTACGAATTCTCCTATTTTTCACAGATTCTATACTGATGGATCCTCCTCGTAATATTTTTTACACTTTCGTTTTACATCTCGCGACTAGTTTGAAAGCTTTAAACTTTTTCTGTAGCATTTGTTCCAAACTCGGCTGACATGGCACTATTCTCTATTTAAACTTTCATTAACAATCAATTCTTAATTATCTCTGATACTGAATGCGTTTTACAATTGTTATCCTTGATATATTATATTTCCTAACCGACATTGATTTCCTTTCAATCCTTAGTCATGTTGATATTGAAAGAAACAAAAAGTGCAAATTTTAGTGAACCGCCGTCGTTGAAAAATTCATCAGCACATCTGTCAACAAAATTTCCTTTGAAATTTCGGTTTCTTTAACCAACACTTCCTCTACATCTTTATTATTAGACTCGTGCATTGCTGTAGTCTACGTTTCTGTGAAGTGAATCCGCTTTTTTTTTTTTGTTTTACTCGTTAGCTAGCTGCGTAATTTAATAAACTTGAAGTATATATGTAGATTATTAATGTAAATATACGTAAATTCGCAGTCGAGAAGCAAAATCACTCACTTTTTATTACTGCTATCGTTTATTTAGTTTATTGTAGGAAAAAAAGGTTTTTTTTCTTTTTTTTTTGATACTTCTTCCTTGGTTTCGTAGCATACAATAAAATTTTCCTTGTATCGTTTTTGGCCTGCTTTTCTCATTACGCTCCTGTTCCGCAGAAGGCCAGTCGTTTATTTTGACACCTTCTTGCAATACTACACATCTTGAATACACCTTCAACCATATTAACCTTTACGGAGTGTTCTTCGCTTTTGTCCTCTGGCTCCTTGAACCCCTACACTTTTTGTATCCTCTCGCACTTCATTATCAGTCCCGAATGTGTTTTATCTTAATCTCCTCATTATACGATATCAGGATTTTTAGGTTACTCCTTTAATAACGCCGACAGTTTAAATTTTCGCTTTTAACTCTAACGTACGCTATTTTATTTTCAGCGGCACGATTCATCCACGTGTTTTTTGATAACAGCCCGTGCGAGAAACTCCATACCGCGGCCTTACTATTAGCTCCTGTCACAAGATAAATCGATCAGCAGCCCCATAATGTCAAAAAAATATTTAACTGTTATTTTTTTTTTGTATTTTCTGTATAACGCTTCAAATTTCAAAATCGTTATAGCGCAGGCTAACAGATTGTCAGACATCACGAACAAGCCACGTTTATTTTTAGTATTTATACAGAGTATTAAAAACAGGTTTAGTATATACTAACATTCGAAATTAAATGGAAAGCTTAAAGAACGGTAGCGTACCAAGGATCACCCAGGGAGAGGAACGATTAGAGTCAATGATGTAAAATATGGAGATGCTCGAAGTAAATTTTACACTGGACTTTCATGAAAATAACATTTCTACTCTTTTTAAATAATCCACAAACGACTGACCTTCGCACATTTCGTGAGCATATAAAATCAACGGCGAAATTCATTCAGTCCGTATCTGAGCGACTTTTCTACAGGTGTGTGTACACCATGTGTGATATACCTTCTTATGCTTGAAATGTTTCGTACGCAGCGGATTCTAGTTCTTTTGTTTTCGGATCCGCTGTTAGCAAATTAACCTGAAAACCCCGACTTCCGTGTTTCATGATTAAGATGTTTGAACGCGTTTCAAGTCCCTTCTGTTTAGAGCCGATTTTAGCGGCGATTATTGATGGCTCAAGTGTGTATTACTTGGAATTATTACTGCATTCATCTCATCAAATCAATATTGACCAATGGCCGAGAAGAATTAAGACATGTTCGTGACACATGCGTTTTATCAAAGCGGTATTAACATTGAAAAAATGCAAATTTTAACAACATTTTTGATGTATCGACGGGAAGACTAGGGCGTGTACGTGAGTGATGGAAAAAGGCAGGGGAAAGAAAAAAACTGTACCGTTTTAAAAATTCCACTCGCAAAATGTCGCAAAATCTGTTCAAAGGTTTAAAAATAAACAGTCACCAGCGAACTATTACACAGAAAACAGGCTTAGATAAAAAAAAAAGCAAAACAACAACTAGAAATAGCCGTCGAATATTTAATGAATAAACGTACAAACCAAAAATGTAAATAACGGAAGAAGAAGAATTATCAGAAATTAGATTTATAAAATGCCTCTTCGCCGATAAAAGCCGGCCTTATAATTTTAAACGAACACGATTCGCGATAGTGCTTTATCAATAATCTAGCATAATTTCATTTTGCTGAAAATATTCGATATCCTACCGGAGTAGAATTTAATAATAGCGAACCCGGTTCAGTGGTACTGGTTAATCGAATCATATAGCTCTTTAATATCTCTAAAATAATCACGGCTAAATTACATTTTGTCTTTATAACAACGTTTTCGCTAAACAACGGATATTAAACGTTAATGAAATTATCCAAAACCCGACTCACTGCGATCTATTTTCATGAACCGAATTAGGTAGAATACGGTACGAGTTAAATTATTAATGGAAATTTTAAACGATTTTTTTTTGAATAAAAGCTGATTTATAAATATAGCCGAACAAATAAAAATGCGCTTTATGAATGCGTATGCATATATTATGCGCGGACTAAAGACGTAAGTTGATATGTGTTTGAGTGTAGAAATCCGCATTCGCCAAAGATTCATGATGCTCTCTACCAGTGCCTTCGGAATAACCAAAAATTTTAATAATGTTTCGAATAATAAAAAAATTGGCGAAAAACATGAAAATAGGACCATCAGTCAATAAAAAAGAACGCTGGTTTTGATATTCCCATAGCAAAAAGAAAACAGAAAAAAAGAAAAAAAGCACAAAGAAGAAAGTAGCGTACATGTAATCGAAATTCAGAAATACACGCTGTACTTGACGAAAAACTACCGCAAATCATTTGATTACTACAATAATACTCAATAGGTTATGAAATTACAAAACGTGTTGCTGACACCTTGCTACCGGTAACAAGTTCTGCACGAAGAATAAACGAAGAAAACAAACGAAATGTTGGAAACACATTACCATTTTCGCATAAAACATAAATCTTAATAAACGGCCAACATCCGCTACAACAACGCAGGATATTAAATTAATTTTCAGACCGCATCGCCAGAAGTGATTCCCCTTTAGCTGTGTGTCTCATGCGTTACAGCACATCAACGTTCACTGTCAATGTGACACCATACTTTATTCTGTTGTAAAAACAACTCGTTTAATTGGCGGCAAACTATACCTATTAATTTGCATCAGCGAATAATCTTCACCACCTCTGTCGTAATATCACAGTTTGCTCGATGACAGGACACTGCCGCAGACGCTGTTCATATCTGTTTATTAGTTTGTAATTATATTATTAATAATGTGAATTCCAATTGCTCGCGATAGCGACAGTTTTGAAAGTTTAAAAAAAAAAAACGTAAAAAAACCATAAAAAACTAAAAATCCGTACGCTTACGCCAACATCTTCGCTACAAACCACAAACCAATAATCGTCAGCCTGGTTTGCACATCTGGCCGAACGAAATTAATCGAAAGAATAATAATAACAATTACACTCTATATTTCCTAAACAGATGCGTAGAGAAAGGTCGCCTTCGCTACTGCCATTTAACATCGTAGTACAACAACAAGTTTTTTTAAAAAACCAACTAGGGGGATTTTCAAAAGTTAATAATCGTTCGATCAAATTCAATACCGGGGGTTTCAGTTCACAAGAGTCAATTAGAGCGAACTATTACACATTTTCGCTTCCGCTTACTCGTCATTAAATTTTATCTTTGCCCTCCAGCGATAAGATAATACGAAAAAGAAAGAAAAAAACAAAAAAAAAAAAACGACGAAAAAACCGGTTCATCATTAAACCCTCGAACAAATGATGTTAAACAGCAGGGCCCCTATTGTTCAAAAGATTCATCAGGGACACTTTCTGTATCCGCGACGTCGGAATTAATTTCACCAGATTTCCCATAAATTACGTTTATTTCGTAATTACGAATAGACTGAAATTGTAATTTCTCTTCGTACCCCTTATGGAATGTACAAATTTAACCCGACACTCGTTATTTCAGCGATTGCTTAATTTTTACGAAAATGATTTTTGGTCACCTATTCTTTACGCACACTGTGGGGATAGGGAATTATAGAAACAACTCGATTTTAATGTAAAATTTCGGTCATACTTTATTATTACAAAATAATGACGACTTTCCCGATATTTAATAAAATGAATTAATTTGTGACGTCATGAGTGTCCACTTACGGACTACAACAGCTACTATCCTTAAAACGTTACTGCATTAAAGCACCGTAATCCAAAGCGCTGCAACCCATCTCGGGCCTGCTTGGGGATCGAAATGAAAACAATCTCCCTTAAGTATCATGCTGCAGAAAAATTAAAAAATACAAAAAAAAAAAAAAACAAGAAAAAACAAAAACAAAATATTTCTTTGCATTTTCTTCTTTAAACTTTAATCTATTTTTTTTTTTTATTATTATTATTATTTTTACTTTTATTGGGCGCGTCGTCAATTATGACATTAACCCGGCACAAGTGAAATTTTTTAAGTGCCAATGTACGCGGCAGCGGGATTTGTATCCCAGGTCTTACTCGAACCAAACACCACACTGCCTAATCAACTACGCTACGGGGTTTTTTAAACCTCCGATTTTGTTAAGATTTTTTTTTTTTTTTATTTCTAGTATATTGCGAAACTTCGAGAACGTCTAAAAGATTGTGACTTCCTCCGCGACTGCATCATTTCAGGAAAGCCATAGACAGTTACAATTTCGCGGGATCATCATTTTTTTATAAAAAGTACGACATAAAAAACAGGGAAGAAGGAATGTGTTCATTTTACGAGTTAACTTTTGGATTTGAAAAGCGCAAAATAATGAAAAAACAATACGTTTACTTCCAAAATTTCGTTAAACGGAAACGATTAGACTAAACTCTTTGCGTATAACTTATAATTTGGAATTGTGATCAAAACCAGAGACGTACCCACGCCACTGGGCGGTTTGAAAAAAAAAAAAAATCGCAACATCATTTATTTTTAAAAGGCGGCAATATAATTTTTAATATTTATATTTTTTTAATTATTATACAAATTATATAATTATATAAATACCGACATAATTTATATAACAATATATTTTTATAATTCCCCATGCGTAAATATCATAGACAAAATATCCCTTCTTCATCACTACATTTGTTCGTCTCTGCCCGTTGAAACATATTTCCCATAAAAACTCTTTTTGCAACCGTGCCGCTTAATGATCAATATATTTTTCAACCAGCCAATTACAACTTTCCTCAGCCATCTCCGGACCCGATTTTTTTGAAAAGTTGATCCGCAAAATTATTACGTTTCGTTAATATCTAAGACGACGCACACAAGTAACACATTAAATAAAACTATATTTTTCAAGACCAACAATTATACATTTTTAAACCTAATGCCTTACTGCTTCAAGTCAATTCCGATCCAGAACACCATCCTTACCCGACATAGAATCTCCCATACCGCCCTCAATCATTCTCACTTAATCGAACCTCTTGATCCTTCCACCTGTCCTTTCTGTCAAAACCACTTTCTCAACATATAGCACATCTTATTATCTTGTCCTTCACTTTGAACTAAAAGATTCTTTCTTAATTTTCCGCACTCGATTCCCGAAATTCTTTTCAGGAAGACTTTACTCGCCTCGACAACCGCTTTCTCTTTTTGACAAACCTTAAACTCCTGCACCTAATCTAACATCTCTCATAGTCTCCCCGGTTGCATATAGCCCGATGAGTAGCCAAAAGCGTCGATTTTTTTTCTTTTCTTTTTTTTTTTTAATAAAAAATAAATAAATAAATAAATAATTAAGTATACATTTTTTATTTATAAGATATTACCAACATATTTTGAAATTTTATAAGTAAAAAAATGTTAACATATAGTGCGACATGGTCTAAAATTAAAAGTTAACGTTAAATATTGTCATTCAGCTCGTTATTAAACTTCGTAATGTGCGCACGTTACACAGTTAAACGTGTAAAATAAATACGCAATTAAAATAATACGTAACGAGAGAGAATGTAGGTGTGTCCGAGAAATGCTGCTGTCAGACCGATGATCAGTGGAGGGCAAATTGTAGGAGTTAGGAACGATATAAGAAAAGAAGAGAAAGATGCGATCGAGATTTTTTCATGAAGTTAAAAATCGTCAGTCTCTGCTCATTAAGCAGATACCAAGAGTCTTCGGCGCGAAATAGTCAAATCGTCCTCAGAACGGTTATTTCCATTAGTCGAACTGCGTGTGACGGTAAGTAGTCGGAAAATATAGTCCGTGCCCATATCGGAATATCGTCCATAGAGATACCAGGAAACCACCAACCCCCCAATTTTGCTTTTATTTTTGATGTAATTATTCATTAACATACTTGAATATAGTATTTATTTATTACTGTCGTCTTTTCAGCGGTCGACTGTTCAAGAAACATCGGTGGAGAGAACTATCGGGTGTATTTTTAAAAAAATCGAACAACTGAATTAATAAAATCACAATAATATTAATGAATAAAAATAAAACTAATATTTATACAAACTAGGTACCATGGCATAGCATTCCCGATGAAAGCATTGAAATAAAACGGTAACGTTTCAACACCTAAAATTTTTCTTTTTTTGTAAATAACTATAGTTCTGACAAATATTAAATGTTTTACAATTACTGACCAGTTCGCAATGTGTATAAAAAACATTTCAAAGAAATTTTTAATCATTAATTTTTTAAAATTAAAATACATGTTTCCTAAATGCATCGAATTATTCCACAGACACGAAAATTTATTAAATATATATTTTCAGTCACGGGGTCAAGTAAAAAGGTCGCGCAGAGATCATTTCGCGTTGGGGGAAATTATCTTCTATCAATTTTGTTTGAACACTTTCAATACCCGCTACCATGAAAATACCTTCTATTGGCAAACGACCAAACGCGAACTGGTTTTTATTTTTAATATATAACAGGGGGACGGGGGGGGGGCGTTATATTACTAGTTCAGTTAGATTATGAAATTTAACATGTCACGGTGATAGAGCGTGAAGTGAACCGTGAGAGAGCGAAGGACAACCTAAAAATAGATACTACAGCTTTGCGGGATCCAAAATTGTTATTGAAAATATATAAAATCCACCGGCGAACTACATCCGGCCTGCATATTTTAATTAAAAAAACTCGCTAGAATAATTAAAAAATTATTTATCCTCATACGCATATTAAAATAAATTACCGTTTAATTTGTACATTATCGTATGCGTATTATATATTTATATACACACATACACACTTTTTTATTTTTATTTATGCGTGCAATAAACTAAAGGCGCAATCAACAAAGCCAAAAAAAAAAAAAAAAAAAAAAGAAGAAAGAAATAGAAAAAAAGATAATATATGCAATACATTGTTACGCAACAAAAGTAAAAATGACTACATACACACACACACACACCGCTGTATACAATATATTATATAATGTGTTTTGTTTGGCTTTGGCCGTAGTTCAACTATCCAACACAGGCACTTCAAAATGTGTGCTATAGTTGTTTCAATCTAGAAGCGGAAAATTGAGAATAAACCAGAGCCTCCTAAAGCTCGACATGGTTTTAAACCTCCTATTTCGCGAGCAAAACAAATAAAGCGGATAAAAATTTTAACAAACAGGTTAGGGACTTATCTCTAAGTCCATAACCGGTTTGTTAAAATTTATAAATAGAAAATAAATAAATTCCCTTTATCAACAAACGATAAATATGTATAAATTAATTTGTTGTAATAAATTAAAATAAACTATTTTAAAACGCGTTCGGGCATAGCCCATCCATCATCAGCTCCAATATAAAGAGTACACTCTATTAAAACTGAAAAAAGCGTTCTTAGTCTTCCTGAGTCAATGATATAGCCTGAAAATGTTTCCTTAAATTGAGCTATTTTAATTTGAATTTATTAAAATATTAATTTATACTTATTTTTATTGTTTATTAAGAGGAATTTATTGTATTTATTCGTATTCGATTATTCGTGCACAAGGAAGTATTTATGAAAAAATACTTTCATCGATTCATTTTGATTAATAGAACGTACCGAAATAAGATAAACATTTAAAAAATTATTTAAATTATCATCAGCGATACCGTACAAGTCAAAAAACCTCAGACACTATACTACGTTTTTCACAGAGCCTCGTTAAAAATAGTACGGCGTCGGAGAGGCTTTCAACTTATACGGCATCATTGATGATAATTGGGGAAGTTAAATAATTTTTGTTAATGTTTAGTTTATTTCGAGTACGTTCCGTTAATTAAAATGAATCGATGAAACTATTTTCAAATAATAAACAAGCTCGCTTTAGCAGAACTTAAATAAATCATCGATGTTTCGTATTTTAAATTTCGTATACAAATTTTCAGCTGTTTCTTATTTGAATACGTAATTCAAAGTTAATAAAACAACGATCGAAATATTCCAAGTTTTCTAGGATGTCACCACCGGTGGTTCAAGCGTCTAAAAACGTAGTCGGAATTTAATTTCATACGTTACGTTTCTACAGGTATTTGATTTTTTTCATTTTTTAATGCGTACCTTTGTCGGTAAAGAAATATTTTCGTTTTAAAATTAAAATGCCACACTCTCAGGCCATACTTTAAAAGATCTAATTAGCCTCCGCAACCCTCACATACTGACATTACCCGGTCGTTGTTATATTTTCTCCGTGTTTCTCCTGGTAACTACAAATAATAATAAATAAATCAAATACACACATACACAGATAAGAATATTTACATAATCACAAACCTTTTCCAAGCAGCATGTAAAATTTCATATACGACAAAAACAACTTACATAATAAATTAATTATTATTAAAAACACCGAAAACAACTTAAACCCATACTCGTACAACTATAGTCAGGAATTCACAAAAGAACACGCACTACATGTAATAAATATTAGACAGATCCATCGAAATTCCAATGTTAGATACAGGGAGCATGTTTATGCATACGCCCAAGGGCATACTGAAAAATCAAGTCTAGAGCAGACCTCTTAATAAACATAGAATAATATTGCAAAAAAAAAAAATCTAAAAATCTTAAAAATAATCACAAATTATAACTTTTAAAATTTTTCTGAAGCATAAATAAAAATAAATTAATAACTTTAAACATAAAGCAGACAGCACAATCCATTATTACATATTAATATATAATTTTTTTAAATCGTTTATTTTTATTTTATTTGTGTAATATTAATTAATAATAGTCGATATTTAATCTGTAAATCGATTTCAATTATGCGACTTTAATCGTAACTTGTAATTTTGAAATTTCTTTGTTTTCTTTGTTTACATTTTTAACTTTATATTACATAATACTGTTGCCGTGAATATGGAGCGTTGTTTAAACATGTTGGGATATTTTTTGAATTTTTCGATTTTTCATAGAGAGTTTTCTATGTTTAGTGTGTCGTAATTTTTGAAATATTATATTTAAAGAATTACCAGCAAGCGTGTTACAATTATGTTAAAATTAATAACTACGGTGTTTTTATATCATCCTCTAGACCAGGGTTTCCCAACCTTTGTTTCGTCGAGCTTCCCCGAATTATAAATAACATTTTTATGCCCCTCTTAGAAAAAGATATTATTACATTTTCAGCAGACACCTTTTGATTCCAATGTTGAAACTTTGATATGAACGCTTGAATATGATTATGGTTACTTATTAGAGTGTCATTTCTGCCTTGAAGCTTCAAGTTAGCTGATTCAAGGCATCAAATATATCAGTTAAATAGGTCAACCTCCATTGAAATTGTTCATTGTTGAACATTTGCAAAAAAAATTTTTTTTCTTCTTTCTATGAACTCAATAAAGAGGATGACCTCATCTTTCAATTCATAAAGGCGAACCAACATGTTGCCCTTAGACAACCAGCGTACTTCTGTGTATCTTCGTAAAGTAAACTAAATAATTGACTACTTAAAGCGCAGCTCTTAATGTAGTTTACGATCTATATAGCGAAGGTCTGGCGTAATTTATGTGGCAATGTTTTGGAAGCCGTAATTTTCCGATGAATAAAACAATTAGTACACGCTATCGCGAAATTCTTTTCTTTGAGCTTTTAAGCTAAGCCTGATGATCGTACACCTATCATTGCAGGAGCGCCATCCGTGCAAAGTCCAATGAGTTTATTCCAATCGAAATAATTTTTTTCCGATGAAATCAGATATTGAATTAAATATATCGTTAGATTTAGTGCCTCCTGTCAAAGATTGGACGTACAAAATCTCCTCTTCAATGTGATCTCCACTGATGAAACGAACATAAACTATTAACTGTGCACAATTAACGATGTCGGTGGATTAATCGCAATTAATGCAAAAAATTGCGATAATTTTACTTTGTTGATTATTTGTGAAAATTTTCAGATGCCTAAAAGGTGTCATTTTCGAAGGCATGTCACATTATTTATTGAACGCTCCTCGGTCTCATGTTTAATTTACGCGTTAAATTCATTTTTCTTTCGCGCCTCCCTTGACATCTCCCTATGCCCCCCTGGTTGTGGGAACTCCTGCTCTAGACTATTTTTAAAACAGTAAAAACAACCCAAAATACTTATCTAAAATTTCCAACGTAGCCTGATTGTGAGTATATAAGCGTTTATACGAACGGAATTTGACTACAACACAAATAAAGAAATTTTCCATTTTTCGAAACCTTTATATTTTAAACAAAGCAGTAATGTAAAATTAAATTTTTCGGCGCCAATAACCATTATTGGAATATCAAGTTCCACTCAATTTGTTTACTATGTTCACGTGCAATGATCTATATTATAGGGCTTAAAATATTTTGAGGAATTAAATCGCAAAATAAATTATTTTTCAATATAATATAATAAACAAATAAAAAAAAATAATAAAAAACTATATCTCCATCTCAAGCAATAGTTTTAACAGAAACT
Source organism: Icerya purchasi (assembly GCA_039619475.1). Classification (NCBI taxonomy): domain Eukaryota; kingdom Metazoa; phylum Arthropoda; class Insecta; order Hemiptera; family Monophlebidae; genus Icerya; species Icerya purchasi. The sequence continues at coordinate 600,737,286 of CM077115.1, read as the reverse complement.
TGTCTGTTATAAATTGCTTTTATATTTCAATATTTGTAATATAATTTTTTATCGCCATAATGAAAAAATTATTAAATTGCCAACTGATGGCGCTGTAATTGCACAGTTGAAATTATTCTGTTTGATTACTAACGCTGTAAACAATTATACACTCAAAATCGGGGGCTACATCCTCGGTTAAGCTGATCGGGGATTCTTGCATTCGGCAAATTTTTTTTTTTTTGTTTTCCACCAATTTTTGTCGACTTCTTTATTTTCACCGCAGCAATATTTTCCGTATATTACGAAATTCAGTTACTTTTTACGTTTTTTACATTCATTTTTTTCCACTGTTAACCGGCGCGTACCACATTAGTATCTTTATTTTCATACATTTTTCTTCCGTACCGCGTCGTCAGGCATCCAAACGGATGTCTGATTTTTGTAAATTAATGATCCCTTGAATGCGATAAAGACTTTCTCCGCTGACGACGGCATTTCCTCCTCGGCTTGTCGTTCAATTCTTCGTCGACCATTGTACTTTAAAAATTCTGCAGAAAACAGAGCTTTTCAGCTTCTCTCTTACGCAAATATTTTAATAGTCCTTTGCTCTTTAATGTTAGGAGCCGCTTTTATAACATCTATATTAATTAGTTCAAATTCTTTCAATTTAACCTCATGTTTAATTATTAACTTACGGGGGGGGGGGGGATCAGAGAAAAAGACAAAAAGTTCCGATCACAACAGCGGGGACTGCACTATCGGAAGTAGTGGTAAAACCGTGCAAACTCGATCACAAGATACAAATGATGATTTATTAACAACCGAAGTAAATGTTCAAATTTAACGATATTATCCAAAGTGGCGGAGTGCGTTCAAGGTTAACGCTGCGACAGTCCACGTAGAAAAAAAAAAAAAGATCACTTTAATCTAAGAATGAACGTTAACAACAAACCGAGTAGTTTGGCTTCCATTCAAAGCAAAACGCATATATTAATAGCGATCGTGCAATACATGCGACGTAGTAAAACGTAACCTTCAAGTCCATAAAAAAGTCAAACACAATCGCGTCACTTGCGATTTCGTAGCCGCTTAAAAGCGATGACGACAGAGGGTCTGGCGAAGCCCGCGTAGTAAAATTTATACAGCGTTACGTATGTCTGTCGAATGATCTGCGACGCCATCACGCAGAGAGCTCTAGATCGATGATTGCAATAAACATCGGAAAAGCATAACCACCGCGAACATCAGTACGAGTCTTAATCAAAGTGCCATCATTTATTCAAAGAGCAAGTCGAAAATAAAGTACGAGCTTGCAAACCTCGATCGTTTTCTGTAGGAAATTTCGACGAATTCTCCTACATTCGAGCTTGAGATAAAACATCGATTTTATGTCAAGGTCAGCTACGATACCGGTAGTCGGTACAATATACACATTTTTTACTCCTGCCGCATTTCAAATACTCCTTTTTTTCGCATCAAACGACTCGACGAATTATTCAGTTCGTGCGCGCCATGAGAATACCGATTAGGCTAAATGAAATATAGTATACATTGTTCCCGCGCCATATCAGGTGTTGTCGTCTCTCTTCAGCCTAATACTTTCGACTTTCGATGCTTATTTACGCCGATAAATTAAATTATTTCGAATATATTATACGCGGCAACTGCTAGTCTTGATTTTTTCATTTCTATCATAAATGAACGAGCAAATATTGTGAATCTCTCGGAAATATTTTAAAAATCGTAACAATTTTGTAATCAAAGTTCTCCCCTCCGACAAATAACGGCAACATAAATGAAAGAAACCGGTTAAATTTCAACGGGTAATTACACCTGAACGTAACCCCCCGGTGTCGTTGTCGTGTAATTATGCATTTGTTCGGCGCCACAGTTTTTCGTTTATCGAAGCAAATTTAATTTTAATCTAAATTATGTCTATCACTTTCGCAATTACGCTTCCGGTCTCTCACAATATTCGTAATCTTTTCCGTGTCAAATAATTAACACAGAAACGCAAACTGGATACCATCGCAGATTAAATTTCTTTGGCCTCTGCTGATGGATCAGTTTTTTTTACAAAAAAATAAATAAAAATAAAAAATACGCCTACAGCTGTGCCTTTTTTCATGATAATTTTCTACAGCTGTTTTTTTTTTTTTTTTTTATTTTTATAAACGCCCAAAACCTATAGGAATTATTTAGTATCTAAGAAATAACGGGCGGGGCTTTAAATTAAAATTTATTTTAAATGTGCTCTGGATAAAGAAAAATATATAATGATTCAACTCTTAAATTCCTTTGTTTCTTTTTTTCTTTTCCCAATTTTTGGTTTCATCAACTATGGACATCAACTTATTGTTAGTGTAGTGAAATTTTTCTATATTTATCGGGGTGTAGAATTCGAACCAGGTTTTGCTCGAAAGGAACACCGCTATGTCTGTGCACTGTGGTATAGGAGCTAAGGGGGAGCTAAGGGCACCTTAAAATCCAATAACAAACTGTATTTTACCTTTAGAAGTAGACTCGCAAGAACATAGCGCCCCTTCTGAGTGATGAGAAATATTGTATATTTTACTGCGGTCAAACGGTTGAAGCAAAAAATTAATATTAAGGTTTTTTTTATTTATTTTGATTTTTTTTTTTTTTTGAGAGGGGGCTAAGTCATTTTTAACAACGAACATCCTTCCGGTTTTTTATCGGTTTAAAAATCTATATTCTTTTGTTTCTTCGTCCGTTTCCCCGGAATTAGCACAAGTGAGTTGCTAAATCAACACTGTTCCCGGATTTCTTTAAATATTTCTATTAGGCCCCGAGTTCATTTAATAAATCTGAACTTTTACAACAGTCGTATTTATGCGAATCTTTAGATAAGTTTAGTAGCTAAGCGATCTAATTGATAGCCCCGGTTTTTAGCTCGCAATCATTTCCGCATGGTGTTGATATGTAAAGCAAAAATTTCGGTTAGGAAAAATGATATACCGTAATTTCGTAAGCGTATGAAAGAAATCAAAAAGACCTCGTAATTAATTCCAAAGACTTCGCATTTTTAATCGATTACTTTTTCTTTTCTTTTTGAGCTCACCAATCAGCAAACTATACCCGGAGGAATCAATAATATCTTGATGCGATCAGATACTATTAATAGGAAAAAGAGAATAATGTGTGGAGAAGGAAGAGGCAAAAGATATAAGAAGCGCAATGCAGAGTAGGCTAAGTCGCAGCACACTGGAATACAAACTAGAATGCTCAACAGAGAGAGATGAACACTTTAAGAACTCGAAAGACTGGGGCTTCGTTCGAGCGAGGAGGACAATACGGAGAAGAAACCAACGAAAACCAGAACCGGGAGAAAGATAATAGAATATGGCTTAAGAAACGAAGATGAAACAACAGAACGACGAAGTGAAGTAAAGGAAACAACGCGGATTAGCAGAGAGACTAGGGTCAACAGACAGATAATCCGACCAAAGTCTAAGATGAAAACTTTTACGGGATTTTTCTTAAGAAAAGAAGCGTAAAAAAGCAGCAAACCGTATACCGAAGAATGTATTGTTAACAAAAATCCCAAAATAGCTAGAAACCGACAGCAAATATCAGTGTGAACAAGAAGGGAACGTGGATAAGTGAACGTATATGGAGAATAATAAAATCACCGGAATGATCAGGTAGCGGGGAATAAAATAAAGGCCGGTCTTAGAGGGAGAAATTATCAAAAATTTGGAATAAAAGTGATTAGAGGAAATGAAAATAATCGAACGTAATCATTAATTCGTTTACGAATGTGGGAATAAGGCAGACGAAAAGATTCGGAAAAGTTAAAATTTGGAAGGATAAAAGAGGCACCGCCGACATACTACCCGGCCTCCTCGAAGAATCGCCAATAAACACGATTTCCCGGGATGGAAATTAAGAATTGATAGTACCGTGGAATTCCATAATTAAAGCTTGTGGAAGAAATTTTGAGAGCGCGTGTGTAAACATTTTAGGAGGATGGCAAAGTTCGGTGAAATTAAAGGAGAAATAGCGGAGATTATTAAAGGAAATTGTGTAAGGACAAAACGAACTAAGCCGAAGAGAAATGAGGCATAAAATAGGGACTTTCCTTCCAGTTTCTAGGAATAGAAAAGTAGGAATGAATATAGACATTTAGCAAGGGTAGCCTAAATAAGATCAGGGAATAGGAAGGAGCGGCATATTTGATTCAGCACGAACTACTGGAATTAGAGAGGATTTAAGAGCACCATGGCACATAGACGAAGGCAAGAATTTTAGATTACATCTGATTTAGAGCGACGGGAGTAGTGTATAAATGTTTGAGCTGGCGGGTCTGACGTCACCAACCCCTATTTGTCCCCCGGTGCTCAAAATTCACCCCAATTTATCCCCCGGTGCTCAAAACTCACCCTAATGTGTTCCCCCAGTGCTCAAAACTCACCCCAATTTGTTCCCTGGTGTTCAAAACTCACCCCAATTTGTGTCCAGCTGCTCAAAACTCACCCCAATTTCTGCCTTGGAGCCCAAAGTTACCCCAAGTTTCCCCCCAGTTCCTCCTAGTTCCCCACAATTTTCCTGGACGGTTGCTGAAATTTCACCCCAAATTCTCATCAGGGTGCTAAAAATTAACCCCATTTTCTCTTTTAGAGCCCAAAGTTACCCCAATTTATGTCCATGCGATCAAATTTAACCCAAGTCCCCCCCCCCCAATTTTCCTGGACAGTTCCGCTAATTCGATCCCTAATTCCCATCAAGGTAGACAAAATCCACCCCAATTAGCGTACAGGTGCTGAAAGTTCACCCCAATTTGTATCCATATGGTTAAAATTCATCCAAGTTTCCCCAAAATTTCTTCAAATTTTCACGATTTCCCCGTTCATACTGCTATTTGTAAATGCGCTCGCACCGTTTCCACACATATATTCAACATAGCCTTAGCCGCCATGAAAGTGTACTCGCTTTCCCATACCCGCGCCTTCTATCATCATGTGTATGTATTATACATGACTCTTCGTGTAATATATGTAGCATACTTTTTAATTTTCACTTTTCGAGGTTGGGAGGGGCAAAATTTTGCCAGAGTGATAAAAACGTTTGAATCTCAACACTTAGAACCCAAATTTTAAAGGAATTTTCCGAGTCGTGCTCCGTTCCGACATTTTTTTTTTTTAAATTTTATTTTTAAAGAAAATATTTGATCGTTCCATCAGTCGAATGAGAGCGGGCGAGTATGCTGCTATGAGATGTATTACGTAAGCCCGACCGCGGCTGTAATGGAAATATTTAAATGTTCCAGCAACTAGTTGAAACTGTCACCAGGTGAGGTGAATTCCAGTCGTTCGTTTTGAAATTAACTAGCCGATCATCTATGCTCACTCTCACACGCCACCGATAGAAACCTGTTCACGATCGCTACACGTTCACACACGCACACATATACACCGCCACCTGATATATATTTTTCGTCTTTTTCCGCTTCCGATCTTATACTTAATCCGTTGATATTTTTTTATTTTTATTTTTACGTATTCTCTGTTCATTGCAAAAGCACACCGTCCATTCCTGCACACATATCAAGCATTGAGTTAACCTGTACAAAGGTACACTGTACTATTCCATGCACGCTCCGTCGCCACCGAAATAAACACCGCGATATCACACACACACACACACACACACACACACACACACACACACCACCACCACCACCACTTCGTACATATTTTATTTTCGAGTCAAAATATTATAGAATTAGCCTAACTATATTTTTCTTTTACGCTTCTGTTTATTTCTTCTGTTTTGTTTCTCCGATTCTAAAAATTAATCTGTCAATGTATTAGCCACTCTTTCATTCGCACATAATGTTCCCTCGCACTCATCTGCTACCAGTAGTTCTCTTGTCGTTCATAATAACTTTTTCAAGTCTAATATTATAGAATCAGCCTAATTATATTTTTTTTCGCTTCCAATCATTTCCTCCGTCCGTTGATAATTTTCTTATTTTATTTTTTCTCAAGTTCTAAAAATAATTCCATTGATATCTTCACTAGTATGATTGCATAAACATCTTCTAACGGTATTCCTCATATTGTTCATAATAATTTTTCATGTCTATGTATTATGGAATTAGTCTAAAATATATTTTTTCCCCTCTAAAGTCTTTTTCCAATCGTAAGTATTCAAAAATTAATTCGAGTATATTTTTATTTAACGCTGTTCCATATTTTCCCTCTCCCCTATCCACCCTACACAAATTTAAATTCTTTTCTATTATTTTTCATGAGTTCATCCCCCCCCCCCCTGATACTACAGTGAAACCATACCATTCATTCCCACGCATCCATTTGCTAACAATGATTTTCTCATTATTCATAATAATTTTTTTCGAATCTGTTAGTTTAAGATTATTTCATTTTTTTCAAACTCTAAATATTTTTTTTTTTTTCAATATCTTCCATATTTTCCCCCAATATGTCCGCATACGCTCATAATTCAAAGGTACTCTGCTTATTTCCTTGCATGAATGTTGCTATATCGTTGATTTCGATCTTGTGTCAAGGTCATCGAGTCTGCCCAGATCTTCTCCTTCATATCTTTTGTAGAAAAACCGGTTGACATGTACACACCTACACACAAACACCCATAACCTAAAGATCACCTGTAAATTTCGTTCATTTGCGTATGCAACCAGCTTTCACCAAAGGAATGTGGTTTTTCTGGTGCAACCCGCCCTCTTCAAAGACATGCATCGAGCTAGAATCTCGAAAGGATCTGTTCAGGCAGTCAGTATTAGTGTTACATTAAACGTGTAGAATTTGTTGAAGCTGTGTTCTTCACGCATTAATAAAAGTTTGCTCTAACATTAAAAGTAATAATTTTCTACATTCTTAGTAAAAAGTTAAAAATATTATTCAAACATGAATAACAATACCGATTCGATTGATATTAAAGTCGACGAATTTATTCAGAATTCATTTTCGAGTGATAGTGTCTCGCATACAACTTCATCACCTCAATCACAGCAATCAGATGATGGTTATACAGCAGAAGGATCAACATCTTCTGTACATAATATCATTGGTCCTGTATTATTATCAGAACAAGCAGATATAGCGGAATATTTTGTAGATATCAGCATCCATATAGATTGTGATTATGGTTTTCGAGTAACCGAACTAGCAATGATTGATATGTCTGGCGGAAAGTGTTTGCATACACTGTATAAGCCAAGCAGAGCATGGCATTCATCAAAAACGCCACATTTACAATGTTCTTCGATGAGTCATCACTTGAAAAATCCTTCATTATTTCCCTGTCGGGAAGAAACATTTATGGCACGCGATATATTCACGATAATATCTCAAAACCGAGAGCTCGCATATATATTTTAACGGTATATGCTAAACTTACACTAATGGAACTTAACGAAAAGTCTGAATTGTTGAGTGATTTAGACTATGAAATCGTTAATATGGATAAAGTCTTTCGACTACATAGTATTGAGAATCTACATGAAGAGTATTTTGATATAAGCAATTTGATAACCTGTAAACATCATAATGAGAATGATAGTTTTCATTGTGCAGCAAAAAACGTTATGGTAATGAAGGTCTGGTACGATCATGTTATCCATCCGCTGAAGCTTATGAATAATCTCAATATATGTAAATGATTTAAGTCAGTTGTTCATTACAGCCACCAAAGAAATGATAATTACATTATTTCCGACATTTATGCATTTCTACAGATAGATTAAAACCGGATGATATGATAAAATCACTTCTACCATGTTACGAGCATGAGCATGATGAAGAATTCGTCTATGAGGTGTGTTGATCAATAGAGCAACAGGTAGAAAACCTAGTAGTTTACGAGACACAGCATGTTCAAAGAAAAAAAACGAACTAGCACAAGCAGATCAGAGCTGCAACATACGAGTGGGAGATATATTCTCGAGAACAACAGCTTGATTATAAAAAACGTCGAAGATACATGTATCTATCTGTGAACAATTATCACATCAAACATAAAAAGGTTGACTAAAAGATTATTATTTTCTTTTTTCGTTCATTCTCGCCACTATTACCACTGGCGCCCCCACTGTCAAGACCTCTAAACATACATTACTAACCTCGCCAACACTATAATATTTTTTCTCTGTGTTACTAAATTAACCCAAGTATATTTTTATTCATTTGTTAAACAAACATTTGTTCAAATCTTTTGTAATATATCGTACACACATTTATAGCCCACAGACACTACTTGCTTCATTACCACGAATACATCTCTTTCATGGTCACTTATCGTAACATAGTTTTTCCTGAAATTGTAAAAAATTCTCTTCGTTCCATTCTTCAAAGTTTTCCAAATTTCAAATCATGCATAATTATTTAAGAATCAAATTAAGTATATTTTATCATTTCCAAAAAATTAATCATCTCTGTACAAGGCATTAACTCATTTTTCAAAACAAACATATTATTTTTTTAATCTATCATACATATCATTTTTATCATTCAAATTTTTTTCTGAATTCACAAATAGTTAACCTATAGAAAACATATTATTGTAAACATACATGACGAAGTCACTCCTCATAATTACATCATGAATTCATTTTTTTTTTACTATCATGAAATTGTAGTAGTGTTTTTAATTTTTTTATTTTCCATACATGACAAAAGCAATAAAATCACGACATCTATGAATACACACCATATGCTTCCAATAACCTATCATGCATTTTTTTAAATTAGTCCAAGCATACTATTTTTTCAATAACAAAGCCGATCATACATAATTTATTCTTCTATATAATCACTAATCTATGAAAACACTTGATTCGTTTTACTCATACTGTAGCAACCACTCCTTTTCCCTCATGCTAACAAACTTCAAAATTTAATAATATAACACGAAATTAATCTAAATATCTGTTCATGCTATTAAAATTAATATATCAATCTTTACATTCCTTTTGTACATTTCTGAAAAAATCCTACAACATGTTTTAAAATTAATCGAAGTATACTATTTTATTACCTAAAATCAATTATTCTCTCATACAGTTTTTTCCAATCATCCATAATGTTTTTTCTGTATTGTCATTATTACAAAGTCATACAAAACAACAACACATTTTTAATCATAATGAATCATTCATTCCATTCCGTTCATGCTATATACCATTATCATTCAATTCAACGTTATGAAATTAGTCTAAATATACATTCATGCTAGCAAAGTTATTATCTCACCCTTTGCATTGTTCCAAGATGATTTATTTGACATTTTTTCTTTAAATTTCCCTCATACTATTATTTTTGAAATGTAGGATGATGACTATGATTAGAATTCATGATTATGAAGAGAGAGATGCATGGTGAAATTGCATTGTCATTATATGCGAGATGATGTGTGTTTGTGGGTGAGTATGGATGCATGTAAAATATATGAGTGTGTTAGTAGAAAACATCCGTTCATGCGTGAACACAGGTACAGATACAGTTATAGAATGAGAGAGGTAAAAATATATATTTTGTTATGTTTGATATGTGCATGATAAAGAGGTTATCAAAGAATAATCACATTACCCTCACAACTTAGACATTGAGTTTTACCTTTGCAATATTTTAGATGTAAAAGCAGTGACATTGACATGTGGTAAACGTTTTCATCACTTTTGACTAATTATAACCAATTTTCCAACATTTCTCTTCGTTTTTCCTACATTTTAATACTTTTACACCGTTTCAGTCAATTTTTGCTATTTAATGCCATTTTTTCCAGTGTTTTTACCACCTTTCTCACAATTTTCATCATTCTTTCATCATCTTTGTTAGGTTTTTTCTTACAACTCTTTAACATTTCGATCGTTGCTAGTGATAACCATCATTATTTATGCTTTCAATCCTTCCACTTCAGCAATGCACACATACAGCTTAGCAATCGCCGCAGCCATTGAACGTTGTAGGACTGCAATCGTGATCTCCATTTGATTATTGGGATTTAAAAGTCACATCTTTGAACGCTTGATCTAATGCATCAACATGATTTTTTTTTGTATTCGCCCACCCGCTGCTGGAGGTTCCACTTAATATTCTCAACAGACTATCATACAGTCGTTTAATAAGAGAATCTGTAAGACCCGAGACATTTACTTAACGTTTTCCCAACACACTTACAGACCTACCCTGTACACTAAGGAAATCTTTAAACATCTCTGTAACCATTCCTTTTAAGCTGGCGGGAGCAAGGAACTCCTATAAACGTTTATCAATCAGCACTTCATCGTTCATCGCCCTGGTTTCACTCGCCGTTGCACAGACATGTAATAAACATTTTCTTCTTTTACAATTTTCTTATGCTATAACACTATTACATCATTTTTCCTCGTTTCTAACTAATTGTAACCAGTTTTCCATTATTTCTTAACATGTTCTTCTGTTTTAGGTCATTTTTGCACTATTTTTTCATCAATTTATGTTATTTCACATCGTTTTTCTGGTGATTTTAGTGCCTTTCACACAATTTTACTAATTATTTTCGACTATTTCTTAACATGTTCTTCTGTTTTAGGTCCTTTTTGCACTATTTTTTCATCAATTTATGTTATTTCACATCGTTTTTCTAGTGTTTTATTACCTTTCACACAATTTTACTAATTATTTTCGACTATTTCTTAACATGTTCTTCTGTTTTAGGTCCTTTTTGCACTATTTTTTCATCAATTTATGTTATTTCACATCGTTTTTCTAGTGTTTTATTACCTTTCACACAATTTTACTCAATTTTTCCCCATCTTTGAAGATTTTTTTTCATTTATCTCATACATTATATCTCCGAATGTGACGATTAGCTATCCTTTTAAGTACATTTTTTAAATTCGATATAAGTGAGGAGTACTTTTCAGGTCGACATGTATACTTCGTGATATGACATTCAATTCATTATTAATCTATGTTTCAACATGTTTGTGGTCGGTTGTTGGTGGTTTACAGAACTTTCTGTTGCATTGCTTATAGTATAATGATTCTTGTGTGCTAGTGAGATGATGGTGTTTTGTGGGGAATAATAAACATGGGAAAGAGAAGGAGTGCGCCCCATCAAGCAGGGGGGAGTGATGCTTCGTAATTAACTTGGGTATTGCGCGCATTGCATGGCAGTTATAATATGCTCGAGCAAAAATTAGTCGCTGTACTCGCATGGTGTTCATGTTATTCATTAAATGTTCACACTGAGTGATGCAATGGGCTCATCAACAAATGGATCCATGCTATCATTTCGATTTTTATAATTGTAATCTGCACTGAGTATGTATGTATTACAACGAACCCATCAACTCTGTTACAGATGGTAATGTTTGAGGATAGATAGTGAAACGTTCATTAGAACATGAATGTGTATACAAAGTGTTGTTACATCACATGTATGTCATCAAATTAACTAAAATGTTGCGTCTATAGTAAAAAAAGAAATGAGGGTTTTTCCCTAAGAGGGCGACTATAATAAAATTGATGCGATTTTAGATGGAAATGGGAGTATTTTACAGTAAAAACGCTGTTTTGCACCTAAATGGTGAATATTCTGGAGGTTAAACGGCATTTTTCACACAAAATTTTATGTTTTTTTATAAATGTGGCTATTTTACTCCTACATGGAGTAATTTCTGCATGAGGAGTACTTTTTGGACTGACATGTATACTTCTTGATGTGGTATTCAATTCATTCTGAAGCTATGTTTGAACAGCGTTGTAAATGGTTGGGGGGGAAGTTTACAGAACTTTTCTGCTGCATCAGTTATAGTATAATAGTTTTTATATGCTAGTGAGATGAAGGTATTTGGTTAGGAATAGTAAATATGGGTAAGAGGTGGAGTGCATCCCAATCAAGCATGGGAGAGTATTGTTTGGGAATTAACTCCATTATTTGCACACATTGCAATACAATTATAATCAGTTTGGTCAAAATTACTTGTTATATATCGTTCATGTTATACATTAAACATTCACACTGAGAAACGGACTGGACTCTTCGACATCAAGGTCCATGAGATCATTACACTTTTTTTCAACAATTTGTGACGTTTCATACTATTTTTTAATGTTTTGAACGGCTCTTATGATGTATTTCAGCACTTTTTCCCAGGTACAAAGCTCGTAATGCGAAATAATTTGAATTATTTCGACAGTCTTTACACACAAATAAAATACTATACCATTAACACACTCAACATGAAACAAATCATTACAAATAGAAATAAACAACGAAATTGCTCAGAAATTTTAATGAAATTCAAGAAGCATAGTGTATATGAAAATGAATATATTCTTTAAATCAACACTCCAAACTTGCAGTTTCAGAATTATATCACACCCTGACTAAGAAACTCTCCCATGCTTGATTGGGATGCACTCCACCTCTTACCCATATTTACTATTCCTAACCAAATACCTTCATCTCACTAGCATATAAAAACTATTATACTATAACTGATGCAGCAGAAAAGTTCTGTAAACTTCCCCCCCCAACCATTTACAACGCTGTTCAAACATAGCTTCAGAATGAATTGAATACCACATCAAGAAGTATACATGTCAGTCCAAAAAGTACTCCTCATGCAGAAATTACTCCATGTAGGAGTAAAATAGCCACATTTATAAAAAAACATAAAATTTTGTGTGAAAAATGCCGTTTAACCTCCAGAATATTCACCATTTAGGTGCAAAACAGCGTTTTTACTGTAAAATACTCCCATTTCCATCTAAAATCGCATCAATTTTATTATAGTCGCCCTCTTAGGGAAAAACCCTCATTTCTTTTTTTACTATAGACGCAACATTTTAGTTAATTTGATGACATACATGTGATGTAACAACACTTTGTATACACATTCATGTTCTAATGAACGTTTCACTATCTATCCTCAAACATTACCATCTGTAACAGAGTTGATGGGTTCGTTGTAATACATACATGCTCAGTGCAGATTACAATTATAAAAATCGAAATGATAGCATGGATCCATTTGTTGATGAGCCCATTGCATCACTCAGTGTGAACATTTAATGAATAACATGAACACCATGCGAGTACAGCGACTAATTTTTGCTCGAGCATATTATAACTGCCATGCAATGCGCGCAATACCCAAGTTAATTACGAAGCATCACTCCCCCCTGCTTGATGGGGCGCACTCCTTCTCTTTCCCATGTTTATTATTCCCCACAAAACACCATCATCTCACTAGCACACAAGAATCATTATACTATAAGCAATGCAACAGAAAGTTCTGTAAACCACCAACAACCGACCACAAACATGTTGAAACATAGATTAATAATGAATTGAATGTCATATCACGAAGTATACATGTCGACCTGAAAAGTACTCCTCACTTATATCGAATTTAAAAAATGTACTTAAAAGGATAGCTAATCGTCACATTCGGAGATATAATGTATGAGATAAATGAAAAAAAATCTTCAAAGATGGGGAAAAATTGAGTAAAATTGTGTGAAAGGTAATAAAACACTAGAAAAACGATGTGAAATAACATAAATTGATGAAAAAATAGTGCAAAAAGGACCTAAAACAGAAGAACATGTTAAGAAATAGTCGAAAATAATTAGTAAAATTGTGTGAAAGGTAATAAAACACTAGAAAAACGATGTGAAATAACATAAATTGATGAAAAAATAGTGCAAAAAGGACCTAAAACAGAAGAACATGTTAAGAAATAGTCGAAAATAATTAGTAAAATTGTGTGAAAGGCACTAAAATCACCAGAAAAACGATGTGAAATAACATAAATTGATGAAAAAATAGTGCAAAAATGACCTAAAACAGAAGAACATGTTAAGAAATAATGGAAAACTGGTTACAATTAGTTAGAAACGAGGAAAAATGATGTAATAGTGTTATAGCATAAGAAAATTGTAAAAGAAGAAAATGTTTATTACATGTCTGTGCAACGGCGAGTGAAACCAGGGCGATGAACGATGAAGTGCTGATTGATAAACGTTTATAGGAGTTCCTTGCTCCCGCCAGCTTAAAAGGAATGGTTACAGAGATGTTTAAAGATTTCCTTAGTGTACAGGGTAGGTCTGTAAGTGTGTTGGGAAAACGTTAAGTAAATGTCTCGGGTCTTACAGATTCTCTTATTAAACGACTGTATGATAGTCTGTTGAGAATATTAAGTGGAACCTCCAGCAGCGGGTGGGCGAATACAAAAAAAAATCATGTTGATGCATTAGATCAAGCGTTCAAAGATGTGACTTTTAAATCCCAATAATCAAATGGAGATCACGATTGCAGTCCTACAACGTTCAATGGCTGCGGCGATTGCTAAGCTGTATGTGTGCATTGCTGAAGTGGAAGGATTGAAAGCATAAATAATGATGGTTATCACTAGCAACGATCGAAATGTTAAAGAGTTGTAAGAAAAAACCTAACAAAGATGATGAAAGAATGATGAAAATTGTGAGAAAGGTGGTAAAAACACTGGAAAAAATGGCATTAAATAGCAAAAATTGACTGAAACGGTGTAAAAGTATTAAAATGTAGGAAAAACGAAGAGAAATGTTGGAAAATTGGTTATAATTAGTCAAAAGTGATGAAAACGTTTACCACATGTCAATGTCACTGCTTTTACATCTAAAATATTGCAAAGGTAAAACTCAATGTCTAAGTTGTGAGGGTAATGTGATTATTCTTTGATAACCTCTTTATCATGCACATATCAAACATAACAAAATATATATTTTTACCTCTCTCATTCTATAACTGTATCTGTACCTGTGTTCACGCATGAACGGATGTTTTCTACTAACACACTCATATATTTTACATGCATCCATACTCACCCACAAACACACATCATCTCGCATATAATGACAATGCAATTTCACCATGCATCTCTCTCTTCATAATCATGAATTCTAATCATAGTCATCATCCTACATTTCAAAAATAATAGTATGAGGGAAATTTAAAGAAAAAATGTCAAATAAATCATCTTGGAACAATGCAAAGGGTGAGATAATAACTTTGCTAGCATGAATGTATATTTAGACTAATTTCATAACGTTGAATTGAATGATAATGGTATATAGCATGAACGGAATGGAATGAATGATTCATTATGATTAAAAATGTGTTGTTGTTTTGTATGACTTTGTAATAATGACAATACAGAAAAAACATTATGGATGATTGGAAAAAACTGTATGAGAGAATAATTGATTTTAGGTAATAAAATAGTATACTTCGATTAATTTTAAAACATGTTGTAGGATTTTTTCAGAAATGTACAAAAGGAATGTAAAGATTGATATATTAATTTTAATAGCATGAACAGATATTTAGATTAATTTCGTGTTATATTATTAAATTTTGAAGTTTGTTAGCATGAGGGAAAAGGAGTGGTTGCTACAGTATGAGTAAAACGAATCAAGTGTTTTCATAGATTAGTGATTATATAGAAGAATAAATTATGTATGATCGGCTTTGTTATTGAAAAAATAGTATGCTTGGACTAATTTAAAAAAATGCATGATAGGTTATTGGAAGCATATGGTGTGTATTCATAGATGTCGTGATTTTATTGCTTTTGTCATGTATGGAAAATAAAAAAATTAAAAACACTACTACAATTTCATGATAGTAAAAAAAAAATGAATTCATGATGTAATTATGAGGAGTGACTTCGTCATGTATGTTTACAATAATATGTTTTCTATAGGTTAACTATTTGTGAATTCAGAAAAAAATTTGAATGATAAAAATGATATGTATGATAGATTAAAAAAATAATATGTTTGTTTTGAAAAATGAGTTAATGCCTTGTACAGAGATGATTAATTTTTTGGAAATGATAAAATATACTTAATTTGATTCTTAAATAATTATGCATGATTTGAAATTTGGAAAACTTTGAAGAATGGAACGAAGAGAATTTTTTACAATTTCAGGAAAAACTATGTTACGATAAGTGACCATGAAAGAGATGTATTCGTGGTAATGAAGCAAGTAGTGTCTGTGGGCTATAAATGTGTGTACGATATATTACAAAAGATTTGAACAAATGTTTGTTTAACAAATGAATAAAAATATACTTGGGTTAATTTAGTAACACAGAGAAAAAATATTATAGTGTTGGCGAGGTTAGTAATGTATGTTTAGAGGTCTTGACAGTGGGGGCGCCAGTGGTAATAGTGGCGAGAATGAACGAAAAAAGAAAATAATAATCTTTTAGTCAACCTTTTTATGTTTGATGTGATAATTGTTCACAGATAGATACATGTATCTTCGACGTTTTTTATAATCAAGCTGTTGTTCTCGAGAATATATCTCCCACTCGTATGTTGCAGCTCTGATCTGCTTGTGCTAGTTCGTTTTTTTTCTTTGAACATGCTGTGTCTCGTAAACTACTAGGTTTTCTACCTGTTGCTCTATTGATCAACACACCTCATAGACGAATTCTTCATCATGCTCATGCTCGTAACATGGTAGAAGTGATTTTATCATATCATCCGGTTTTAATCTATCTGTAGAAATGCATAAATGTCTCCAACACAACTTGGAAATAATGTAATTATCATTTCTTTGGTGGCTGTAATGAACAACTGACTTAAATCATTTACATATATTGAGATTATTCATAAGCTTCAGCGGATGGATAACATGATCGTACCAGACCTTCATTACCATAACGTTTTTTGCTGCACAATGAAAACTATCATTCTCATTATGATGTTTACAGGTTATCAAATTGCTTAT
Source organism: Icerya purchasi (assembly GCA_039619475.1). Taxonomy (NCBI): domain Eukaryota; kingdom Metazoa; phylum Arthropoda; class Insecta; order Hemiptera; family Monophlebidae; genus Icerya; species Icerya purchasi. The sequence continues at coordinate 600,720,528 of CM077115.1, read as the reverse complement.
ATCAAAATACTCTTCATGTAGATTCTCAATACTATGTAGTCGAAAGACTTTATCCATATTAACGATTTCATAGTCTAAATCACTCAACAATTCAGACTTTTCGTTAAGTTCCATTAGTGTAAGTTTAGCATATACCGTTAAAATATATATGCGAGCTCTCGGTTTTGAGATATTATCGTGAATATATCGCGTGCCATAAATGTTTCTTCCCGACAGGGAAATAATGAAGGATTTTTCAAGTGATGACTCATCGAAGAACATTGTAAATGTGGCGTTTTTGATGAATGCCATGCTCTGCTTGGCTTATACAGTGTATGCAAACACTTTCCGCCAGACATATCAATCATTGCTAGTTCGGTTACTCGAAAACCATAATCACAATCTATATGGATGCTGATATCTACAAAATATTCCGCTATATCTGCTTGTTCTGATAATAATACAGGACCAATGATATTATGTACAGAAGATGTTGATCCTTCTGCTGTATAACCATCATCTGATTGCTGTGATTGAGGTGATGAAGTTGTATGCGAGACACTATCACTCGAAAATGAATTCTGAATAAATTCGTCGACTTTAATATCAATCGAATCGGTATTGTTATTCATGTTTGAATAATATTTTTAACTTTTTACTAAGAATGTAGAAAATTATTACTTTTAATGTTAGAGCAAACTTTTATTAATGCGTGAAGAACACAGCTTCAACAAATTCTACACGTTTAATGTAACACTAATACTGACTGCCTGAACAGATCCTTTCGAGATTCTAGCTCGATGCATGTCTTTGAAGAGGGCGGGTTGCACCAGAAAAACCACATTCCTTTGGTGAAAGCTGGTTGCATACGCAAATGAACGAAATTTACAGGTGATCTTTAGGTTATGGGTGTTTGTGTGTAGGTGTGTACATGTCAACCGGTTTTTCTACAAAAGATATGAAGGAGAAGATCTGGGCAGACTCGATGACCTTGACACAAGATCGAAATCAACGATATAGCAACATTCATGCAAGGAAATAAGCAGAGTACCTTTGAATTATGAGCGTATGCGGACATATTGGGGGAAAATATGGAAGATATTGAAAAAAAAAAAAAATATTTAGAGTTTGAAAAAAATGAAATAATCTTAAACTAACAGATTCGAAAAAAATTATTATGAATAATGAGAAAATCATTGTTAGCAAATGGATGCGTGGGAATGAATGGTATGGTTTCACTGTAGTATCAGGGGGGGGGGGGGGGGATGAACTCATGAAAAATAATAGAAAAGAATTTAAATTTGTGTAGGGTGGATAGGGGAGAGGGAAAATATGGAACAGCGTTAAATAAAAATATACTCGAATTAATTTTTGAATACTTACGATTGGAAAAAGACTTTAGAGGGGAAAAAATATATTTTAGACTAATTCCATAATACATAGACATGAAAAATTATTATGAACAATATGAGGAATACCGTTAGAAGATGTTTATGCAATCATACTAGTGAAGATATCAATGGAATTATTTTTAGAACTTGAGAAAAAATAAAATAAGAAAATTATCAACGGACGGAGGAAATGATTGGAAGCGAAAAAAAATATAATTAGGCTGATTCTATAATATTAGACTTGAAAAAGTTATTATGAACGACAAGAGAACTACTGGTAGCAGATGAGTGCGAGGGAACATTATGTGCGAATGAAAGAGTGGCTAATACATTGACAGATTAATTTTTAGAATCGGAGAAACAAAACAGAAGAAATAAACAGAAGCGTAAAAGAAAAATATAGTTAGGCTAATTCTATAATATTTTGACTCGAAAATAAAATATGTACGAAGTGGTGGTGGTGGTGGTGTGTGTGTGTGTGTGTGTGTGTGTGTGTGTGTGTGTGATATCGCGGTGTTTATTTCGGTGGCGACGGAGCGTGCATGGAATAGTACAGTGTACCTTTGTACAGGTTAACTCAATGCTTGATATGTGTGCAGGAATGGACGGTGTGCTTTTGCAATGAACAGAGAATACGTAAAAATAAAAATAAAAAAATATCAACGGATTAAGTATAAGATCGGAAGCGGAAAAAGACGAAAAATATATATCAGGTGGCGGTGTATATGTGTGCGTGTGTGAACGTGTAGCGATCGTGAACAGGTTTCTATCGGTGGCGTGTGAGAGTGAGCATAGATGATCGGCTAGTTAATTTCAAAACGAACGACTGGAATTCACCTCACCTGGTGACAGTTTCAACTAGTTGCTGGAACATTTAAATATTTCCATTACAGCCGCGGTCGGGCTTACGTAATACATCTCATAGCAGCATACTCGCCCGCTCTCATTCGACTGATGGAACGATCAAATATTTTCTTTAAAAATAAAATTTAAAAAAAAAAAATGTCGGAACGGAGCACGACTCGGAAAATTCCTTTAAAATTTGGGTTCTAAGTGTTGAGATTCAAACGTTTTTATCACTCTGGCAAAATTTTGCCCCTCCCAACCTCGAAAAGTGAAAATTAAAAAGTATGCTACATATATTACACGAAGAGTCATGTATAATACATACACATGATGATAGAAGGCGCGGGTATGGGAAAGCGAGTACACTTTCATGGCGGCTAAGGCTATGTTGAATATATGTGTGGAAACGGTGCGAGCGCATTTACAAATAGCAGTATGAACGGGGAAATCGTGAAAATTTGAAGAAATTTTGGGGAAACTTGGATGAATTTTAACCATATGGATACAAATTGGGGTGAACTTTCAGCACCTGTACGCTAATTGGGGTGGATTTTGTCTACCTTGATGGGAATTAGGGATCGAATTAGCGGAACTGTCCAGGAAAATTGGGGGGGGGGGACTTGGGTTAAATTTGATCGCATGGACATAAATTGGGGTAACTTTGGGCTCTAAAAGAGAAAATGGGGTTAATTTTTAGCACCCTGATGAGAATTTGGGGTGAAATTTCAGCAACCGTCCAGGAAAATTGTGGGGAACTAGGAGGAACTGGGGGGAAACTTGGGGTAACTTTGGGCTCCAAGGCAGAAATTGGGGTGAGTTTTGAGCAGCTGGACACAAATTGGGGTGAGTTTTGAACACCAGGGAACAAATTGGGGTGAGTTTTGAGCACTGGGGGAACACATTAGGGTGAGTTTTGAGCACCGGGGGATAAATTGGGGTGAATTTTGAGCACCGGGGGACAAATAGGGGTTGGTGACGTCAGACCCGCCAGCTCAAACATTTATACACTACTGACGGGGCTTGAAGAAACAACCATAAAGAAATAGACAATAATAAAATTTTTGGAACGGATGGAAGACTGATGTAGAAGGAATAAGGATACAAGGGTCTGGAACGGATGGAAGACTGATGTAGAAGGAATAAGGATACAAGGGTCTGGAACGGATGGAAGACTGATGTAGAAGGAATAAGGATACAAGGGTCTGGAACGGATGGAAGACTGATGTAGAAGGAATAAGGATACAAGGGTCACAACCCCATTTCGTTGCAGATAAAGCCTTAGGCAAGTTTAGCTTTTCGATTGGAAGATATTTAACATGTTTTGGAGAAAGATATAACAAGATAATAAAAACAATTAACACGAGAAAGAGATGTATTGTTTAGAGATAGATTGACAGAAGCGATAATGTCGTAGGGTACATACGACGTAACAAAATTTAATAGGAGAAAGAGAAAGGTTAATTGAGGAAAGAGACTGCTCCAGTACACAGTAAGAGACGAATTAAGTGCTTCGCTGGTTGATATAATATCATGAGATGGAGAAAAGAGTAGAATGTCATCGGTAAAGAATAAGAAAGAATTTTAAGGAAGAACACTGATAGTTTGAAAAGAGTAGGACACTAAGGGGGAGGAACCTTTTTTTTGGGAAGACATCCGAAAAACCGTTCTTGAAGTTTGAAAAGGCGGTGAACAGAGATGGATAGAACGATTTATCATGAGATTGATAATGAGAGATTAAGCTGAGCCGGATAACATTGCTGTCATTTTATCTTTTAAAATTGGTAAATGAGCATTATCAAAAGCGCAGAGGATACATCGATCAAGGAAGCCGAGGATCGAGGGAAAAACTAAGGAACTCTTCGGACAAATTTTTAAAGACGAGAAAAGGTATAACGTCAAGACCTGAGGAGTGAGGCTAGACGATTTGGAAATAACAGTTTTTTATTCGTAAACATTGAAAACAGGAATCGATTACGGATAATATACCTTAATTTTTTTATGACGTTTTTCTAACACGTCAATTAGTAAGAAACGCTACAATATTGAACGTTGAGTCAGTCCTCCCAGCTAAAGAGAAACGTAATCTTTACCACCTCCGCACCACACAATATACACTTTTTTAATCTTCGTGTTTTGACTTAAAGACGACTTTAATTTAACCAACATGCTGCACAACATCTTAGAAGGTTTTGAGCATTATAATAGGCGTGTTTTTCTTGAAATTGATGCAATGTCCATTGTAAGCGAACAAATAAAACACACAAATATGCCGTAAAAAATATCTTCACGACGTTTAAATAATGAATTAACAAAATAACTTTAAGAGACATCAGCTGTTTAATTTTATAAATTTTAGATTAGAAAAACTTCATCGTTCACTTCGATCTTTCTTTACGTATTTACATTGCAGTTAAAATTATACCATAAATTCGTGCATGTAACAAATCACACTTGTACACAATGCAAATGAATTTAATAAACTACCATCTGGCTGAAGTGCTTGCTGTTAATCAACTCGACTGCAAAAGATGGATAAACCGGTGAAAGTATGGAAAGTCTAGTGAACTGATTAGGCGTAAGCAAAAACTAAACTACAATGGCCATGCGTGGGCAACATATTTCGAACTGACTCTCTCGAAAGTACATATCGTATTAATAATGAACGATTGATTAAAAAATGATTTGTACATATCGCTTGCGGCGAGAATTTCAAATTGGGATTTTACAGTGCAGGTCTATTTATTTAAAGATCGTGATGTAGCTTCAGATGCAACGATGTAAAATACCACTTCCAGCATTTCCTAGTTGCGCATTCATTAACTTAACTTAAAAATTCGTATACAATTACATACACATATAAACATAATATATACGATTAGTTTTTAAATATTCTCAGGCAGAACTATTCTCTTTAGAATTGTGTAATAACTTTCACAAAAAAACGAAAAAAATTATCTGATTCCTTTTTAATGATAACCCCCCCCCCGCCTCTACGCGAAACAGAAATTAACCGGTTAGCAATTTTATTTTTTTTTTTTGCGTACGTGCGATAGAGTATTGTAACGAACGAAATAGGGGCTAGTTCTTTTAATTTAAATATTACATATGTGTAAAAAAAATAATAATAATTAACGAATTAATTCGAAAAGGGAAAATAAAGAATAATAGTTTGCATGCGTATATTTAAGTTAGGTTAGCGATATACATATGTACCGAGTTCGGAAATATGGAATTTTGGTTCGACGTAATCGTGGGTTGCATTAGAGAAATTCCGAGCGATCAATCGAAATTGCTAAGATGTAAGTCACTATATATATGTACGTCTGTGTTAGTAATAAAAGCGAGTGTGAATGATGTCACGGTGTGTGTGTCGAGGCTTGCGATTAAGTATTAGTAATCGGAAAAAGGTATCGATGGGAAATTTCGCATTAGACGCGACGCCTTGACAATTTTGCTCGGCAGCACAAATTATTGCATTAAATAGATATATCTTTGGAAGCCGCGGGCTTCTCCTTTTTTCCTCGCCATCCGATTAATACCTGGATTTATCGGTATTCGTTTATCGCAAGTTGCATTTAGAAGAATGTCATTAAAGTTTTAGTCGAGTAGAATAGCCGTGATACGGGAAATATATCGGGGGGGTTTTTTTTTTTTGTTTTTTTTTGAGTTAGTAAAGACATTAGCCCAAAAAATGGGAGTAAAAAAATCAGATTTTTATGCGACATGAAACATTCAACAAGAATGCGTCAAGCGCTTGGACCACCGAAGGAGAAGGAAGGGAAAAAATAAATGCAGCGCAACCGGGAGTAGAAAGATTGCTTGATAAGAAAGAGGAGTACAAAGAAGATTGTTCAGATGAAAGTGATGAACACTCGAACATTATGTGATCAGGATCACATACAAGGTGGCTGTTAGGAGGATGTAAAGGACAACATGGAGATGGCGCGAGAGAGAATCGGAAAAGCGACGAAGGAAGCAAGCTGTGCCCAAAGCGGAGGCGGCATATCGCTGAGATGCTAGAGCGACGCATAAAACGGAAGTCAAGAAACCAGGAGCGCAGAAAGGATGAGAAGGCTGGATGGACAAGTAAAAAGAATTCCGGGGGTTAGAGAATGAGGAGTAGTAGGAGTTGAACCGTAATTGGTAATGCGCAACAGAGGACAAAAACTTAATATTAATGGATGGAAATAAGAAACCTGCCGGAAGAAGAAGCTCACGAGCGGGTCAATGAGTCAACTAACTCATTTTCTTCTATTCCGGAGTGACTAGGAATCCAAAGAAAATCAATCTGGATTGCACAAAAAAATTATTTTATTTAATTTCGTTTTTTGTTCTTCCGAGTTTTTTATTAGTCCAATCCTCGTGGTTGACGTACGCGTGGTAGGCGAATTGAGCAAGGGACACCGTGGACCGCTCTGCAGGGAGTAGGAAAGGCTTCCCTTTACTCTTTCTGTTATCGGGATTTTTTGTTTTTTTAATTTTGAAGAATTTTTCTTCAATGGCGCTCGAATACACTAGTTTAAACTTTAATTGAAGAGGGTGAAACGGTAACACAGTATTAATCCGAAAAAACAAGAAAAATAAGATAACAATAGCGAAGGAAAAACATTTTATTTAAATTTGGAAACCTACAAACGTATCAAAAATATAAAAAATAAGAAATCATTAAATAATCTACTGCATTTTGTAATTTAAAGGAAAACAAAAAATCAAAAATTAAATCAGCAAGTTCAGAAAACGAAAGAAACGGAATAAAATTGTTTTCATCTTTCGACATAATTGTATTTCGCCTTTTTTTTTTCATTTTATTTATTTTTTCATTTTATTTATTTTTTTGTTAATTCGAATTTTTATTTTCTTCTATAATTAGTCGGCTATTTTTCCTCTTCAATCTTTTTCGGAAATTCTATCAATGGTTTGGAATCACTTTCTGCTTCGCTCTGCACTACAGAACTTCGTTAAACACAGTTGTATCCGAAAATTATTTATTATGACATACATTTTCTCATTCTTTTTTATGTATAATTTCACGAACTATAGGTGTAAAAAAAAAGTTTTTCAGTTCTAAAACTATGAAATTTTCGCAGCGTATTTCGAAACTCAAATTGTGATAAACGTGTCCTGGTATTGTTTTATCTTATCCATTTATTAAACTTTGCACTTTCCGATACCAACTAAAAACGGTTAAAAGAACATACAAACGTCCCGAATATATGTAATACTGTAATGGTATTTTTCTGATTTAGTTTATTCTCTCCGCCAAGTAAAAAACAAAATTTTAGCATATTTATTCAGCGCCCTCGGGGATTCCTCTACAGAATTGAGTTCCATGGAAAATAGAAACTATAATTATTGTTTTTATTATTATTATTATGCTTATTATTATTATTTTATTATCACTATATATTTAACTTTGAATTTTTTTAACGGCCAACCATTGAAAACAACATTAATAAACAGATATTAACAATGATTAACTAACAATTAGGTAAATTAAAAACAAAATGGTATATATGTATCACTGTTGCGAAGGTGATCCGGTGCTCGTTGAATAATTGGTGGTCTCCGAGTGAGAGTCGATGATGTTTCCGGTAAATACAAAGGTTGGATTTTCCGATTGATATTGGTCGTGAAATTATCGACTACGTTCTGACGAGCAATTCGATTAATTTTCGTTGCAGACCGTGGATGATCCATTTGATGAGCGGAGACTATTTCGATGCAGGGTCCGTCCATGTTTAACTAGAGTAAAAACCAATTAACTAAAAGAAAAAAAGAAAACTTCAACGGGACCCTTACTTTTTTCTGATTCCTTTTTCCTAATCCCTATGTACCGGAAGCGACTTCCGAAGATGCGCAATCCATCTTGCGGCATTGCATTTGGCCGACACAACGATGTACTCCAGTCACACATATGCAATCTTTCTCTCACCACGTGCTCATTTTATTAATAACTTATTTTTTATGTATTTATGTACCATACATACATTTACGTAATGTACATATTATAAGTGTGGCGATGTTTCATTATGTATATATTGAGGTTCTTTGACCATACTATGCGTAATGAACACACTCCATGCTACTAATTAATAATTGATGGGAAAGTGCAGGTAACGCGCCCAAGAGGAAGATTAAACACACTAAATGGACGTATATAATTAGAAATTTATTAAAGGAGGAATCAATTGATCGAATGTAAACGGATGGTGGATGATCGAACACAATGGCGACGAAAAAGAATTGAAGATGCTGTAGTGTAATGGTCACGACATTCCTTCGGGGAATTACGACTAAAGAAGAAAAAGAAGAAGATACATCTATTAATTACTAGACCATTTAAAAATCCTGTAACAAAATATATAATATTTTTGCGTCACGCTTCTAATACATTTATTTCAGTGTGGGAGGGGGGTATATGTTTATCCGTAACAATTATAAAAAACTATCGGCTTGGAAGTACTACAGGTTTCACCATAGCAAGGTCTATCGAGTTTTAAATTCCAGATTTCCTAAAATACCCGTCGTCCACCCTTTTTAAAACCTAGAATACCTAGTGTAAAACAAAAAATTCAAAGCTTCGTCCTATAGTATATATTATTAACTGTGCCATATCGAATGGAAATATTTTAAATTTCTGTTTGCCACCCCGGAAGTGGCCTATTCAGATTAAAAGGTAATTTTTTGAAATGGAATGGCGTATTCTAACTTTACTCTGAAGAATAGAAAAAAAAAAAAAAAAAAAAAAAAAAAAAGTTTGGTTGAAACATTTTTTCTGAAACTACCATTCATTTTCAACCGCAAAAACGTTTTGGTTTCAGCAAAACGGTGTTATCAAAACTGGTTCGAACCAAACTAAGTGAAATGTTTTCTAAGAGGTGGATTAGTAAATATGGCGCTGCTGTTCATTTTATCCATTGCGCTGACCAAACTTGGAGGAACATTAATAAAAATACGTTCGATTTTTTCTCCCGTATTTCCTCATTTCGGCCGCTATTAATTACTGCACTCACCCGCTTTTTGGAAATCGATAAAAAGTGTCTAAAGAAGTTTTTGAGTTTATTTTTCAAACAAGTAAAACAACAAACAAATGGTTCTCCTTTACGCTAATTACGTGATAAATATTTTTGATTGATCTCAAGTACTTGACAAAAAACAAAAATTCAAAATATCAAAAGGCTCCTTACTTGCTCCCCCCTTGGCACCACGTTCCATGTTTATTGAACCTTACAAAGAAACGCTTCTTCAAATACAGACTATTCCTTTGTTCTGTTTTGTTCACTCGCATGTTAAATATCTCAAATTTTCTTTTTTGTTGTATCGTGGCTTTTTTCGCACCGCAATATATATATATATATGACATTCCTATTTCTGTCCAAACCTTCTTCGTTGAATACTTCTCTAAACGTTTACGTCTTCCGTTTTTATTTAAATATCCACTCGTCTCGGATGTAATACTTATTGTACGAGAAAATGTATGTACATATACAACTAGAATAAAATCCTTAATTTATCGATTGACTATTCCCCTCAAATTTTTTTTGATAATTTTGAGCAAGAATAAAATTATAGCCAAAAAACTTTTTAAAGCGATAACGTAATTTCTGTTTTTAAAAAAAAAAAACGAAAAAAAAACAAAACATGTATACATTTACAAAGTTTTTTATACTTTTAACCGGGGAAGCAAGATACGGTAAACGCCTGTTAACAGAGAAAATTAGCAGATCAACGGGAAAAAGAACAAGTGCTATCTTATCTTTTAAAGAAGTTTTCTAATGATGATGCGGTGTAGCATAGATACTTTGTACACTACACGACAGCTAATTGCATCTAGACGAATTGTTAAACTCGAGAGAAAGTACTTTGACAATTTTTTAGAGTGTCTGCAAAGAGATAAAATAAAATGAAAACGCCCACACAATCGTTTATATTCTTAGAGTCCGAGCTGTTTAGCATCTAAGACGGAGAAGTTTCCGGTTTACAAAATTCTGAAAAACACTTTAATCAATTTCGATTATTCTCGTTTCGTTATAAAACACATTTACAAAGCCGCGAAATAATGCTTAAAAAGAAAAAGCATTTAATTTTTTGTCAGCTTTTAAACACACTAATAAAACTATTGCCGCATAAAGAACTTGCACAAAAGTTCCTCCGAACGGAAGCTACAATTATTCCCGGACGCGCATGTACGTTCTATTGATAACGTCGAAAACGCTGTACGGATGATGATACGATCGTCATCTGGGTTCTACCTGAGTTTTACTGAAGGCTTTATTGCCCTTTACTTGGGAGCGTACATCTAGCCCGCGCGTATATCGTTTTCAGCGAAAGTACGTTTCAAAGAAAGTTCAGAAGAAGGCACTCATTAAGAAAAAAAAAAAAGGAAAAATCCAAACAAAAACCACTGAATTTTCTACGTAACAATACGATTTCACTGATGTCAGAGCAAACCAGCGTCGCAATGGCTACTTCCGCAGTCCTTATTACGAATAAAGCGAACTAAAAGGTGGACACTTCGATGGACAGCGCACTATTGAAAACGACTATGTATATAACAGGCCGTGTGCAGAGAAATTAAAAGACGCGATAGAATTCAGTTTTGTTATTCTGTTCCACAATTAGCATTACGAAAATTATAAATTTAAAAATGATTTATACCGGTACAACTTACAATTAAAATTTTCGTTCGGCAAAAGTTAACAAGCACGCCGATAAAAAAAAATTTTAAACATGTCCGGTCCGAATATTATTCGTTTTTATCAATTACAGTTCGCGTGATAATAGTGCCGAATCGAATTATCGATAGTTAGATTAAAATAACAAAAAATTCAATAAAAACTCGATATAGAAGTTCCGGTCGCTATACTTTATTTTGGTACGTGCTGCGATATACTGCACCGTATCCCATGGAAGTGAAACTTAATTACGAGTTCATGTGTTGTCCACCCAAGGTAACGTAAAGAAGCGGTTAAAGTATTCGGAATATTTTGGTGGTGAATTGTTGTAAATGTCTCACGCGCCGGTATGCGGAAACCTATATCACACCTGAAATACTTGCATTAAGCCTTATAATAACCAAAACACTCGGCTAAGATTAAAAGAAGACACTACAATTAAATGTGGATAGCCTTAACAAAGAGTAAGGTAATCTACAAAATATCTATGGAGAAGATTATATAGGCATCAAATTAATCGAAGAAACCGATTCCGCCAATTGCCGGGGCAATTAACGAGAACAATCATTGAAATAGCCGGCGCAATTTGTAATAAACATCGCGGGGGGATAACAATCTACGTCAGAACAGCAACTCAATGGCGCTCGATGGAAGCACAAGAAAAGAAATGCATCTCCTCCGTGATAAGCATCGAAGTAAGTAAACTACATACATATATATATATATATATATATATATATATATATATATATATATATATATAAAGTACACAAAACCGCCGTTTTTATCGCCATACGACATGAGCCGGCTGTAGTAGCTGACGATTTTAACAGCCAAGACTCAATATGGAGATATAGATGCTGTCATTCATCGGAAGGGGGAGCTCTGGTTGGCTGGATGAGCCGAGTAAATTCTTTTCACACAGCGAGGTGAAAAAGGGATCCAGACTTATATTTCATATTCTTCGAAAATCAATACTAGCTACAATTTCAAAATCGGTATCACGATGGAATTTTAGGAAGGCTAGTCGGAAAGCTTTAAGCAGCCCATCTGTAGAGGGTCATTTCCTTAAACCGTTGGCAATGAATTATAACCGTTTTTGCGGACTGATAACTGGGGCAACAAAAGATCATATTGCACACGAATTCCGTAAATGGCCGGAATACCGACCAATTAAAATTACAAGCGATGCTAACTAACTGAACAAAGCTGGTAAGAAAAAGTGGATAGAACTTGTTTGAAAATTCAAATTTCAACCGCACTAGCAAGAAAGCAAGGTGCCTGACAGACAAACTCGCAATTGAGAAAGGACATTTTCTAACAAGCGAACAAGAAAATCGGAATGTGCCACCCAGATTCGATCACAAATCGCATTCTCAATATTAAACGCGCTCCTAACGACACACTCTTCGGGCACACAGATCAAGAAAAAATTGGGCAAACATAAAAAGAGAAGGCTGCTTTTAGGAACGCTCCGAAATAACAAGACCGTTCACTATCGACAAACTAACCACCGCCATTAAAGCCATGAAATCAAAGAAAGCTGCCGCGGGGAGCAAGGATGCACCCGGAATTCGTGAAACATTTTGGATCGAAAGTTACTGACTTTTTTCAGCGAAATCACGACGAACAGAAAATTTCCAAAACTTTTTAGAACCTCCTCGGGGTCATATTAAAGCCAATCGGAAATCAAATCAAACAGCTACCAGCCGATTCTCTCTATTGAGTATTTGCTATAAATTATTTGAAAGGGTGGTAGTACGATCATATCGTTTAGCCTCGGTTGAATGCATACTATCAGATCGGATCGAACTGCACAAAACAGGTAACTTCTTTAATATTTGCAGAAAAAACTCAAGGTAGATGCAGTTTTCATAGACTTTCCTCCTTCTGCAGAAGTTCATTCAAGTGTTCCCCTGCAAGAGAATATGTACAGCACTTGTGAAAATGCTAGTTCACTAGCTGACACAAAGTAAATCGGGTGGATTAAATGACGAGCTACCACGACAAACTGTGGCCAGACACACCAAACTATCGAACACACTGCATATGTCAACAGCGGTATCGACACGAAAGCGAAATTTTAACGTGTCGCCACGATAGTGTTTCCGTACCGAGTTATACGACAAAAACAAGAAGAAGAAGGCACTGCACTACAATAATTCGAAAAAAATGCGATTAATCGATTGATCCGAATAACTAGACCGAGGCTAGAAGCGTGTTTTTAAAATCTTTTCCGGATTCCGCGCTCATTATTTGTTTGCTTCAAAGAAAATATCGGGGCGAATAATTCCGCTCACGCCTATTACACTGAGAAATTTCCAGTTTCTCAGCTGGCGAAACTAATTATTAGCAGGTTGTTGGCGAAAAACTTGTCACTATTATTACTGTGAACAGATAACGGATATCATTTCGACTTGTACGCCATAGCGCCAGCATATCTAAAGAATGTGAATCGAATTACAAGGATCCGTTCGCAAAAGTAAGACTGTACGTGTAAGTGGACTAAAAATTTAAGCCGCTCGATTTTGTCTGTGGGGACTGCAGTGCAGTCGCGCCTTATCGTGATACAATGAACCCACGTTATACGCTCCTCCGTACAGCCCTGCGCGCCCTGTCGCTACCATTTTTTCCCCCATTTCTCGAGGTGAAGAAAGATTTCAAAAAGATTTAAAAATCGGATTAATTTAGACTGTGTCGGATGACGAAGTGAAACGGGGTTTATAAAATATTGGGGACCCGAGAAAGTGATCCTAAATTTTACGCCGATGCCTTTTAAGGAAGGCATTTGACGAATTAGAAAAATATACATGTGTACATAGAGATGTGTAAATGGCGACTAATTTATTAAATTTACTTTTTTCGTTAAAACCGGTTTCGTTCATTGTTTCAATTAGGCCAGCAGTTACGCGATTCTTTTTGTATAAGTGTGCGTTTAAAAAAATTTAATAAGCCACGGCACGTTTCTGTAAGTACTGAAACTCGTTCGCAGCGATACTGCTCTCAGTTCAGTCCTTATAACTGAATCAGATGTCAGCGTGCACAGTCCAAAAACGGACATGGTGCTTGCGCTGAAACTGCTTTATTAGTCGTCGGTCGGACATGATGACCTAGTAACAAAGCAGCTGGGGGCCTGGTCATTTACTATTTTCAGTAGCACTCTATACATAAAATAACGGTTTGATCACGTGCCGATTCTTCCGAAAACAGAGGCTTTTCGCAATGTCCACTATAAACATCGCGTGACCAGTCTACGTTTAGCGCAGTGTTGGTCAATTTTAAAACTGAGCGGCTGATATTTTACTGTTATTGTAAAAAACGCGAGAAAAAGAGAAAACGTCCCCATTAAAATCTATCGCACTTCTTTTTCACGACCACTATCAAATTATATAGATATTTTCCGGGTAGTTAATTACAATTAAATCTTTATAGCGCATCTGCATCCTCGTTAATACGGTACCTTTAATATTACTTAAAATTTAGATTAAATTTTTGATTTTACTCCGGCATCATTTTGCTTACCTATAATTTATGCATATACTCTCATAATCCTATCCTTCAGACTAAATCCCCTGCAACCTTAGACATTGTTCTTCTATTATATAATAAGAGCTGTTTCAATTAATTATGCTTACAGTAAATGAAAATTTATTATACCAAAATTTTTCCTTTATCAAGTAAATTTATAAAAAAAATTTTTTTTTCTTTAATAACAACAGAAAAACGATACTTATTTCGTTATATTACTTCGGCGCAAAATCATTAATGAATATTAAAGAACAGCGCAATTTTAATAAATAACTAAAACTCTTTTTAAATTTTTCGGTAATTGATGCTAAATAAAGTATCATCTCGTATATAGATGATAGTTTACTTCGAGGAAAGCTAATGTTTTCTTTTCTCATTTCTAGTTAAGGGGAGGTTCTCATCTGGAGGCCCCAAAACGACGTAATTTTCTCGATTTTTTTTCTAACAGAGGGAAATAAATTAGACACTCAAACTTTTTGTCACTTGCTTAGTATGTTATAAACTACAAAAAAAAAATTTTTTTATTAAAAAATATTGCGACAATAATTTTTGACATGCATGGTAACGTGACCGTCTCAAAGAAGGTACCTTACTGTTGGCCACTCCTCTAGCGCCTGAAAAAATGATCAAAAATCAATAATCGAAAATTTTTTATAAACTATATGAGTGTAGTTAGAGCCCCTACTAGAATCATCCATGAAAGTCAAAATTTACCAAAATGGCGGACGTTTGAATTTTTACATACAGTTTTTCACGATTTTTTGCTCTTTAAAGAACTGTAAACAAAAAAAATTATGCATATATTCTCTTGATTGTAGTAGGGGGGCTCCAACGACTTAAATCTACTTTAAAATGAAAAAAGAAAAGAGGCGATCCATCAAGTAGTTTTTGAGAAATCTTGGCCAACAGTTTGAAAAACACGATTTTTCAGGAAACACGATTAAAGATTTTATCAACGATTTTTCTGTGTTAACATAAAAAAAAATATACCTTGTGGCTAATCAGCGATTCTAGGGCCATACATCAGTCCTTCCTCAAGTTCATAATGCTCCTGAAGGGTCCGTTGGTCGGCTTTTTTCGAAAGTGCAGCTGCCCTTGCTCCCTCCCAGAAACTGCTCTCAGCCGCAGTAATACGTTTCGTATTAGCTAAGTAGGCAAATTATTGTCTTCGAGCCCAACTGCAATTCCTAAGATGTCCATAATTTTTAACGGTGCTGTATATCCTTCATTAAATAAACTAGTAGCGATGTAAGCGGCTTGCACCGTAGTGAAAGTGTTTCGGAGCGAGCTACCAGACGCAAGAGTTCACTGACTTGTTCGAGTTTTGTGTGTTTGTGCAACGCTCCAACAAATCATCCAATAACAAAGACTTAAATATAGGCTTGATTGCATTTTGAACGTTGTCTGCAAGAGGTGGTTTGCGCTCAAATAACTTAAGAGTAGCGTTGGCTTCTGCTACGCGCCATTTACATCAGCTATCCTTTCCAGCCGGACAATATTGGTGTGCTGCGGATTCTATCGGTTGAGATATTATGGTAAAAGACAGCCCACACGGCATCCTTCATTGCCCCTGCCGAATCTGGATTTCGTCGAATCGCCAATCCATAATACGTTGTTAAGTTACAAATTACTTTATCAGTCAATTTACCTGTACCTTTACCTCCGAGATTCTTTGTTTTCTTTTTTAAATTCCCGCGAGACGAGTTCCCAATCGTTTCTGGACATGGCCCACGCATTCTTTCTTTCTTACTGTGGGGTCGTCGTAAGGATTTACATCTAATATGACCTTAAACGTTTTCGTATTGCCATCACCAATGTATGAGTCATACTTTATACCGAGTAATTCTTGAGAACGAGATAACATTTCTGTGATTGCGTCACTTCCATTTTTCCGGAACTACCATGATGGTTTGCCGTGCATGTCTCTTCATGACTTTCTTTCCATAAACTAAATCTGACACGGTTCCTTCTTTGCTTTTTTTCATTGGCCATAGCTTGACAGAAAGAAGATTTCACGCAAACATCAAGAACCTTACTGGGGTAGTTTTTCCGATAACCGTGGCAAAAATATTGACGTAAAATACACTCCGCTCGAACTACCGCTCGATTTCAATTTTTGACTAAAAAAGTGGGTCTCGTTTTTGTTCCATAAATTACAAAAAAAAACAACATATATTCGAGCAAACGGTTTTGAGAATATATTCTACATATAATTTACTACAAAAAAATGAAAAAAAAAAAAAAAATTGATTTTTTGGTCGGTCCTGATGAGAACCTCCCCTTAATTTACGTTCATTTAATGTTTGTAATTTGCATTAACAATACTTAAGATTATTAACTAATCAATAAACACAAAATACATAAGAACACTACATTTCTGTAACGGAAATTATCACTTGTTTTTAAATAATGCATGCATTCTCGGTAGAGTTGTTTTTTGATAAGAAGCATACTTGAAATATTGCAGAAAATACCTAATAATATCATTGTTATTATTTCAGAATTATCAAACTTTTTATTAACTAAATATATTACTTTATCGGTGGGTCACAATGTCGTAACTAAGAGAGGGGGTTATTTTTCAAGCACCCTTTTAAAATATATATATATATTAACTACAACGTAATTCTTAGGCTACCTTCCATTCGAAAAAATGTCCCAATTTTATGTAACGAAACAATATCTTAATTTTATATAATGAAAGTTAAATGTTAGAATAAGATTTTTGTGGTTATTTCTTTTTGTGTTGATACCAGTAAGAATTACGTTGTAAATTTTGATCATTTTATACAAAGTATAGAAGAGAAGAAAGAGACAGAAATGAAAGCAAGAGGGGTCGATGGGCACAACCCCTTGCGAGGCCAAAATAGCCGAGTTTATATATATATATATATATATATATATATATATAATATGAAAATTTAGAAACTATATATACCGTATATGTAGGGCGGTGTATTCACTTTTGCGAAACACTCCAAATGTATCGCAATGATAAACAGAAGGGGCCGACTGCGCAAAATGTTCCTCATCCCTTGCCGGTAAGTAGGAATTGCATAAAAGGAGATGCGCGCCGCGATCAAAAACGTTCCGTGTTATGTTCGTTCCAAGTGTTTGCCCCAGTAAAGAACTAGTTCAATCGAGAAACTATCTTTGTAAATAACGAACGAACGGGCAACAAACATTACCGGTGCTAAGCAAAGGCTTTTTGTATTCATTCTCTCCTACGATTCATCTCCCTCTAAACAACACAACAGCTCTTTATCTTCAGACTCGGCGTATCTTCATTTTATAATTTATTTCCATCGTAATTTCTAGTTTTACTAATTCCACTTTAAAATAAAATAGCGTCGGTGTGTCTCTTTATAAGTACCACGCGTATTTTTGAATTGGTATTTTTTCTTTTTCAGAAATCCCCCTTTTTCCATTCTGCTTCAATAATTTTACCACAAACTTGATTATTCCGGAAGAGCCGTTGAAAAAATCAAGAACTGTTTTCGTTTTTCTATTGTTGCACACATTACCCAGCTCGATCGGTAACTCTTACACTTAAGTCTTACGAAATTGTTTTTACATGACTTCCTAACTACAAAGAACTTTTTAAAAAACTTTCTTTTTTGTTTTGATTTTGAACGCGTTTATTGCAAAACAATCAACTATTTTCGGTTAGCCCCGCAAACACAAGCCGCTATAGAAAATTAAAGATTCAAACTGAAAAGACGAGAGAATTTCTATTTTTTCTGTTCCAATGGAACGTTCAGAAATTGTTCTTCCAGTAAGTGCACCAGATTGTGCATCTGATTTCAATTTGTCATTCCCGCCAAAAAAGAATAGAGTAACAAATAAAACGCTCAAAATCAACGATAATTTAAAATTATTTTTTCATATTTTTCAAAAACGCACGTTTTTCACGCATCACTTTTTTCACTTCAAATATTGCATAGTATAACTAGCCCGCCTTCCAACAGCCAGTGGGGAGTAGTCGGTTATTTCGTTCAAGTAAGACCTGGTTCGCATCCCCCACTGCCGCACATTGATACTTCAAAAATTTCGCCTGCGCTGGGTTAATTGCAGTCGACGCGCCAAAAAAAATAAAATAAAAAAATAAAAATAAATCATTTTTTTTTCTCTTTTGGTCTATTGATCAAACACTGAAGAAGTTCCGCATTGACCCCAATGTATAAACAACAAAATACAATCTCGATATTGGCTCAGTATTCTAAATATCTTTTCAGCTGTTTTTAGCAACAATAACAACACTCTCTTTCGAGTAATGTGTATCCGCTTCCTTTTTTTAATTTACTTTTTATTTTTTTCACCAAAACTTGCGCGACTGTAAAAACGCAAAACTCATTTCATCCTCCGTGATATATATGCGCTATTATATACTACATCAATTTTGTTATTCTACAGAATAATTTTTCGAACATTTTCAAATATAAATTTTAACCGCATCAACAACAAAAACCCATCCAATCTTTCGCAATCCTGTTTAAACTTTTATTACCATCCTATTTGTTGGAAAACTAAATATACATGTATATTTATACGATGCCAAAACAATATACAGCAATCTGCATTCTAGATATTTGGAAATCTATTTTCTTTCGTGTATACTGATGAAATGCTATAAATGCAATATTCATTTTAAAGGCACTTTTGATTCGCTCTTTTATAACTGTAGAAAGTATGTTTTTTTAATCTAATGCTGTGCCCAAAAAAACTGAACAATCTACCACGCAAACACATAATATCCCGTGTCTTAGACAAACTCTGAAAAGAGAAAAACAACCGAGTTTTTGTATTATGAAATTATCACAGTATGTACGGTTTTTATTACGTGATTGTTACGACCACAACGAATTAATTATATATTTCCGTTAATTGGTTATTGCTGCAACGATTATTACGATAATACTGTTGTTATCGAGTTATTTTTCAACGGCGATACAATCAAAATACGACCATTTGGCTACAACGGTTTAAATCGCTAAAACGCTTCCAATGTTTTATGATAGTTTTTGCAGTTATTTAAAGCTGTATGAAACAAAAATATGGCTAACTTTAAAATAGTTCACTGTGTTTAATTCTGCCGGCAGTTGCGGACAAATCCAAAATCTTGTGTCGGTTCCAAACAACAAGCGAAATAGATTTAAAGATATGTTTATGCTAAAGCAGTAGTAGATCCCCGGAGGGAGCATAGGGGACACCCCCGACGAACCAGAGCCTCTATGAAAAAAATTGTTATAACAGAAAAAACTTAATTTATGCTATAAAAGTTTTGTACAACTGTTATACCCGTTGGATTTTAATACCTAACTAATATTTAATACTGTTTTCTAATATTAATGTTACGTTTTTATTCCATTTTAAATGATCATCGATCTTTTGCCATTTTTATTTCGTAATTTTAATTAAAAATAGTAGTTCAATGAGAAATACATATATTTAAACTTCCCCATGGGGGGGGGGGCAAAGAGAATTCCGATCGGATTACTCAAAAAAATAATAAAGAAGTAAAGTGTCTATTAAGAAATACTATCTTTCTTACCATTTCTAAACTACCATATTTAAGGTATAATTTTTTATAATTTCGTTTTATTTTTTTCATAACTAAATATAAGACAAAAGTTAAATTAAAAATTGTAATAATTCAGTATTTTTAAAACACACTTTTATGAATTTCTTATAAAGCTGCTGGTCGCTATTTGATTTTGTCTTTATGAAACACAAGGGCGGTATTTCTCAAATCTACTGTTTACCATAGAAGATTTTACGTAATTATATAATCCCCCCTCCAAAATTTTCTTCTAGATCCGTCCCTGGCTAAAGTACTCTGAGTACTTTCCCTCTAAATTATTCTGTCGCGGTATTAATCCTCATCATGCGCAACTCTCATGTAGGCGAACCGCGTTAGTTTTAAACTGTTGCCCCCTATTTGTCTTTGCCTACATTTCGGTAGTAATGAAGGACCGTTTTAAGCACATCCAGAAAAATTGTGATCACCAAAATTGACAATTTTTCGTTATTCAAATTCTTCAGCTACTCCGCGACTAGGCTTTTTTTTTCTCGCAGCAAAGGAGAACTTTGATTAATCGGCTTTTTATTTCTGTATTTAAAGCTGCAGGCCATTCTTCTTCGAGAGGATTGTAGTGAATTTTTACGAGATTACGTATGACTAAACTGCGCTCCATTTTGAAGTAAAGATTCAATTATCTCAGCAAAGAAGGAGAGTAGAAGGTCTTTGCTAATTCTCTTCAATTTCACAGTTTCTGTGTTTACGATTCATTCCAAGAACCACACCTGGTGCAGACGCTAAATTTTCCGGTCGTACGCAGTTTTTTCTTCCTCTTTTTCTGTTAAAGACTATTGAAGCTTCAACTCTATCGCAACATTTTAATAAAGAAGACAAAATTCAGGAACAAACAGTCAAAACCTAAATCGAAAAAAATTTAATAACACTAATTATTATCGATTAAAACGCGAAATTGGTCGCGCGAAAAGTCACCAAAGGAAAATGCAATCAATCAATCCTTAGTATGCGCATATCCGTAATATTACAAGTTTAATTATTTGTAAAAATAAAATATCTGTTGTGGTACAATACTTCCTTGTACAAGGTGTATTTAAAGGGGAGGTGGCTTTGCCCCGCAAGCCCTGAAATCACAAATATTTAAAAAATAAACGAGTATTGTAAAGGGTAAATCGTAAAATATATAAATTACGTGTGCATGATAAACTGGCACACAGCTGCAGCCTTATAGGAGAACTCAACCGATTTTAACCAAAAAGGAAGATGGTGTACAACTAGAGATGATCCTAACTACAAAATGTCAACCTTCTACGACCAGCCGTTGTTTTGTTCTGCTTGATAAACACATACATACATAGAGACGTTAAGAAAAAAACGACACTTAAAAATGGATCCAAGGATAGTTAAAATGGATATTATTTTTGTTGAAACGTAAGATCCAAAATACTCTACAAATACAGTATACTTCGTTTTATCATCTGCATAAGGGAAGTAATCCGGGATGGTCGAAATATCCGTTGAAATATGGCAATACTTCCTAGGAGGTAAAATCGGATGTATATTTTTAATAAGTATCTATTTTTTTTTTCTCGTGATGATTAAATTTATATAACCTTTTCACTGGAAAATTTTAAAATGAGAACGAATAAAAAATGTTCAATTTCATTTTTCACGTTTTAAATTTACATTTATAAAATTGATAAACAGTCACGACAAACAACTAAAAGCGGTGAAGGGATAAAATATAAGCAAATAAAAATGGAGTCAATATATAAAGCAACATTCCGGTATACTTAAGTAAACTATTTGTCCCCTCCTAAAAAAGCAACAATAGCGGTGGACAAGAATAATTTTGTATTTTCGTTCGGCACGAATGACGCTTTCAACACTACTCATTTGAATTTTTTGTACCACCTAGTGTGAAGATACTTTCATCTAACCTTTTTTTTTTCTTTTTTTTGACGAGTTCAACATGGACATATTGACCCAAGAACTGGGAAAGGGAGAAGAAAGAGAATCAGAATTAAATATCCGACAAGAATGTATCAAGCGTTTGGATGACAGAAGAAGAAGGAAGATAGAGAGAATAAACGAAGCATTATAAGGAATGGGAATACTGCTTGACGAAAGAAAGAAATACAAAGAAGATCGTTCCAATGAAAGTGAAGAGAGCATTCGAACATTACGTGATCAGGATTACATACAAAGTGACTGTTGGAGGAATGGGTATTTCATAATTGTGTTTTTATTCGTCTGAAGAAATTGTTTAAAAAATTACATTTCAATAATCTACAAAAATAATTTTACGTAAATTACTAATGTTGGCATCAGTTGCCATGCTAAAAAAAAAAAATTACGGGTGAATTATCAATTTAAATATCTTCACCGAATGCCCTTAATATTCCTTTGAAAAGAAATTTTTCAACCTACCTTCTTCTCTTCCCCTCATCGTTAAAGAAAACTCCTCTTCATTATCCAGTTTAATCCCCTTTTCCTTCATAAGTCCGGACTCTACTCACCGATCTAATCCTCCTTCTCCTCCCGTGTCTCTAGCCATAGTTGCTGCACATTGCACGTAAAATTTAATTTAATAATAATTAATTTTAAACGGTGAAACTGTACTATTTCACATTTTTTCTGAAACCGTACCCCCGTGGTCTAAAGAACGGAATAAAAACATTTTAAACATTTTGGCGTTATTCCATCAAAATCGATAAGTTATGATTACACTACAGCGGATCAGCGGTGGATCCACGGAGGGGGAATAGGGGACATCCACTCCGCCAAAAAAAAAGAACCAAAGCATCTATGAAAAAATGTATTGTAACAGAGAAACTTAATTTATACTATAAAAGATTTAATACCGGTTACATTTAATTATAACTAATATTTAATATTGTTTTCTAGTAAAACTATTAATGTTACCTTTTTTATTCCATTTTAAATGTAATTATAATCGATCTTTTGCCTTTCTTATTTATTTTTAATTTTTATTATTTTGTAATTTAAATTAAAAATAGTAGTTCAATGAGAAATACATATATTTAAACTTGCTCACGAACAAAGAGAATTCGGATTACTAACAAGAATAAAAAAGAAGTAAAGTCTGATAAAAATCTCTCTCACTATTCGAATTCTAAACTACCATATTTAAGGTATAATTTTATAATTTCGTTCTATTTTTCACTCCCTAAATATAAGTCAAAAGTTAAATTGAAAACTGTAATAATTATATGTATTTTTAAAACACAATTTTATGAATTTCTAGAAAGGGCGTTATGAAACAAGCAGTATTTCTCAAATCTATTGCCTATTCCCCCCCCCCCATAAAAATGTCTCTCTGGATCCGTCTCTGCAGGGGATATTCGAATTTTATAATATATTACAACCAGAATTTCTATATATGCAGAGTATACATTTAGTAATTTATTATGCATGTGTGGTTAGCGTTTGATAGCCTAGAAAATCTGAAAAAGTAACGGCAGTCAGCACGAAATTCATATTATTCTATATATATATATATATATATATATATGTGCGGCTACAAAAAGTATTTAGTCTAGCCATCGTCCTGTGCTCAGTTTAATCCTTTGAGTTTGTTGTTGCTAGGATTTCCATGATACTACACTTTTTTTTTTTTTTTTTTTTGGCTTCATTTCCCAGTAAATCTGATTCAATATCTTCGCGCATCGTGCCATTCGGATAATAATAAACTTGGTTTTATATTGCATGTTTTTGCACGTTTTAGCGTTATGCAGGTTCAAAGAGAAAGATCGGCCGCTTTAAATAGAATAGAACACCGGACTAAACACGATTTTTCATTTTTATAGCCGTTTTTTTTTAAATTAAAATTATTACAAGTATATTGAAAAACAAGCAATAGAGCAACCGATCGTTTCATAAATATTTAATTACAATAAAATTTAAAATACTAAGAAATTATTTAACCAATATTAATATTGACACTTGGAATTTATTTCTTTTTTTTGCTTCTCATATGTGATCCTTGACAAATGATTAAAAAACAGAAGAAACAACAGTGTGTCCATTAATTAAATTGCAACGAAACAAAAAAAAAAATAATTTTTTTTGGAGATCTCTGCTAATGGTAATTTCAGATATAAACCTTGTCATCCGAACCATTTAATAATTGTATACGGAAATACACTTAAAACACTATACCATCTGAAAGTACATTAAGAAAAAACTACGTAATGATGGCTTTTAATGACATTTTTTGAAAGAAACTATAAAAAATAAATATGCATACATCTATATTGCGTATATATAGATGTGTATATACCGCATTTGGAACAATGATTTTTTCCTAATGTGATTCGTTCCCGAGCTATGTCCTCATATCTGTATAATCTCCATCAAGGTATCCCGCAAATTATGACGTTTTAAAAGTTCAAATCGCTCTCTTGGACTTTCTTTAGAATTGCTAAGCGCCTTATTCTACTTCCCTCAAATTATGTTGCCAACAACAGTAGCACAAAATCTTTCCGATTTAGTTTGAATGCAAATGGAAAAGATGGGTGTGTGCAGAAATCTTAAGGAAAACAGCAGCATGGTGTATATATCAAAGTACCTACTACATATCAGTAACGCGATTTTTTCTTTTTCGTTTAAATGAATTTAAGAAAAAAAAAAAAAAAACTGATAAAAAAAAATCAGCTTATCGCTTTTCTTTTGTAAACAACGTTTTCAAACTACATGATATACTGCGGATAAATTAGATAAAAATGAACCAACGATGGAACAGGTTTTTCAACGATTGTACAGCATTATTTTTAAAATCGTCGAATAGCAGATAGCTCTCTATATTCGGCTGTTAATTATCGCCATCATTTAATGAAATCAGGGGAAAAAAAGAAAGACATTGTTTTTTGTTTTTTTTTTTGGCGTCGAAAATGTCTTTCCTCTTCCATGCTCCACAGTGTAATGTAATTCACAAATGAAAGTGTAAAACCCTTTGCGCATAACTATTTGTTATTATTTTTTTTTGTCCGAAACGGACGTAAATCGCCTATTCTTTCTTAAAATGATCGATTAATGTATGTGTAAGTGCGTACGTGTTCGGATCCATGTGATTATAACCGCTGTACTAAAAAAAAAGAAAAAGAAAAATAGTATATCAAAAACCCTACTACTCATGCCATCGCAGCAGACAGAGCAGTTTTTTCTTAATTGGTTAACTAACATTTATTATAATTTCGGCATCATAGGCTTTTAGTAAAAGGAGGAAGGAGTTTCTGCTAAAAATTTCGTAGATTGACGTGTGAAATATTTCATAATATGACACAGGTGAGAACTGCAGTATTTAATATAGATGCTAGTACGAAATTCGCAACCGGTTGAAGGAGAGGGGTAGAGGAGGGTTAGCCTTTGAATGCACTTCCGGGGCAGCGAATGAACCAGCCAAAACTGAATCGTTGAATATTTTCATTACACGCTAGACGTGTGAGCAGATGCGTGCACAACAAGCCACTGTGCGTTACGGGTCGTCGTCGTCTCGTTTAAAAATACGCCGCCAGGGACCTAGGCACGAGATCAATTTTTTCGCGCGTCGTATTTCTTTTTCTGTTTTGAAAAAAGAACAAACAATAATTAATGCATCAAGTCCGATCTATGTATGTGCATACAAGGAGCAATGCATCAATGATATAATAAGGCAGGGTCGTGTTTAACCCCCTTCCTTCCCATCGTTAGAACTGAAATAGCTATTATAAATACACTAAAATCTGAGTTAAAATAAATATTCGACGATTTTTTTGGGTGTTCTTACGTTAAAAAGAAAAAATACGCCCCGTATTTTTAGGTACTTCATTAATATCTTAAGGAAAAACTTTTTTTTTTATTACGAGTGTAATCAATATAACGTATATGTGCAAGGCCGTGTCCACGGGGGGGGTTTTTAGGGGTTAAACCCCCCCCATGAGAACTGAAATAGTTATTATGAATACACAAAAATCTGAAAAAAATCACAAATGTAAAATAAATATTGATGATTTTTTAGGATGTTCTTACCTACCTTTAAAAGAAAAAAGAAAAAATATGCTCCATATTTTTAGGTACTTCATTATTATCTTATGCAAAATTTTTTATTACGTGTGTAATTAATAACATATATGTAATTTTTATTAATGTTCGTATACGGGGTAATTCATTTATGTAAATCAAAATGATGGAAATTATTAATAGTACGAATATTAGTGAAAAATGTATTGTTATTCATAAAATAAATATGCGAAGAAAATTTTCAACCCCCCCCCCCCTTTCCAAAATTCTGGGCACGGGCCTGTATATGTGTGTAATTTTTATTAAATATCATTTATGTAAATTATTATAATACATAAATCAAAATGATGAAAATTATTATTAATAGTCTAAATAGATTAGTGAAAAATGTATTGTTATTTATAAAATAAATAAGCCGAGAAAATTTTCAAACCCCTCCCTTTTAAAAATTCTAGGCACTGCCCTGCTATAAGAACTATCACCTTTTCCTTTCTTTCTTCATTCATTATGTGTTGCGACAAAAATTTCTATACGGTGTTCGTATAGATTTTGATAGGCGGGCTTCCTAATCCCTAATCCCTAATCCATGATCCCTAATCCCTAATCCCTAATCGAAAACTAATCCGTCCTCGTTATTATTATAATATGTACACCTCTTTTCATTTCTCTTTGTCGCAGTGAGTTACGAAAAACGCATGCATTTCTTAAAAGACCGTGGTTTGGGTTTGTTGCTGATGTTTAAAAAAGATGATGTTGTTAGCCTACTACAATTTATCCAACGAGAAATAGGTTATCATCATCACAGTCGTTTAATTTGCAAATTAAACAAGCGTGAAAAACAATCAAGACGCCGTAATTAAAAATCAAAAATCAAAAAAAAAAACAAAAAACAAAAAAAAAACAAAAAAAAACAAAAAAAGCCCAACTGACAAGAGTTTCGAATGAAGATGAACACACATTCGAAATGGTCGGTGATTGTCATATGCTTTTCTCGCCATTGCTTAATCGTAATATACGCATTGAGCGTTCTTCTTCCGTATTTAATTTTACTGGCCAGACAAACATATGTTTAACACTATGGCGACTGCACCTGCGAAAATGCTACCAATACATCGAAAATACGATATGCATAATAATAATTCGTACATCCGTCACTTACCACTAACGCAGCAATCGGTCGACAAAAAAATGTACGTATTTTCGAGCCAGCGAGATCGGATTTTCGCTATTCACGAAATAATTGTCGAATTCGGACAGTATAGGCACGCGCACACACAGACACACGAAGCAGCCGCTAATGCGAAATACCGTGATGGTCGTTAGGGGGGAAATAAAAATATATTTAATATATTTTTTATTAATAATATCAATTACGGAAGGCGTAATTTTAAATATAAAACGCAACACCTTTCCCGCGCGTGCAACAACTCCGCCAGCCGGCAATCAGCAAACCGAATAAAAACAGCACGACCGCAACACTCGACTACCGTCAGTCTTCTGTGCCGCGAAATGGAACAGCCAAACCGGGTCAGCTTGGGCGATGCGCACCTACACAAGCGCACATCGACGTGCGCGCGCGCGCTCGTGCGCCTCCTAGCCGGCTAATAATCGACGCGAAGCCGGCGACAGGCCGTTGTACAAACAGCGCGCGCTCGCCGATCTAGCGACAACGAATCGAGCCGACTACTGCCGAGCAGGACCGAACGGGAAAAAAGGAAAAAACATTCGCTTTCTCTTCGTCGTATCGCGTTGTCACGATTATGCATATACATATACATATACATATATATTAGTACCGGGAGATGGTCGTAATTTCGGTTGTTGTTGTCTCAATTTTAGCCGTTTTCACCAGCGGTCTGTAGAGAGTACACTTTAGGTCACAACGTACAGAAAAAGTATGGCCCAATGTTGAAATAATACATATATTTTTATAAACTCTCGATTTCTTTTTTTTTTTTTTTTGACTTGCCCCGCTCGAATCTGTTTCAGCCTCATCCGAACTGTGGGACCGCATTGACAAGCAGTGGAATCAGATGGGGTCGAACGGGATCATCTTGCGCTGAAGTTGTTTTGGTACAACGCGCGGGGTGCTTAATCAACGGGATTTGACATAGCAATTAGCCGGGTAAAATTAAATTCTGTTGACATAAATTGCAACGTTTTTTTTTTCTTTTTTTTCTGAAACCGCTATTTTCTATGCACCAGACGTAAAATTTCAATCGACTATGCCAGATTTATGAAAACTAAAATCTACGATGGATAATAATAATATTGGATGCGCAGGAATAATCGAAAGATCTTACAAATGAAACATCCTCCTCAAAAGTCGCGGAATTTAAAAACAACGACGTCATACTTGCCGAAAAATAAATATTACAAAACGTAGTAACAGAGAGATAACACAACACATACTTCATAACGGCTTTCCATCAAGATGTCATTTGTGTGTACGGGGCATTCTGATTAATTAACATCTTGATAATGACGTTGGTTCGTCGAAACTAGTCGATGTTTTTTTATTATATTCTTTAATACTTTTTTATACTGATAATCATTTTATTATTTACGTTCGGCGTATTATTGCGCACTGATTAATTTTTTAAATATATACAATAAAGATTTCGACGGGTTTTTACCGTTGCGGCGTGTGTCACGGATAAGGACAATAAATGAACAAAATGAAGCGAGAGAAAAAAGAATACGCCGCAATCCACAACTATCGATGTTTTGCTGACAATGGTATACTATTACCTACCACTCCATCATACTGAATTTCGACAGTATGCTTGTGTAGCGGGATGCAAAAAAGTTAAGAACAAAATAGGCAGATTTCTTTCTTTCTTTCCTTTTTTTTTTTTCTTTTTTCTGTCGCGCGACAAAAAATCATTTGAGATGATGTTCTGGGTATTCTTTAATTTATTATTTTCCATATTTTAATATACGATTCGATGGATTCACTCGGTTTCCCGACAGGTTTCTGAATTACAATTGCATATTTGTTATTGCCCGAGAGTACTTGCTGTATTATTAATTAAGACCAGCCATCAACCGCTATGCACACTTATCTGTCCAGTGTACAACAGTACACATGTCTATAGATATTAGGGTAAAGCAAAGAAAAAAAGAGAAGTGATACATTTTTGAGGAGCTAAAAATACACAATTTTTACTCATACTACCAGATCCGCGGCCAGGTACTTGCGCAGCAGTGTTTTTTAATGACTATATATCGTCTATAGGGAGAGGCATGATACGGAAAAGACGCTGATATGTTTAATTATATCTTACACAAGGGAAAGGTTCCTGATAAAGGCAGATAAAAAGTTTACGGACTGACAATTAACAAGGCTGACTACAAAAAAAAAAAAGAAAAGGGGGCAAACTGAAGTAGGTGGAGTTTTGTGGAACTCACAATAATGGGGCAGAGCACATATGCCCGATTCCCATACGGTTAATGATTGAAAAGTTTCAATCGGATGACCATCAAAGCTCACAGTTAATGGTGTAATAGTTCTTTAAAGAACATGCTGTTGAGACGCTTAGCATTAGCTCCACTTTAGAAACGTTATCGGGAATGGTAGTATTTTTACCGATAAATCATCGGGCAATAAATTATTACTCCGGCGGTTAAGTCCATACACACTTACTCAGGTTGATGATCAGGAATCCGTTAAAATTCCATGTTGAAGTTCTTCTTTAAAAGGTCAACTAAAAGAGATCGTAGTTAACCTAAAAAACGGACTCTAGGTATAAAATGGTGTCTAAGGATTACAACGAACATTAACTATTTGAGTTATGCGAAAAACAAATGCAAGATAGTGTATAAAATACGGCGTCGAATATTATGCACCAATCGTGTCCAAGCGTATAAAAACAAAAAAGATCGAGTTAAACACTTCTCAATGGAGTAAGTTGCTAGTGCGATTCCGTATAATCTCTGATACATATTTACTTGTCGGAATTGCTCTTTGGAGGATGTTTTGTGGATCGCTTAACAACTGGGTGCGCGCGAGTAAAGATATATTTACATCAAGTTGTAGAAGATCGGAAATGATGCCAACAGATTGTTACCTGATCGTATTGTTGGGATCTTATATTAAATCGATGTAACACAGCGGGAGAAAGATCACTCGGGAAACACAGGGATGAAGGCTGGTTAAAATAATAGAAGTGTATTGGATAACAGTATATCACAATGGAAATAATAATAATTCCCGTAATAGGATGGAGACGGGAGACCTAAAAGATGGGGAAATGTTCTGTGGTCGCTAGAAATGGTTCTGAGAGCAGTACGATAAAAACAAGACCTTTTAGAGCAGCTTGTTCGGTAGAATGGCTTCCGTGATTAATACACGAGTTAAGATTAGGACTTTATATTGTCACTATACTTTGCGTTGAAGTAATATTTCGAAATGGAAATAGGCTTTGGATATGCTGTTTTCAAATTAGCCATGTCGGAAGGATGGCATGAATAGAAAAGTTAAAATTTGGCGCTGGGTTTAATGGAAAGAAGTAAATTGAAAACTATCTAAGCGGTTTGCTCGCTGGAATATTTTGACCACTTCGAAAGAAGTCTAGCGAAACGGTTTTGGATGAGAAAAAGATTAGACCATTTTCATCGGACCAGGATTGTAATTGGATATAGGTTGTGGGAAACGTTGCGAACACTGAAAAGGAGATGAGAAGATACGAATATGTTCGGGTCGTCGGCGAAAAGTCAGGTCATACGGAACCAGTTGACATTTTTATTATGTTTTACCTGCTTATCTAATTAACGTTAACACGTGCACATTCGTATTGATAAAGTTCTATATAGAACTTCGAAATTTAATTATCCATTCGTTTCTTCTTGTCCGCACTAACAACGTGTTCATTGTTGACTCCTCTGACGGTTGAATGTGTTCGTTCCTCTTCGTAATTATCATCGCGGTCTTCTTCTAATTATCTCCGTTTTCCGCCTTTCTCTCGGCGTTCGCTCTCCGCGTTAATTTTTAGCTTCTCTTTCATATTATACTTTTACATCGATCGATTTGCATTTTTACCCGAAATTAGGGCCTTTTGCCGAAGTATAAATTATTCCAAGGTATTTGAAATAACCAAAGTAAATTGGGATATTAATAAGGAAGCTATCAAATTTCTAAAATTTTGGACGTCCTAAAGTACTTTATAATAATAATCTGTCGACTTTCTTCCACGTTCGATTTCCATTAAATAATAATAATTCTTCCAGGACTGACATCTCTGGTGATATGGCCGAAGAACTTTACTATCCATTCATCTACTACATACTGGAAAGTCTTTGAATTGGTTTTCCATTTCAAATACTGATCAGTTTGTTCGGTGAGAAAATAACATCCGAAAACCGGATATCACTAGATAAAACAGGAGTGAGAATATATTACATATAGTATGGCAAAAAATTTGGGCTGCAGTTGAAAGAACGATACATGTAATTATTCCGATTCATAAAAACGATTCGAATGAAAACTGCAGCACATTACAGACTAATAGCATTCATTTTGCTGGTGGGCAAAATTGTATGTGCTACAGATTACCTAACTAAGAGAATAGTTCAAAACAAGCCGGTTTTACTCCGAAAGAAAAAAGCTACCGGTGAAACTTATACCGGAGTCAGATAATAAAAAAACAGAGAGAATTTTGTACATTTAGTAATGTCGAATAAAATGTGGATCATACTAATCAGGCGTACTGTTATAATTAGTTACATAGAAAGAAAACTGTACACAAATAGTGTGACGGTCCACAGTCAACATCGTCTCGATTTAAAAAAGTCCAAGACAAATTTCGTCGCCCATATTGTTTAACAGCGAATATATATGTAATGAAGATAATACTAGAAAATTGGACAAGCTATGTAAATATTGTAGAATAATAAGGGAGATGGATGGTAATATGGATTATAAATTCTAAAAAAAAAATTAAAACAATGATAATGGACGCGAGGAAAAAATTGCCCGGAAATTCTATCGATTGATGTAATTACCTCGGAACTGAGAACCTGAAATTAAACGAAGGTTATGCAATTGGAGTGTACCAGCACGGTATAGTTAAATAAAATACGACGTAATGATGAGCAAATCATGAAAACAGTCGAAATAAAGCTAGGAAATCTACGTGTATTTTCTACAACGTTACACGCTTGTAAATGCCGGTCTAAGATTGGAAAAAAATTGAGGCGTCAGCGATCGATTTATCAATAAATAATAAAAAAATTATTTTTGACTTATCAATTTTTAAGCTAAATTCTCGAAGGAATATTCTGCGATTTTTGTATAAATGTAAGCCGCTTTCCAGACTTATCAGCGATAACTTTGCATCATGGTGCTACATTGCCGACAAAGGCGAATGTGTTCTTATAATAAATCAAAAAAAAAAGACTTATTAATTGAACGTAGAATTATCGACGGATAAATGTTAGACATGATTACGTTATTTTTTTTTGGAACAAAAACGCTCGATTACTATCTATAATTAAATATTCCACCGGGGATATTTGGACGACAAAAATAAACACAATCGCCTATAATTTAAATTCAAACATTTCGATAGTAGAATTCTTTTTCGATTCCCTCTACTTTCGATGCATTCTTTCATTGTTAAGCATTAAGTTATTTTATTCTTCGATATATGTAAATACCAGCTGTATAAAAGATCGGACGATTGAAAGTTCATTATTTATATTTAATAATAATTCCCGTGAACATGAAGTGTGTTATCTTCGAAACGTTGGAAGTATTGAAAACATACTGCCTGCAGTTCCAGTCTTGTCTACTAACTGTTGATCAAATGTAAAAATAACAAAAGAAATCTTTAGTCATTTTCAAAAAAATATCACGAACGATACGAAAATAATCAGAAATAATCAAGAAGCACATTAACACTCACACACGTTCAACAATTGTACGAGTGAATTTTATATATAAAATAAGTCGCGTAACAATAACACATTCGCAAGTGAAGTTGTTGTTGGGGCAAAAGAGCTTTCTCATCTGATGAATTCTGTCATTTTTAAAGTCTTCCATCAGCCAATCATCCACATACTTCACCTATTCTACTTGTATGTTTTTTATCATGTTTTTTCGTCGTTGTTTGTAATTTTTAATAATTACAATGTCGCGTTGACGTTATCCATGAAATACTATCATATAGCAATAGTTTTAGAGCAATCTGCGAATTCGAAGCTGCAATAGTAATATCGACTATATATCTCTAGTGGCACCAGTTTTGGTCCACTCGAAGGTTGCTGTGATAAAAAAAGTAAATTAAATATATATCGTGATAGAGGAATTTGAATATATATTTATATTTTCGAACGATTTTCACTCCTATAAATTCACTCCTATAAATTCACTCCTATAAATTCACTCCTATAAATTCACTCCTATAAATTCACTCCTATAAATTCACTCCTATAATCTTTGAACTTGCCAAACAGTTTTTCACGATACATATTGATCATTTTTATAATTTATAATTTCATCTATCACATATTACACTGCTGAGTGCATAATTATGCAAATTCTTCCGGTTCCAGTAAGATCCAACAAAAGCCGTCAGTTTTCATTTTCTTTTCTTTTCTTTTCTTTTCTTTTCTTTTCTTTTTTAAATTAAACACCTCAGCTTCTTTACTTTTTTATTTTCTTTTTTAACTACACACATTTTATTTCTGCAATTTAAACAGAAGTCACTTAAAAATGGAGACAGATTAATGTAGTCACCAATTCAGTGGTAATTATTATGTGTGAGAGTGTGCGTAGTAACTCGTTAAATAACATATAATTAAATACGCGCATTAGGTTTTTCTGCGGAAATTGGGTCGCATGCGCGTACGAAATAATACGAAAAACGTTGATCGAAATAGAACTTCTAAATACACCGCCAAACAAACCATCATTAAACACTTGCGAAAACTATTGTTCACATATAATTTTTTACCCCCCACCCCCACCCCACCCACACCCCACCCACACCCACCCACAACAACTGGAAAAACTCCATTTCTTCCAAAACCGAATCTGGAGTGGAATTTTTTCATCGGGAATAAGTTAAACACGTGTCGTATGCGCAGAGTTTTACATATTTCGAACGTGATTTTTATTTTTATTTATTTATTTATTTTACGTGTCGTATGCAGCAACTTAGACTAGAGACTCGGCAAGAAATTACAAAATTACGGAAATTGAAAACAATGAAAAAAAGTAAATAAAGAGAAATTAACAAAGATTAACTGAATTATAACAACCTTAACAAATTAGAAGATTTTAGAAATTGAAATAATCGATTAAGCACGGTTTCGATGGTATTCTGCACTGTTTCCGATAATGATCATCAATTAGGCATTTAATCAGTAGAGGTGTTCAATAATTAATTAGCAAACACATGTCTGGCACTGGAGCGCAGGTTCTTTATTTAATAGATATGTGTGTGTGTGTGTGTGTAAGACGAGTGTGTACATAAGTTGTAGTCTGCATAAGCGTTACCTTCTGTTTCCTGCTTTCTCGGCTTGAGGAAAACCACGGGGTTTCGTGGACGATTTTACGGAGCGTAATTTATTTTCTGTAAGTAAATTTTGCCAATCGTTGTTCCCCAGGTGTTATTAAAATGGCGTTTAAGCTGATGTTTGGAGTGTCGGTAGACGGTACTGTTACGTTTGAAGTTGGCGCACGTTCACTAATCGTTTTAACGGAGTTTTCCGTATTTTCAAAGCTCTCTGTATGCCGCACTGGGCTCGGTTGCATAATGGTGGCGTAGGAGATATGGGGCCCCGGACCAGTACTGGAATTTGAATGTATTTCGAGTTTATCATTTTTGAAGTATTCATTAGAAAGCTAAAATGGGAAAAACAATGCTACTCTAGAGAAAAGAAGAAAACTGGCCTATAAATGATACCGAATAATCTCGAAAATATTGTAATCTCGTGAACAGACATAATATCATTACGTCACTACCTTATTTTTTGTACGAGCTTTCCGTTCGTTACTTTATATAACTAAGATATAGCATTCACAAAAGGATGTTAAAGTACGCCGATTCTCCTTCTCCAAATATTTATTCTTCTAAATGATACTAAATTGAAATTATTATTAAAATAATCATTAAAATAATTATTAAAATAATTATTAAAATAATTATTAAAATAAACTGCATCGTTTAGATTAGCAAACGATGTAGTTTATTGTTAATAATCTGCACCGCTGGTTAGAATTATTACTATAGTGTATCCGTTCAACGAAAATGTGCCGATAGAAAAATTTCGATAAAAGTAGAGACCTTTCAGCGTTGTTGCCAAATGTGTAATATTATTCAAATTCAAACTGGAATTTTTATTTCTTTATTTAAAATAACACATATTTTTTTAATAAATTTTTCAATCATTATTCCAATAAAAAACCAAAAACAACTCTAACACGCATTTATTAATTTATTAATGAAAGTTCATTTTAGAGCGTTATTTTGTTCATTCGTTTTTTTTCCAGTTCGCATGTCTAGGCTCATCATTTTGTGATCATTAATAAAACTGCGTAATTTTCACTGTAAATTATAAATATAAAAGTGAAGATTTTGAATAATGAAAATACCAATTACTGTTATTATTCTTATTATTATTTCATTCGAACGTTCAATTAGAGTAGACATGGTGATAAATTTATTTGAGTATCGATCGTGTATTCGTTAATTTGATAATAAATGGAGGCAAACAGAATTCGTTTTATTGATTACACTTGTATTTAAGGGGATATTAAGAAGTAAATAAATTAAACTTTAATTTATTATGGTAAATAACAAACTAAAAAAACAAGTAAAAATAAAATAAATTTACAATTTACACGGTGATTTTACACCAATTAAAGTAGACAAGTTATTGTAGAATTTTATCAGATGACGCTTTATGAATTTTGAATTTAGCTTTATTTTGTGTAACATAAAAATACTTCAATATAGAAAAATAGCGCAATGTTGGCAAATGTGTTACTTTCATATTACATATTACATATTGCTATATTTTTAAATGTTTATGAAATTTATTAATACATCGACTGTACTGCAAATTTAAAATAAATCGGAAGCACAACGTTCATCAGGTGCTAGAATATTTGATTTTTGTGTTATTATTTAAAAATTAACTATGTAAATAGAAAAACTGAATACGTATTGATGTGTACTGTAATTTCATTAAAATCATCTAGCCCGGTAATTAATTCTCGTTCATATGTTTTTTTTTCGCGGCATTCTACAAATCAATTTATTTTCCGATTTATCAATATTTTTTTTCTAATATTATAAATGCCTTTCACTAGAGGTATCACATTCTTTTGTACTTGTTTAAAATTAAAGCTTTTGAAAATATTTGGGTTATCAGCTAACTTTTTGGAAAAACTTATAGACATCTGTGCAATTATCATTTTACTTATTGAAATATTTTATACTTGTTCTTGATCCCAAATTTGATAGAATGACCAATTCTTCATCACTACTGCTGATTACTTTTTCCTTTTTTCGTTAGATGTTAAAGAAGTAGATTAAAGTGGAATTTATTACAGATACAAACAAAATTCCAGAGAAATATCTAGAAGAATGAAAAAAACAAAGTCCAGTAAAAAAAAGGATAAAGTAAATTGTGATAAGACTAGAAAAATATAGAAATAAGAAAATTAGAACTAGGGAAAATACTTTAAAAAAAGATTAGAAGTACTGACGAATAATTGAGTGGGAACTACAAAAATAAAGATAATCACATACGTACTCGTATATACACTGAGAACAAAAAGAAAAATGGGAATTATTATTACAGAGTTACAAATATATATTTACCTTTTTAATAATTGAAATTTATTAAAATATTACAATTTATTAACTAAGCGTAATCAAGAGAATTATATATGTTTGAAAAATGAAATTAACAATATACAAATTCTATGAAAATTTACAAATATTGCGGTGGTATTTATTTTTCATCACTTATAATTAATCTGAATTTTGTTATTGTTATTTGTAACAATTTTAAGCAAAAACTAATCAGATTAAAGTAAACGTTAAAGTCACAATTTAATTTTAATTAATTCTGTTATTAAAAATTATATTAATTAAATGAACTAAAACCATGAACTTCTTACACTTCAAATGAACATTTAATTTTGACTTCAAACCATAATTACTATTGACAACACTTCAGCACTTTTAATGGGTGGGGTACTTAAGTGGATAATAAATATCGATTTATATCGAATTTTTTCCATCGGCACATTTTCATTGAACAGGCTATAGCTTTTTTCATGTATGTTTTTGGTGTCGATACTAGGACTGTAAAGATGTTTTTGAAAAAAATTCTGAATTAGAGAAAAATAGTTACGTAACTCTCGTAATGCTGACTGCAGATGGAAAACATTTTTAACGTGCCCGTTTATACATTTACTTTAAATTATTGATCATTTATGTTGTCATTCATTATTTTATATTTTAAAGACCTTTTAATTTCGCAAAGAAGACGTTGTCGAGGGAAGTTGACATACAGACTGCGAAGGGCCATGATAAGTTTTTAAACTTAATTGAATAATTCGAGCTTCAATTTAGAAAATACTGACAGCAATAAATAAAGTATCCACGACATTTAAAATAAACCTTCTTATCCTATTGACGCCTTTAAACTGTGCTCATTAGGATTTTTACTTTTTTTTTTTTTTTTAAATACAACTCTTAGTAATATAATATATATCTAACTCGGGAATATTTGTTGCCACGCTATTTCCCGTGATAATTATTATCGCTTTTTTACGGTCCATTTTTGATACGTGTATACCGTTTGCTTAATTTCATAATTCTTCCGCACAAACAATGAAAATTTAACTTTTAATTCTTTATGTGGAATATTGTGTAAATATATTTCGTTCGTTTCACATTTTAAACGCGTAATTTTTTATTTTACTTATTAATTTTTGCACTTTTAACCGAATAAACGAAATTAGGTGCAGTAAGGAAGAAATAATTGAAATTAGGTTAATTGAAATTTTGAGTGATTTGAATTTTTTTTTTTAAAATATCCGCCCAAAAAATTATTTTGAGGAAAAAAGGTTCCTAGTAAGGTCCTTTCCTTTTCTTCACACATCCTTAAAGGAGAACCATAGATTAAAATGAACATCGATAAAAGATTACAAGATTTAAAGAAGAATTATCGCCATTTACGGAACAGCAGCGCTTAAGTTCAAAAGGTATAACATATCGTATTTATTAAATTAATTAACAATATCAGCATAAATGAATAGCAAATGAAATATTTTAAATGCTTGCTCTGGAAACTTTTTCGGAATTATCTTCATAAACCAGATGCTTACATAACAGATGTCTAAAACATGTTATCAATTTTTTTAAATAATATTATTAATGTATAATTATTGACTACAAAGTCGTTCGGTAGGTTCGTATCGTGACTACAGAAAATTTGGGCAGCAATTAACTAGAAAAGATAAACATCTACATAGCTATAAACTATAAACATAGTGTTACTATAGATTAATTTTTTCGTGATAAATGTGAAAATCTGATCGATAAAAATATACGCCATGGTAAAGGAGAAAAATGCTCAGAATTCCGCAAATGACACGCAGAGCTACGCTCGGTATAGAGATTGCCGTAAACAAACCCTGTTGTTCAAATTGAGTTACATTTCTTTTAAAAAAAAATAAATAAATAAACAATGGTCGTGAACTTGCAAAGGCGGCCGACAAACTGGCAACAACTCAGTGCGGTAGAAGCGACAAAACCAGCTCACGCTCCACTGTCTCACGATGCCCACAATGTTAGGCAAATTGTGGGATAATTGATGACCAGTGATTGGACAGTCTGAGATCGGTTATATTTGAGTCGCCAAAATTGAGTTAGCATATCATTCTTTCCTACACATGTCACTATCATTACTGACCGTTCTGAATAGCCAAAACCAGATGGTTCCGCCTTTTTCTGTCCTGCCTTCAATTAGATTTTTGCTCGATTTTCTATATCGATCTATTGCTCTTTCTTTTCCCATTAATTACACTTGCCCACAATATGTTCGTAATTCCGGATTCTAAAAGTGTTTTACAGGCTATCACGTCTAATCTTCCTGCTTTCTCTTTCGATTATGTAATATACTTCTTATACTCTCATCCATGATCTTTTTCTTCTTCACTCGATAGGAATCGATCTTCTGCGAATTCCTACTTCATTTAGGTATTCGGCGTAATGAATTAATGGGGATATTCATTACCCCGTTTTTCGGTTTCCGGTGGTAAATTTTTGATCCCACATTTTCAGCTTATTATAATATTGTTCTTCTTTCCTTAAATGACTGGTTCCAGACAAAACCCGCTATTCTTCTTCATTTTCTAATCCTGCCTCCTTTTACTACCTCTATATTCAGTCATTTTTTCAACTTCATCCATGGTTTTCTAAACACTTGCCCTCTTTCAAACGCTCCACAATATCGACTGTTTTTCGCCTTCGCTTTCTTCGCTTTCATGATAATCTCCTGTCATGTTTTCGGTTTTCATCTGCATCTACTCAATTTTGTACTTTTCATCCCCTTCTGATTACTTTCTGCATGACACTTTTATATCACGTTTTATTTGAATGTTCGACCTTTTCTGCTGAACAATCGTCTTTCTATTCTTCTCT
Organism: Icerya purchasi; assembly: GCA_039619475.1. Classification (NCBI taxonomy): domain Eukaryota; kingdom Metazoa; phylum Arthropoda; class Insecta; order Hemiptera; family Monophlebidae; genus Icerya; species Icerya purchasi. The sequence goes on along the minus strand of CM077115.1, from coordinate 600,680,888 downwards.
TTTGAAACTCGGTACCCCTGCTCCTCTTATCGGTGCTGCTTATGTTTTCCCATTCCCTTCTGCTTCTGTTACTGCTGCCTTTGAATTATTTTTCTCTGTTCTTAAACGTTTAAGAATATAAATTTATTTTTCCTTTTCTCCAACTTTTTGAGCTAATGCCCTCGTTGACGAGCCCATTAATAGAGAGAAAAAAAAAGTACAGGAATAATAATGTACAACGCACAAGAAGCTGAGAGATACCGAATGGAGAGATATCTTAAGAGGGCAAAGATCGCGTAAAATGCATCCATGCTGTTCAATAACATCTGATATAATATGCTTTCGCTGAAGTTTATGCAAGATACGAAAAATGTTTTCTGAATAACGAACGTGACGATGTTTTTCGTTTGCTTATTTGTGTTTGTCACGAACAAGCTCCTATTTGTTTTGGCCGCTCCGGATGAACTATATTCATATTTTTAATAGATTCTCTTAGTGTTTACCAATTGCGTTCAATTCTTAGCCAACTCGATGTATCCTTGAAGCAGATGTCATTTTTTATCAATATCATGCACGGAGAATTTAATTTTCTATTTTCTCCGTTCAATTTTTATTAAAAACAAAATAAGGAATGATAGAAATGAAATTTTAAATTTTCCGCGAATTGATGGCGAATATTTTTCCCGCCTTCCGTTATACTTTTCGGAACACCTCTAGTACCGCGTTATAATTTCAAAACTCGCTGCGCCTACCGAACTTTAAAACTCACATATAGGGCCAATATTTTCGATTGGTTAGCTACTTTCCTGCCAATCAAATGAGAAAAGAACAAAAAAGGAAAGAACTAAACTATTTGAAAACTCTTTAACGTAATTTAAAATCGAACTAAATGAAAATTTTGACGTATTTCAAGCGTTCGTACAGAAGCGTTGTTTTACATTAGACCAATGTATAGCAGACGTTTCATTGACTTCTAATCAAAAACTCGAAAAAGATTAATCAAGTTTTTAAAATTATACTATTCGCCGACTAATCGATTCTTAATTATTATTAGGCTTTCGTTGTCCTCCACCACAGTCGATGTTATTACTTTTTTCATTCACGTATTTCTGATAAATAAGGTAAACAAAAGTGATTTAAGGTAGAGTTCGTTCGACTAAGATGAATCGCTAGAAGCATTCGATTTCTCTAATCGCGTATGGAAAACTTTTTTCGTTAGGCGAGATACGCAATATTTTTTGTTGTTGTTTTTTTTCTTCTTCTTTTTTCTAATTACTGGAATCAATTACTTCTTTTCGCGATCTTAAACGTATCGTTAATGTCTCCTCCGTATCCCCTTAATTGTTATCCATTCCTACAATTCTAACGTTTTACATCTAGCAAAGTATTCCCTAACCCAGCTCTTATTTCTCTTTGTTCTAGTTCATTTTCGTCTTATATAGTTTTCTATAATAATCGATCCTATTTTAAAAATATTCCGGCCATCTTTCCAGAATATTTTTTTCCCTTTTCACCTTCTCCTTTCCAAGCCGTAATTAAACAGGGGAGGAATTCTATATCACTGATATCAGTTATTTCCTTCTCATATGTAACCATTTTCACTGGGACCTGCTCGTGTTCGAGCTTCTCTTTTAGCCCCATAAATTTTTGATCCACTTCGAAATATTTCGTTTTCATTCTTTCAGCTCTGTCTTTATGCGAATAAATAAATTAATTACGCAATCATTTATATTTTCATCCAGTTATGTAATTACATATTTTGACACTCCATCGGTAGTAGTGCTTTTCAAGCAATCTATTCGCCTTTTTCTGAAGCAATTGCATCATTCTTTGTATATATGCCCATCTCTATCCCCCCCCCCTTATATTCATTTTCTGTAGCTACCCGCGCATATGATAGTATCTTCAATAGGCAGTGTGAAATGGATTTTATTCTTAAAAAAGAAAAATGTAATGCCATTTTTGGGATTTTTGAGGATTTTTAGGATTTTTAACTTTTTTTGTATTTAGAATATTGCACTATTTTTTTCATTTGACTGGTCAACTAGGAGGACCTTTATCCAAAAACAATTAGAAAGGAAAATGGATCAGTTATATTTTGATGCGGTCAGACATTGCTAGTAGAGAGGAACAAACAATGGGAACAATATGTGGAGAAGGAAAAGACACAGGATATACATACATATATAGGAGGCACAATACGGAATAGGAATACCACAATTCACAGCAAATTGGAATAAAAAGCAGGAAGCTCGATTGAAAAAAAAAGGAACACCGAATAATAACCGCATGATCAGCATCGCAAACATGCTCTTCGCTCGAGAGGACAATATGGAGAGAAAATCAACGAAAACCGAAAACGAGAGGAAGATAATACGGTTTAAGAACAGAGACGAATAATGGAGGCAATAACAGAACGAGCAAATGAAGGAAACAAAGAGAACCAAGGATTGAAGGGCACCTTGGTTTAATTATTTTAAAATACTTTATCGTTCAATGTTAATTTTAAAAAAAAAGTGCAAAATAAAGAAAAATTTTTTTAATTCCAGTAACATTTCTAGATAATTTCAATGTTTTTTCTTTTTTCTTTCTTTCTTTTTGGTACAAAGCGAAAACATATTCGTGTTAAAATAAACCATCTTTTAATTTCCTATCATGGTTCGCTTCATTCACTAACATCCTGTCATTCTCTTGTATGGCCTCCTCCCCCTTTCCTTACCACAACTCCTAGCTAATTCTTCCCGTCATATTCGCAATGTATTCCAGTATTCCCTTAACCACTTGAGTTCAATTTAATATCCCTTCCATTCCCCGGGCGCGCATGGCCCGTTTGAGCAGCCGGCGCTTGTATAATGTAATGCAATGTAATAACGGTGATAATAAAAACCTATCTTAGATTCCCCAGTATCGTTAGATATCTACACTTATTCCTTTCGAAACAATCGCTCTTTTTATCTGTTTACTTAAAGCGTTCCTTCTAATTCCTGGATCCTCCGGAATTTAATTTCTCATTCTATTGTTGTTTATATTTATTAATTCTCTTATCTTCCTAACGCCTTCTCCATAAATTCCTTTTAATATTGTCCTTTCCGTCCGAATGAAGCAGTTGTTTGTGTTCTTTTTAAACGCTCTTTTTCAAATTTTTCCGAAAACTTTTCGAGGGTTATTGCATCTCTCACATTTGATCACCGTTCTTTGTCCATTACTGAAATTCCTTTTAGTTCCCCTGTTTGTTATTGCTGGTAGGTGACATCGACTCAAAAGTTAAGCAGTACTTTCCGGGGTTTTTTTTTTGTGCTTCTGCGCTCCACTGCTCGGCTGACAAAACAAAAAAAAAAAAAAAAACGTACGAAAAAACAAAAATTCTCGTACATTCTACTTGGACGCGGTAGACAATGCGGCAGTCGAAGGTGGCGAAAAAATTCGAAAACTTTGGCCATTCTCTGAAGCGTTGTCGTACAGCAAAGTTGCCTCCAATTCTCATCTGTATAGAGACTTCTCGAAGTATTCAAAAAATGAAATGATCTTGCACACTAGAATTTCCTCTTTTAAGCCGAAACCAGCTGATATTACGGCCTAATCTGAAATGTCGCGTTTGTTTAAATTTATTTATAGCGCGCTCTCGATTATCAGTTAATTTTACTAATTATACTGTTTACCAATTTTCGTTAATAAATTTTATCGATAAGAATACAAACAAATCGCGATGAGGCTATTAACAGATTTGTTGAATGGTATTTTACCGTGATAACACGGTAATGACGGAATCAAAAACACTGATAACGAAAAAAGATTTCTGAATCTAATTAGATTTTTTTCCCCAACAGGCTTCACGGTACTTAAACTAAGAAAATTGTGTTCGTATTTAATAGAGATAGAGATGAATGATTTTAGAAACGAAAGCAAACTATTGATTTCCAAACGGAGAATCTGACGATCCTTCAGCGTCAAGCTGATTTTCGGATTTGTTTAAATTTACACTTTTATAAGTTGGTAAAATGATTAAAAGTATGTCTTTATCTTGCGCCTACACTGATTTACATTGGCACCCATATACTTATTTTCTAAAATAATTTTCCAGATCGCTTTTGAAAAATTTTTAATTTATCACCGCTTCGTTTTAGTTTTTTTTTTTTTTTTTTTTTCTAATCATTTTTGTTTAGTCATTTATTCTATTGCCTTTTAATTTTAGAACCGTCACAGGTACAGCTATTTTTTGCCGCATTAAAGTTTACTTCCGACGCAATAGCGACTGATAACAGACAAAAAAGAAACAATTTCCTAACACAAATGGCAAGCACAGAAAAATTCGAAATTTGGAAAGAAAAATACTCGTGAGGTAAAGACATAACGAAGAGTATTTAAAGGATCACCTAAATTATAACGGATGGTATTTCTTTCGTACGTTTTTGGAAAAAATAGGCAAAAAGTGAATGTATTCCGGTTACTCGTGATATAAGTGAGGCATTAGTTGAAGATGTTATTATTTGTTAATCTAATATTCGGCACGTATCCTCGCCGCTAAGTCATTTGCTGTTCAACTTTTCAACTTTACTTAGGACTAAATTAAAAAATTAAAAAATGCAAAAAATGCAAAAAATGCAAAAATGCAAAAATGCAAAAATGTATAAATACAAAAATGCAAAAATGCAAAAATGCAAAAATACTTTCCCATATGATAAGAGTATGTGGCAGATGTTATTAAAACTCATGCCCGAAGACACGCAGAAAGACACTTGGAAAGTCATCCGAATAAACTTGCTGCTGGACTGCTACATACTGCTAGTGATAGGAGGCGGCTGAAGCGTAAGAAACCTCATGACCTTGTTTAAGGTAAAGACTATCATCCGGTAGGTGTACTATTGGGTACTTCTCCCTTCATGCTAAATATTTCCCTGTTAAGAATATTGCTAAATGGCCTAGATGGCCAGTTTGTAATACGATAACAATTTAAAAAAAAAAAAAAAAACTTTCCCATATCTTTTACTAACTGCATTCGCTATTATAAATCTACGTTCCAAAAAGTCTTACCTGTCATCCAATGAATAGGGCACGAATCGATATTACTTCTCACTTTATACAAACCTTTAAAACCTTTTTAAACTTGATTATTTTTTTGGATTCATTCCACGACAACCTACTTATCTTACTGACTTTCTTTATGAAATTAGTCTGACGATTCTAAAATTCAACCTTATTTTACATGTAATTCTCGTTCACTCAGACATTCCTTCCATCCTCATCTAGATGCGTTATTTTGTTGCTTATCGTTTCCTTATGATTTAGTCGAATAAACTTTTATCCGCTAACGCTTGTTCTTATTTCGAGACTAACTTTTCAGCAGTAACAGAGTAATCCTCTTTTCTTCTCGGATTGCTATTCACCGCAGCGATACTTTTCCTTCTTCTCGTCGACTATCAAGCTTCCATTCTTTTCCTTTAACTCTAGTCTAATTAGTTCTCTTTTATTATTTTTTCCTTTTCCTCTATACCAAACTTCCCTACTCTTTTTCAATAATTAGTTAATTCGACTATGTAAATTTACTTTTGTATGTGCTCACTGATATGGGTTACCTCGTTACGAATTATTTTTATTCCGTTCCGAAGAAAACAAAAACTCGACTACTGTATCACTGGAAAAGGTAAATGGAATTCAGCACCACTCAAAATAGAAATATTCACTGCGCAGTTTTGGTGCGAAATTGTTCGCAAACTACCGTATCGAGAAAGGATAGTTTGTGTTGAGCGTGAGTATAATGCCATTAATCATCCTATTGTATTTGGCGTATTAATAGCCTTCACATAAATATTACTCCATTAATCTAGAGCCGCGTGTATGCAGAAAACAAGACTTACATCCCCAACGGTACTTTAGATGGATTACTTCGTTGGAATGGACTAAACAGACAGCCGTCGTACACATACATGAGGAGTAAACTGATAAACGATAATAGCAAAGTGGCTGATTATTTTTCAAGCAATAAGGTTGTTTAAATCGCGGCATATTCTGTAAACCAATTCCCACATTACGGAATCGCTGTTGGGAACATTTTTTTATTACGGCCGCATACATACATATATACATAAATACATATATATATATATATATAAACTCTGTCCATCAGGCTTGGCAAAGGTGCGAGCCGCATTGACCACCAATATTTTTTCTTATAAAATTCCTTTAAAAAAATCTTTGTCAATCGACTACGTTATTCTTACACGCCTTTTATATATAAAAAAAAAAAAAAAAATTTGCAATTCAACCTTTGTTACCTTACATAAAGTAACCGGATAAAATTATGGAACTTAATCATTTGGTAAATAACTAACGGGATATAACTATGGATTATAATCATTTAACAAAAAAGTAAAGAGACATAATTATGGGACACTAAATGTAGTGTACCCCGAGCTAAGTAATGTTTATGTTAATCTTACACCAGGGTACATCAAATTTTTTGTCCCATGATTATGTCCGTCACGTTATATAAGACGCAGAGGTTTAATGCTGTGTCCTGCAATTTCTAAGTTTTTTTTTTAAAAAATAAATACGGGGAAGAATGACGTAGTCGATTGAAAACGATTTTTCTAAAAGAATTATAGAAAAAAAAGGTTAGGTAGTCAAGAGAGCTTGCCCCTTGCGGACCCCAAACATATATGTATATACGTACACACACATATATATATATATATATATATATATATATATATATAGGGTTAAGTAAAAAATTCTGAGCGTTTTTTCGCTTTAATTCGACGATGAAATTAACATAGTATAGATTACCCGATTTAGATCAAATATGCGCCATTGGGATTGATAACTTTTGCCCATTTTGAAGGCAATTTCATAATTTCGCGATTGAAAAAGTCCTCGCCTCTATTGGTAAAAAACTTGACCAACTAATTTTCACAAGTGTCTCTTGAGGCCAGTTTTGTACCATCAAGAAAATTTTTCAAATGCTTGAAAAGGTGATAACCGGTTGGTGTCAGGTCTGGACTATAGGGGGCGGGTGCGATAGAACTCCCCATTCAAGCTCTCGGAGCTTCTGACGCGTCGTTAAAGATGTGTGCGACCTGACGTTGTCTTGATGGAACACAACACCCTCCTATTGGCCAATTCTGGTCGATTGTCTGCTTCAATCTCGTCAGTTGTTGACAGTAAAGAGCCGAATTGAGTGTTTGGCCCGATGGGAGCAGCTCATAGCGGATGATTCCCTTCAAATCCCACCAAACACACAGAAAAACCTTCTTGGCCGTTAATCCGGGCTTGGCGATCGTTTGGCCAGCTCGACACGATTGGACCACTATCTTTTTCGGTTGTTGTTCTCATATGTGATTAATTTTTCATCGCCAGTCACCATCCGCTTCAAAAATGGGTCGATTTCGTTACGTTTCAGCAGAGAATCGCAGGCATCAATTCGGTTCAAAAGGTTCTTTTGCGTTAATTCGTGTGGCACCCATACATCGAGCTTCTTCTTGAGATCAGCCTTATGCAAATGATTCCAAACGTCTTTCTGGTTAATCTTTCGATCCTGGTCAATGGAATAGAGGTGCTCATATGCCGATCCGACTCGACGATTTCCATGATTTTATCGACATTTTCGTCGATTGGCCTACCAACGCGTGCCTTATCTTCAACGTCCATGTTACCAGAATCGTTGGAACCACCGCTTTACTGTTGCATTCGATACTGTATCGGGTTCATAAACAGCACAAATTTCTTTGGCCGCCTGCTCTACCTTTTCACCTTGGCCGTAGTGGTACTGAAGAATGTATCGAATTTCCTCTTTTTTTACCTCCATTTTGAAACGCTGTAACACGCAACTAGCTTCACCAAGCACAAAAACTGACAAAGAACTTTTTTTTTTTGAAACATAATGTCACCTTGAAATCGCTGTATAATACGATCCGATGCGATGTATGAGATATGGCTTACTAACGACTCAGAACTTTTTACTTAACCCAATATATATATATATATATATATTTCCGCTATTCGTATTGAAAGCATATATTCTCCACATATATGCCCAATAATTAAAGAAGCCTGAAATAATGAGACTGTTTAATACGTAATACGTACATTACACTGAAACATGTAAAGTAAATACAAATAAAAAGTAAATAAAAAGAACAAATACTATAAACAGAGTGAGAGAAAATATGAATGAGAAATCCTGTTGTCGGTCGAGGATGATTAGTCCAGCAAAAACCATTGCCGCGGGAGTGGCGCGTTTTCGGTGGTCGATTTTGATAAGAATCCGCTTGAATCGGTCGTACATCAATCAAAGTGGTCTCCGCTTATTAAGCAGGTACCCAAAATCTGCAGCGCGATATAGTTAAATCGCCCGAAAGAACTGTTAATTTCGTTAGTCTGTTTTTAGCATTTCGTACGCACGTAGTGTACGGAATTCTAATAAGATGGTTCAGAAATGCTAAAAGATCAAACCAAAATCAATAACTCACGAACAATTTCGCTTGTAAACTTCAAAATTGCCTCATAAATTACAATTAGAATACTCTTTGAAACCATATCTATAACCTCAGGCTAACCGATTATTGCCCTGGATGAAAAAAAAACCCAAAAATCTGTCAAGAATACATAATACGAAATTTTTAAAACGACCGCAAAAATCACTCTTAAAAAATTCATCGCCAGGTAACACTTTAAATGTAATATTCAAAATATTAAGACGCAGAAGCTTTTTCACAAAACTAAAAAATTACGATTAGAAAATTATTTAACCCTCATCCCGTGCTTTGGGTCAAAAACAGCAAAATAAATTATGTTCACGTAAACAAAAGTCCGAGTAAATACTCGTTTGCGCATTTACTTAGAGCCTACGGCTAAAATTATGAAACACGGAACACATGCTTTAGCCTGATTTGCTGAATGCCGACGACTTTGTAACTGCTGTTGTTCTCTGTTGAGAAATTATGAACGAAGAAATGAAAAAAATTAAGAAATACAAAAAGTACGGATAATCGTTTTTTTTTTTTTTTCTGTTTGTTCTACATGGTCGTTAGAAGAACCGGTACTGTCATCGATTTATGATAACTAAAATAATTGATAGAATTTTTCGAACCCATCCTTTTAATTTTAACGAGCGAAGACTCTATCAATGCACGATCCATCACGAGTAGTCGATAGAGCGAGATTTGTTTTGAGCTGCAATCCGAACGTTTCTTCCATGAACTAAACCAATCGGCGATTTTCATCAGATCCAGGCTTATATCGCCAGATAAAATGATGGATTATGGTATTGTCTTTTTTCAATTTTTTTGTAAAATCTCTGCTCCCCTAGGTGTGTCTTCTTCTTCAGGTGCCGTACGCTACATAGCGCGTTGGCGCAACCTATTCGTACTTTTAGCTGTAGCGATATAGGTTGTGTACCAGGCAATTGTAATATGCAACGCAGGTGTACACAGGCAAGACTACATTCGGAACTGTGATAGTAATCGTTTGATTTATATCGACATATACGAATATAGTCCGTCCGGTGTGGGTCTGCTGTGTACTGAATAACCAAATTCAATTCAAAGAGATCTTCAATATCGTCAAAGCTAGAGTGCCAGCAGGTGAAATGTAAACCGTTACAATCAATGCTGGCCGACTCTATTGATAGTGCTTTCGATAGGGCAGATATCACCGCCGCACTCTTCGCTTACTGCCACGCTTCTGTTGAGTTCTAACGAATTTTTGTGAAATTTCATCAGATTGCCGGGAGTCGGAAATAACACGCAGTTTTCTTTTTCGTACATGGCGACTCCCCCCCAGCTCGTACGTTTTCGAACTAAGTAACGCATCGATAGCTCCTCCTCGTCGTCGTTGATCAGCCAAGTTTCGGTTAACGCCATGATCTTCCGGTAGCAGAAAGTCGGTGATTAAATCCTCCTTGTGTGCTCTTAAGCTCTGCACGTTGAATGTGAGTAGCGACAGATCTTCGGGACTGACGCGGCTTAGAAATTCTCTGCATTCGTCGCTTATCGTTCGAAGTCGATGATTATTCAACATTGGCGAGGCACGGCCCAGGATCGACTAAATCAAATGATTCGGTCATACGTGCACTTAAATGGGCTGACTCTCACTATAAACCCGTTTGTCCTACTCCGGTGGTATTCTTATTATAAGCGCGCTACTTTCGTTTGCCTTCCCGTGTAAATGTTCCATGCTAAAAGTTGAAGAGAGCAAAACGTATTTCAAACATAATATGCATAAAGGACCGCTGTACAGGAAACCTATAGCTGAGTTTACAACTTTACATTTAGACCCTCGAGGCGCTGAATGCTCAGAAGTTCTGAAAAAAATATTGTTTTTTGGGGCATGTGATATATTAATGGAAAGATCGTTATTTTCCGAGAACGGAACCGCATTTCATTTCCTTAATGCTAACGAAATTTTCAAAATCGGTGAAAAGTTCAAAAAAGCGCGAAAAACTACGTTTCTCCCCCTCTTTACACGCGAAAAATCAGATTTCTTTATTTCGAATTTAGTATTATGTAAATATAAATCATGGTTATCTTTAAGTTATTGTATGAATTCCTCAGCGCATGAAACATTATGCTTGACTGAACTTGTTTTTTCTATATATATATATGGTGCATGTACTGTGTGTAGCTGCCGAGATTATTACAGCAAAAAGATCATTTAGAGGTATTTTAATAATTTAGCCGCTTACATATGGCGTAGAATATGTGTTTTGACTTGTTTGACAACGCAATAGTCGGTAAGTTGGAGGATGCCCGGATGGTTGCATGAGAACAGTGTGCCAAGATATGTTCAGCTGTTGGCGTGACAGGCGAATCACATAAGCTTACGAATAGTTATAGACTATTGATGAGTGTCTTGCAAATTTTTTGATGGAGTTGAATTACGCGACTATTTACAGTCGAAAAAAGTAAAAATTTCGCAATTAGTGTCAATCCGAAAATAAATAACCTGTACCTATATCGGAAATATGACCATAGAGGTACCAGGAAACCACAAACTTAATACGTACCGGATCACCGCCGACAACAGAGGTACGTACAATTTGCTTTAATTTATTTAATTAACCGTTATAATATCTTCATATAGTATCCCCGTTCATTATTGCTTTTTTCTAACGGTCAAACCATCTAGAAAAAGTCGATATACGAATATTTCGCAACGTAAAATTTATAATATTTTCGCCTACCTGAATATAAACTTAATAATCATAATAAACCTCCAATAATAATAAAAATAATAATATTAACGAAATAATATCAGAAGAATGGCATGACATATGTAAAGGAATACAAAAAGCAGCAAAACAAATAATTGCATTAAATATTTTAAAAAAGCACAAATGGTGGAATGAACAATATGAAGCCGGCTCCGAGGAAAGATTTAAATATTGGAAAAAATGGGATTCGACTAAAACAGAAATTGTATATGAACAATTCGGAGATCAAAGAAAATTAGCGGCAAAAATTATATTAGTAACAGAAAAAGAGAGTTTGAAAAACAACAATTAGAAAAAGTAGAATATTATTTCGAAAAAAAGTAAAACCAGGAATGTTTATAAAGTATTCAAATCCAGAATAAGAAGATATCAAGCTCCGACTCTGTGTTTTAAAAAGCCAGGTGGAATCCTAGCTCTTAGTAATAAAGACAATTGCAAAGTACTAGCAGGATATTTGGAAAAAGTACTAAATTGTGATAAACCGAAAGAACGACAGAGGAAAAACAGATAGACTCAGAGAAGAAATTAAAAGCGGAATTAATAAAAGCAGCTGAGGTACCAGTGGAAATAAAATTGACAAAATTCCTAATGGAAGTCTGGAGAACAGGGCAGGAATGAAAATATGCGTTAATACACCCGCTTCATAAGAAACATGATAAGTCAGAGGTTAACAATTATAGAGAAACATATCTCTATAATCGGTAGTATATAAAATCTTTGCAAGGGTATTATTAAATCGAATAGAAAGTAAGATAGAAATGGAATTAGGAGAATACCAAGCAGGCTTCAGGAAAAATCGATCGTGCGCAGAACAATTACTTTAAGTTAAGTATTAATAATAAGGGATAGGATGATAAGAAACAAACCATATAGTATTTGATAAAAGAATTTGGTATAGATAATAAATCAACAACATTAATACAACAAACACTATTAGGCACTAAAGCTAAGATAAAATTTATGGGGGACAAATCTCCGAAACTTTTGAGATAAAAACGAGTGTACGACAAGGAGATGGACTGTCCCCAATCCTGTTCAATTGTTTCTTACAATTAGAAAAGATTATAATATGAGAGTGACCGGAAACAGAAAATATAACGACCGGGATACAAGAAAGAAAATTTAACCATTAACTGTTTAGCTTTTGCAGATGACTTGGCAATTTTCTCACAGGATGTAACCTCAGCAATAAAGCAGATTAACCTTTTAAAAGAACTAGCAGAAAAAACTGGTTTACAGATTTCCTTCGAGAAAACAAAACATACGACGCGAACATTAGAACCTCACCCCGATATATCTGTAGAAAATATGGAAAAATCAAAAAAATTAAAAATTTCAGATACATAGCAAAGCGGATTTTGGATGGGGAAGTACTGAAAATAAGGGCAAGAAAAATGGAAAAAGCGTTCCAATTAAATACAAGAAAAAATCAATATCGATAAATGCCAACATAAGAGACATTAAAACACAGTCATTAAACCGGAGTGCCTCTATATGTAGCTGAGTGCTTAGAGAACTGAACGATATAGGTTCGAAATATTGGAAAAAAAGGAAAGGAAGATCATAAGAAAAATTCTTGGCCCTCAAAAAATGGATGAAACATACAGGAACAGGTCACATGAAGAAATATATAAAAAAGTAGAGAAACTTGAAAATCATTAGGGGAAAATATGGCTTGGAAGTGAATCAGGAAAAAACAAAAATAATGATATAGTAGTAAACAGAGCCTCGCGAGGAATTAACCGCAAACGAAAGAAACTACAGGATACGAAGTAGTAGACGAATTTATTTATCTCGGATTTCTGACTACGAACACAGGAGGATGTGGAAAAAAAATCCGCAAATGCAATGGCGAAAGCTGCAACAACGAAACAAAAAAAAAATATGGAAGTATATAAACATAACGAAGAGCACCAAGTTAAAATTAGTGAACACATTGATCTTCTCCATTGCGAAATATGCATCAGAATCTTGGACCATTAAAAAAAAGAGATGCAATTAAATGCCTTTGAAATGGGAGTGTACAGGAAAATGCTGCGGATAGCGTGGACGGCACGTCGAACCAACAAATCAATTCTAGAGGAGCTGAAGATAGAAACCAGGCTCCCCTGCAGGAAATAAATCGGAATATGATCAGATACTTCGATCACATAGCCAGGAACATAAATTCCATGGAAAGAAACATTATATAGGGCAAGGTGCAAGGAAAACGTCCCAGCGGAAGATGCGGGCTGATCAAGTAAATACACTACTATAACTGGGTACAAGTTGTCAAAAGTATCCACGTAGCAATGGATCGAAATAAATGGAAGGAAACGGTGAAAGGAATATGATATGACACCACGTCCTTACATAGTACAATGGACTTGATGGTGTTGATGAGAAAAACTATCCGACGTCATGAGGAAAAGAAGGTCGGCATTTTATGCGCATATCCACAGAATGGGTGATAGCCAGTTAATTAAAAGAGAATCGTTCAACATTTTGATAGATTGAAGTCCAGGCCGAGGTGGTTCTCGAATACGGAAAAAGATCTTAATGAAGACACATATATCAACTATTGAAAACAGAACATAATTTAGGAATGAAATGAGTTCGATGGTTTTAAAAAAGTCAAAAGCAAGTAAACCGGGCGGAAATGAACAGACGATGGGAAGAAAAAGGACAGTGAAATAATGAAGAAATACTAAAGTAAAGTAAAGTGAGTTTGACAGGACGTCGGGGGATTGTGAAGTTAAGCTTTCCATAATGGTACTAAGCCCAATGGATATCTGATGAGAATATTAGGGCCAGTTCCTTTCTACTTGGGATCCGCCTTTACTTTCCACCAGATAATTCTCTGGTATAACCAATTCAATTTCAGACTGGGTAGGCTTAGGAGCGATTTGAATCCGGGACGAAACAAGTCTCGATAACCGATGACACCTCCGACTTGGTAGCCAAGCACCTTAAGATTCATAGATAGCCAGATTCATAATAATAATAATAATGATTTGCCAAAAACCACTTAAATTGCAAAAAATAGTAAATTTAGGAAAATGAGAAGACATCGTAGTTAGCATCCTAGGGGGCATAAAAATAAAACTATAACATTCATTTCTGAGTACCGTTTGAAATCAGAGAAGACTATTTTCATACGATTAAAAAACATAATAGCATGTTTACTCTCTTATTATTTTGTCGCTTAAAATTTCCGTTTTAATATTAATTACTCTACTTGCGTATAATAAAAATGTCGTTCCACTATAGTGCGCAGCACACTGGAATCGTCAATCCCAAACGAACGGCGCTAATCGCAAGCGCTGGAATTGCTTGAAGTCCGAAGAGGACTGATTTGAAAATATTATCCGGTCCATTCAGGGCTCACTCTGAGCATTTCTTTTCCTGCACTATGGTTTTTCGACTGGATGTTTAAACATAAAAATTTAATTCAAAATTTCTCGAAATTCTCTCGGCGGTTATTATTAATAGCTATATAGTCTCTCTATTCGAGTGTGTACGTACCGGGCCATGGACAGTATTCTAGAATTCGTCACAACGATTGACTGCCAGAGAGGTACTTCTAGGAGAGCTTTGACGAATTTGTTTTAAAAATTAAAAGATTTTATGCGGCCGGAAATTGTCAGGAATATTCGCACTGGATGAATAGTGTGGGAGTGGTCGGTACGGGACGAATGCGGCGTTTTTAAAAACGTCAGGTATACGGCTGAGAGCGGATGTGCGAAGAGACACTGTTTTAACCTAATCAATATGTAGCTGAGGAATTATGACAAGTACGCAATACGGCAATAGATGTACCGTTTGCTAATATGTAACGGTTACTATGGAGATCCTGCTGTACGGTTTTTTTTATTGCACTGCCTACACGATGAACCGAAACTGGAGCACGCGCCTGAACTGTTTACGCTCATCCGAGTGATGATAATTTTTATCGATGACAATTTAGTTAGTTTATTTCGAAAAAGTAAAATGATCCAAGTACTCGACAGCGAAAGTAGAGGAGGGCGCACCATCATTTTTGCTGTAAAATTTAAAAAAAACAACCCAAAAAACCAAAAAAAAAACGAGGTAATTAACGAGTGGCGACAATCTGTACTTACCCCGAAGTGGTATCCAAATCAGTGCTGTTATCTGGATCATCTAATGCCGCTTCGTAAATTAAAGTTTCTACCATAGATCCTTTCGAACTACCAAACGATACCCTAGGAAAAGATTAAAAAAAAAAAAGAAACAGACAAAACCATCTATTTAAAATCGTCTATTTAAATCCACATCAGTTTAAAATTAATCTAATTATATTTCGTAATACCGAGTGTACGGTTTATTCAACTTAACAATATTCACGGAACTTACCGAAAAAGTCGTGTTGCAAGGGATATTTTACGCGTTTGACAGCATAAAACACATGGTCCATATTCTTAGATTATTAGCGTGTACATTTTCATCGATATTAATTTAAAAAATTGTAAAGATTAAAATCTTTTAGCGTTCAAAGTTGGAACTCTTACGGATTCAGTAAAAATGTCTATAGAGTGGCAACTATTCAAACTTTGTCCCTAACTCCAATCGGTTCTGGCACGGCAATGATAGAGCATCGATGTTGTCTACTTGTTTGACCGATATATGTAGTAGTAATAATAATAATAATAATAATAGTAGTAATGATAATAATAACTACGATCCGCCTAATTCGCATTCTATCGACTTTATATCGA
The DNA here is from genome assembly GCA_039619475.1 of Icerya purchasi. Classification (NCBI taxonomy): domain Eukaryota; kingdom Metazoa; phylum Arthropoda; class Insecta; order Hemiptera; family Monophlebidae; genus Icerya; species Icerya purchasi. Next base: position 600,664,988 of record CM077115.1, on the reverse strand, counting down.
CTTTTTTATCTCAACAGCGACGCGATTTTATGATGATGTTTTTCGGTCGGTAAACCATCATCGTAAAAGCATAATGCTAAAAGAATTTCCGTACGTTTTGTTTGTTTTTTTTTTTAATTAGATCAATGCATCCGAGTTAGGCTCACCACAAAAACTCGATAAAATACCTCTGGGGATCTTTTGTAATGGAAGTACATTATGACACATCTTTCGAATGGTGCGTAACACGTGATCTGACTGCATGTTTTTTTTTTTTTCAGTGGAAATATGAAAAACCGTTGATCACAATTAAATGGATGTTTTAGTATGTCCATTTCTAATAGTGTTGTTTAAGAATCGAATAAAATGTTCACATTATGGAAATAAGATAGATCCTAGCTTTAATGATTAATTATAAGTAAAAATATCATAAAATTTCTTCTTGACGGACAAAACTTCATAAGAAATATCCACGTCAATAGATCGATGTTGGTATCTGTCTACATTTTATATGTTCGAATGCGTTTATCATTATTAGGAGGGTTGAGGTGTTAAAAACCTAAAATATTGGATCGTTTCTAGTAACTACCATTTTCAGACATCTGGTATCCTCGGCATTGATGAATACTTGTTGAGAATAAACTTCAGCATAGTTAGACTAAAAGGAGAAAGGTGATTTTAAATAATAGTATTAAAAACATAACCTTGTAGAACTTTAAAAAACAACTAAGTATGATTAATATATATATATATATATATCTATATATATGTATCAGTACTAAAGTGTGTGTTGGTCCATGTAGCATATGAATTCTTGTTGAAACCAGCACTAAATGAGGGGGTTATTTTTTGAATTTGTTACAGTACATTCCGATCCTATATGATACATGAAAAATGTACACAGGACTAAAAGTATTTGTTTCCAGTTAATTATTATGTGGAATTTTCAGCGCGTGGTACACTACAATTGACTAGCCTCAGTTTTTTTCGTTACTATCAGAGTGAAATAATTGAATTATATAAGAATGCCATAAAAAATACCCCAAAAATATAGAAGTAAACCCGCTAGGGGTAAGAAACGGAAAGTAGAATAAAAAAGTAATAATAAAATAAAGTTAAATGATAACACTTAAAATGTTTGCAGAAGCATGAACATAGCGGGGTACAACAAAATGTGAATAATCCATTTTGATTAAGTTATACAAAATTCGATGCGAATAGCTTATTTTTAGGTATTCTAGCGTACAAACGATGCCGCCTCTGATGTCACAGCTTCAAAACCACGTGCACAGTTAAAACTAACCTCATTTCTGATACAGAAGCTGAAAAACACTAACCTATCTCTTAAGCTTCAAAAGTTACCCCAATTTTAGGCCTCACACCAAACTTTTTAAAATCCGACCTAAATTCTCGTACAGGTAATCAACCATACCTTTTATGCTGCACTTAAATGCTAATCCAAACATCCACTTCTTCAGGAGAGGAACCCAGCCGATGAAAACTGAGTGCAATCAGCAATCTGACCCTATTTTAAAATTAACTAAAATGCTCTGTCCACCGTTCAAAACTAGCCCTACTTTAAGTTCCCAATACACCTAAAAGTCTTCTGTCTGACCAGATCCCAAAATTAACCACAGCCGCTACACTGAGCCTAACTAGTAAACATATTCTCCTTCACAGGGTCCCACTCACTGTCCCTTAGGCTGTACCATTCTGGTACTCCATCGCCCACTTTTTAAAATCCAAAACTATCATCCTTTTTCATTCATACACACATCGCTATAACTGCCACGTGTTACCCCATTACCACACATATACTTGATTTTTGGGTTTTTCCATAAAACGGCAGATTCCCAAACGACTTAATTTTTCATCTAGAAAACAGTCAGTCAGTCGATGGAACAAAAGATGCTTTTACCTGCTATAGCCTCTTTTCTTGCTAGCATTAAATGAACGGATTATAATTCTTTTAAAATGTTCCCCAAAGTCGTATTCAGTAACTGTTTTGCTCTTTCATATTTTTAATAACAGCTTGGAGCATATTCGTGAGTCGGTTTTCCTTGTATAAACATAACTGGAAAAAGGTGATTTTCCTGCTTTCAAAAGTTTAATTTTTTTCTTTACTCTACAAGTTTCCTTTATTATTTCCCCCGCTCTATTTGTTAACAACTGGCTTAACAGACGCCCAGCGTAGCAGGCAAAGTGTATTTTAGCTACACCATTCACGCTTGTATTTCATTCTAGGCAACTCTAATCAAGGCGAAGCATTTTCGAGAATAAAATCTGCGCCGTTACATTTTCAGAGTGTCAGCTGCGTTATTTCCGGTACATGTGTTCGAATTTCATCCTTTTACAAAATGGCACGATATTACAGTGTCGCAAGCAATTTCGTAGTTGCCAGCGATAGGCGCTGTTCTTCGGTCTGTGACTTCTTGACTAATCCGCTCTTAATGTAACACCGTATTAGGCTGCTCGATTAGGCACGATTTTACTTTTTTCTGTCCACCATAATCGCGTTACTTTTTCCCCCCGTTAGTGGGAAATAAATTGCGTAAAGTTACACTACTCTGCGGAAAGTCACGAAAATTGCGATTGTAATGGAAAAATGTTAGCGGATTGTGAAGAAATGGAATGTAGAACAGCAGTGTTGATTCACGATGTAATTGTACAACTTTTTTACACTCATTCGGTTGGCACGCGATAAATAAACACCTTAAAGTCGCTACGCTCTGAGGTGTTGTAGCGAAGTGTCTGCCTATTATTATTTCAGACAAAAAAGAGACCGTCGCATTTGGAAATGTGAGATTAAATTTATGAAGAAATAAGTTTAAAAAAGAATTTTACCGTCACATTTTTCTTTTCTTGTATTACAAAATAGTCGATTAAAAAATTTTTGAAATACTTCCGATCGCGAAACTTATAAAATACTCTTCTGAATAAATTAAAAAAAACAAAAAAAATTGGAACGTAAATAAAAAAAGTTACTATGCTAACGCCTACGTTTTATTTGAAATTGTTCATATTATTCGCAGCTGCACAAATTTTCTGTATGCATTGCAGTAATTTATATCATTTTTAAATTTACATATACAGAAATGTTATAATAGTGATAGTAAAATAATAATAATCTAAAAAAAAAGGAAAAAGTCAAAGTTGAAATACAAAAAAAAAATAAAAGAAGCGGAAAGTGTTCCAAAAATATTAAACATGAGAGTAAAAAAAAATTAAAAAAAAAAAAAAAAAAATATCTTAATTACAAATTTAGCAGATGGGTTCTGTACGTTTTTGTTGTATGTATGAATGTAACGCACAGCGATATTTTGTATGCAACGCAGGCATACACATTTCATGCTGATATTGGGAAATCGCGATACAAGCGTTATCCTAAAAGTGTGTTTGTTTATACATCAATGTTTGCCATTAAAAAAATATTGCGAAATCAGAGAAATGCAAAAAGCAAACAATTAAGGGTAATTTAAAAAAATGCGGAGACTCCGTTGTTTTGTTTTTTGGGTTTTGTATCTTTTTTATAATTTTGGCGAGCCCCGCATGTAATTATGTTTCGCCTATTCGAAATATTTACAATATATTTTTTAAAAAAAAACACAAAAAAAAAAAACATTTATTATTCTTTAAATTAAAACTTGTAATATTCAGGGAGAGAGGATATAAATGTAATATTTGGGTGTAGTAAAAAATTGCATGGTCGTCGTGATTAGTTGTTAGAGCGCTTGGCTTCCGTTACGAAAGTCTCCGGTTCGATCCCGGGCGCGATGACAGAAATTATTACGAAAAATTAAATTAAATACTCGCTAATAGTCATGTTGGAAGGCAATGGCAAGGCACAACGCGCGCTAGTTAGTACACAGTAGGACACATAAACTGGACTGCATTTGTATAACGATATAAATGAAACAGTCGTCGCGATAGCCTAGTTGCTAGAGCGCTTGACTTCCGTTATGGAGATCACGGGTTCGATCCCGAGCGACGACAAACTTATTACAAGAATTAAAATAAATAAATAAAATAATCGCTAATAATTACGTGGAAGGCAATGGCAATCCACCACGTACAACATCATATGCGCGCTAGGTCAGTACACAGGAGACATAAATAGGTCTGCACTTGTATAACGATGTAAATCAAACGATTACTAATCAGTTCCGAATCTAGTCTTACGTGTGTACACATTCGTACTGTATATATTAATTATCTAGTACACTAATACTTATGTCTGTACAGCTGAGATGTACGAATAGGTAGTCGCCGACGCTCAGGAATTAAGTATGGGGCACTATAAAGAAGAAGAAGATAAATGAAATAATCACAATATCAGTTGAGAGTGAAGTCTTGCATGTACACACTAGCGTTGCATGTAGCAAGTGCCATCAGCGCTACTTATTCTGTACAGGGCTATAATACAAATGGATAGTCACGACGCTCGGAATCGAGCAATACAACATTGAAGAGGAAGAAAATTTCGCCTGGATTAAATGCCCCGTGGATTAAATGCTCCACGGATTAAATGCTCCGTGGATTAAATGCTCGGCGGCTTAAATGCTCCGTGGATTAAATGATCCGTGGATTAAATGCTCCGCGGCTTAAATGCCCCGTGGATTAAATGATCCGTGGATTAAATGCTCCGTGGATTAAATGCTCTGTGGATTAAATGATCCGTGGATTAAATGCTCCGCGGCTTAAATGCTCCGCGGCTTAAATGCTCTGTGGATTAAATGCTCCGCGGCTTAAATGCTCCACGGATTAAATGCTCCGCCGATTAAATGCTCCGTGGATTAAATGCTCCGCGGATAAAAGGAATTTATTAGAAAATACAATGTACCAGCAACGAAAATGACATAAAAACCCCCCAAAAAAAAACAATAAATTTAAATACATTAGAAAGAGAGAATTGTCTTATCCTTCATAGGATATAATGTATGAATTCAATGTAAATATGCCTTTTCATTCTTCTATTGTGTCCCGCATTACAGCTAAAAAAACAAGTTTCAAAAGTAAGTGCATCAGCTATCATAAACTCGGTCGCCTTCATTATTCTCGTCACTGTAACAAACGTCCTCTTCGGAATTACTGGATAAAAAAGTTCTCTAGTTTTCCATCTTCTTCTCTTCCTGATTTCGTTATTCTTCTTCGAAAAGTTAACACTGCCTCTGCATTTAGCCATTAAAAGTGAAGATATTCGAGACGTACGTGGCTTACCGAACGTCGTTACTCGAAGTATTGTCGATTCGTAAAAGCAGCCAGGTCATTGCAGCTGATGGGGTAGTGGTGTTTCGTTTAGGACCTGGTTCGAAACACTACCTGTAGAAAATACACCAAAATTTCACTTTGCACTGGTTTAATGGAGGGGACAACAAATAAAATAAAAAAAAAAATACCCCAAAAAAAGTGGTAATAAAATTGAGTCTGGGTGATTGAAAAAAATCGATTTGAGCAACTCCTGCGGCTGAGATTATTCGGTTGTGACGCTGTATTTTGCTTTATATTGCATTGTTCTGCTACCTAACGCTACTTAATCGGGTTCGCAAGAAGCTCGGCGACGGCGAAATGGAATGTAAGCGCTTAAAATTTTGTGTACGGCGTCGTCGAATATTAATAGTGTTGTAGTTCGAAGCACAGATGGAGACGAACCGCAGTGGGAGTAGTTAGAAAAGTCGCGCATGATAATGGTCGGAAAAATGAACACTGATTCGGCTGCGCGAGCTTGCGTTAATAAGGCGCCAAAGAGTTTTTATCGTTCGAGTGAGATGGATCAAGAGTAATTCGGATGAAATTCCGCGCTAATACGGTGTGTACGCGAACGGCGATAATTAAAAAGCAGCCTATATATGTATGTAATATACGATCGCGACGACGACCGGTACAAGGGGAAAGAGACGAAACGACTCGTTCGACGTGTGTCTCTGTGTCAGACATAGTCGAAGAGGTCGCGGATGGCTGAGGTTTATTTTTAAATCGGCTCATTAATTTTGACGCGGTACCAAGTCCGCTTCTGATGATCGCTGACCGTCCATCTTCGTTGCTTTTCAAATGACCTATTATACATACTTTCTCATGTATTCACTTATTAAACGCGTACATGACGTCATATATTTAATAATACCGCCCCGCCGGCGTGTTGGTGCTCTTTTAATAATAATATTATATACTAATCGGTTCTGTGCGATTTAGCGAGCGACCTTGTTAAAGGTGATCACTTTTTTCAGAACTACATCAGGCACGATCGGGCATTCCACAAAAAATTACTATTCACGAATATTTTTCTCCTTTAAATTACCAACCGCGACATGGCGCATGTGTCTATCTATGTGTGTGTATCTATGTGTGTGTGTGTGTGTGAAAATTACAGGAAACATTCCGACACTTTAATTACGGGCGTTGCTGCTCGATAAATATATCAGACCAACCGAATCTAAACTCTCTTTGTCGAAAACCAATAATCGTCTTCATCATCATGTTTATACGCGTCACCGGTGCTTTAACTTATTTTTTGACACCACGCTGGAAGATTTATTTTAATTTTTTCAATTATTCGGGAAATTCATTGCAGAGTAATGAACAAAAAAAAGCGCCTTTCTTCGGGCTTCAGTGACGCGGAGAAAGTTCCAAATGCATCTTTATTTGTTTTCCTTATTATAAAATCGAGCCTCTTAGGAAAATTATCGTCTAACATTAAAATTACAAACTCGACAAAAGTTTCCGCTTCGCACTGTTGTTTTTAGGAAGTTCGTCCGTGTGTAAGTTAAATTCTTCCTCCTTCGCAATATCGCGAACCGATATGAAGTAGAATAAAAATATCTCTTCTAATATTATCTTGTATGTGTGTGAACGGCAGCAATGCCAGAAATCACAAACATTAAAAATAATCAACGAGCAAGGCCGTGTTTCCCCCCTCCCCATTAGAACTGAAATGGTTATTATAAATACACAAAAATCTGCAAAAAAAAAAAATGTCAAAAAGCAAAAATTTAAAACAAATATTGATTTAGGGTGTTGTTCATACGTTAAAAAAAGAAAAAAAAAAAAATATGCTTCATGTTTTACGATGGAAATTATTCATAGTTCGAATTATGACAAAAGTAAATTTCAACACTTTTTTAACAATCATATACACATACACACATATGTATATAATTGTTAAAAAAGGTGTTGAAATTTACTTTTGTCATAATTCAAACTATTAATAACAATGTGTATAAACAAATAGTTTGAATATTAGTGAAAAATGTATATTTATTCAAGCCCCCTCACTTTCAAAATTCTGGGCACGGTCCTGACAACGAGCGTATTTTAAAGTGGAAATCAGTAAACTACGAGTATATATGCGCGATAAACTGATATAGCTGCAGCCTTAGAGGGGAAGTACTCTTTCCGCTCAACCGATTCTAACTAAAAACCGGGCTACATAAAACTACATACGACGATGGTCTTAACTACAAAATGTCAATCCTTTACGACCAGCCGCTTTTCAGTTCTGCCTGATGAAACATATACGTACGTGTACAGAGACGTCACGACGAAAACAGGCAAAATTGGTTAAAGTGGATATTTCTCTAACGTGACATTCAAGGCACTCCTCCACAAATACACAGAGTACTTCCCTTTTGTCATCCGTGTAAGTCAGGCATGGTCGAAATATCTGTTGAAAAATCGCGCATGAAACATTTTTCACCTTTACAATACTTCCTTCACTTCGTACACAAGGAAGTAAAAAATTCTTTACGCGCCGTAACATCACACAGTTCCGAACTTGTAGCGACGTAGCTTACTCCATACGGTAAATTGTCGGTCAGCTTATTCATTCGGTCAGATTTAAGCGTTTAAGGCGTTAATATTTGACAATCGTGTTTGATCGCGAGGTCTGTGTACACGTCTGTAATCAGCAGGCGACGACTTCTCTTTTTAATGTATCGATGAACGATGTGTCTAGTTCCAATTCAACCGGACGATCTGGAAGGAATTCTCCATATACGAAATTCACCGTCGTAACCTTCGGTGTCATCAGTCCGGTGGCAATTTAGGCTTTCTTTGGAATTGTGTTCTTAATCCTTTTAACGAGTCTGTCATGCTCGTGCACATTCTCACTCCGATTGAAAAAAAAAAAAGCACTTAGCTACGATTAAAAAATTGCCGCGAGTTTTGTGTCTTACAAATAACACGTATTATGGAATTACGTTTTCTTCTTTCGTGATAAATACTAAGCGTTTTTTATCGTGTTTTCTAATCGGACCATGAGAGATTTCCTTTATTTTCCGAGATGTATAATTAACATGTTCGATTATTTTAGGTAATACGCCGCGACTTGAGTCTGGAACGAAAACGCTCGACGACCTACGTAGTTTACAAAAATGTTACCAAAAATTCAGCTAGAGCTACACTTGATTTAACGGCGAATGCTCGGACCGAAAAATATAAACAAGCACGGAAATTCATCGAACGCCGAACGAATGAAATTAATGAAAATACGAACGACACAGGTGATGCGAAGTGAAACAGCAGAAAGTGGTAAGTTACTAAAATAATACGTCTTCGAAAATGGCGATCGGTTAAACAATTTAGAGATTTACAAAAAAAGTAGTTGCGAATTATTTCTTGATTTTTATTTAATAAATGAACTCTCTCCTTTAAAGGTACATTTTTTTTATTCTTATAATCGTAACTGTTTTTATGTGAATAATTCGTTTTGGTGGTCGTCAGCTTTTACTCCGAAGCATTTCCATCTGCAGCAGCTCGAGTATTAAGTAAACATTAATTCAAAATTAACACATGGAAAAAATGTTCCAAGTACTTTTAGCTAATTATTTAGCCGGAGTCGCGCCAAGTTTTACACGCAAAACTTATTTCTGTATGATTTTTGATTCTGATTCGTCATCAATAATAGTGTCAGACCTCAAATCTAAACTGGCATATATAGCAAACGTGTTTTCGATCTATAACGGTGACCATAACCGTATATATTCGCAAATAATATCGACAGTGACTCGTTGGAAAACACAAATGAATTTGGCGGCACGATTAACCTAGATCTAATAATAAAAAAAAGGAAGTGTAATTTGCTTTTATTGTAAATTTCACTGATAGAAATTTTTCTTCTACGCCATACTCCGATTTTAAGTGGCAATTTCCCTCTAATTTCAGAAAGAATCCGAGCTTTTCTTACAAATACTCTCTTCTCCCTAGTATGGCGCATTACATTACATCTTTTGCAGAAGTTGAAACCTACGAAGAAATAATTTTCATGTACTTTTAATAATATCAAAAAAAAGAAAACAGAAAAAAAACCCATTCAAGTGCAGTTCTTTTTGTATTTGCTTTAGGGACTTCCGTTAATTAAAAATTTTGTAAAGTTTGTTAATAACAACTCGTGGCATTTTCACAGTCATATGACGCGCTATATGAGGAGATCTAACATAGTGCACTATTTTATGCTATAATTATTATTTCTGCCATCTATGATCATTCGCATTATCACTATTTCCATTATAAGACCTTTTCCGCAGCTAATACGTTCTCTTCGACGATTATTTATAACATTTGTGTTCAGTTAATATTAGCGATATTTTCTTTATAAAAAAGAGCACCAATACACGCCCGAAAATAAATATGCCCAACGTGAAATGGAATCGTATTTATAAAACGTGTTTCCTTATAGAAGAAGGCGAAATGTTATATAAGTTATACACAGTCAGTGAAAACTGAAACAGAGACAAACATTGTTCCAAGAGGTTCTCGGTTGGAAAAATCACTGTTCCACAGATCATCTTAGTCTTAAGATTTTCACTGTTTAGAAAAGAAAGAATAGAAAAAAAAAGGTAAGAAAAATGCAATTATTTTGAAGATTGTATTTGGAAAAATCGGACATTGCAATATTCATTTTTAGTGAAAATGTGGAAAAGATGAGTATAATGACTTCAATAACTAGATCCGTGCAACAGGAATATTATTAATATAATCCAAAGCAGATGAAATATTTACGTTTTCATCACTCTAGCCCGTTTGACTGGTCTGTACGCAGGCGTAGTCAACTATGCAATCAAGAATTTATGTAAGTGAAATATCTTATTTATACATACAGAAAAGATACAATTTGTATCTACACGTAATGTATTAATCGTCACTCTACGCTTAAGTTATTCGAAACTCGTCTAAGAATTGAATTGCTATCGTCAATCTGCTCAGGATGACCAACTTGATGATTACAGAGGACCACGTCAAGTAATTATTGCCAAATTTAAACTGGAAAATAAATATATTTCGTAATTTGCACTATCTTCGAATGGGAAAAACAGAGAGAAATGTCACTTTGAAATGTCACTGCTATTAACGCGATTTGTATGTGAAATGCAGTAATAATGTTGCTGCCCAACAGCTAATTAAATGGAAGCTGAACGCCGATAAGGATCGATCTGCAATGTAGCACTTCCGCTCTGCCCGAAATGAGCAGCTGCTGCTAATGATGCGTCCGCTGTAGAGTGAGCGCGGCGACCAAGTAATGTGTGCTGTTTAGTTGTTGATCTGCAGTACCGTGAAGTTCAGTAGTAACTGGGTCAACTGTGCCCGAACTGGACTATTGGATAACCGTCGACTGACTGGTGTCGCTATGAAGACGCAAATGATACGTGCTAAATTCAGAAAGGGCTACTGACTGGAGGGATCAAAATGCAGGGTGTATAAATATTAACGAGCAGTTGGACTTGCAGCGTGATTGGTTGTGGTTGCACCGGAGCAACCAATAAGAGCCGGTTTTTGATTTTTCACGACCAACGTCGCATTCGAAGTTAGGAATTATTTATTTTATAAAATTGAAGTAATCGAAATCGATAAGCTCGATATGCGAAACCGGGCGACGCGAGATACTGTTCGAGTAGTGTTAAAAAGCCGAGCTGAGATGCCGAAACAAAGGTAAAGCACCTGAATGAAAAAGCACTTGCATGTCGCGTTAGAAAATTAATCGGCGGCATTAAAGACGGAATAAAACAAAGTATCAAATCGTATAATAAAATTATGACATAATCAAGAAATAAGGAAACAATAAAAGTAGAACCGAATATCAGTTAGAATTTTTTGCCTTGAGTAGGCATCCGTTTACGGAAGTCGTATATTACAAAAGAAAAAACTAAGTCAAAAATCAGTATAATATGCATAAAATGATAACAAAATAAAATAAAATGAAATAAAATGAAATGAAATAAAATGAAATGAAATGAAATAAAATGAAATGAAATGAAATAAAATGAAATGAAATGAAATGAAATAAAATGAAATGAAATGAAATAAAATGAAATGAAATGAAATAAAATGAAATGAAATGAAATAAAATGAAATGAAATGAAATAAAATGAAATGAAATGAAATAAAATGAAATGAAATGAAATAAAATGAAATGAAATGAAATAAAATGAAATGAAATGAAATAAAATGAAATGAAATGAAATGAAATAAAATGAAATGAAATGAAATGAAATGAAATGAAATGAAATAAAATGAAATAAAATGAAATGAAATGAAATAAAATGAAAAACACATCTACATACTAAATTAAACGATACTCATTCACTCATACAACACACCATGTACATATATATATATATATATATATATATATATATATATATATATATATATATATATATATATATATGTATTAGAAATAAGAATCAACGATATTTATTTTTAATCGCTAACGTAAGCCTGTATTTCTATACTGAATTTTGAGAAACAGAAAAATTTTAAATTTAGAAAGAAAAATATAAAAATTTATATACAGGGTGTTCTGTAAATTGGTTAAAAATTAAAATCTAACTTCCGGCGCAAACACAAGCCACGCGGTGCATGGGGAGTGGTCTTATCGCTAATTCGTTTCTTGGAAAATTTTATCGCAATGGATCGCTGTTCACAGGACCGTAGCGTGCTTTTGGTGTGTTAGACAGTTTTAATTTAACAATAGTTCGATCATTATTGTGAGACGCTTATTTCGCGTTGAATACGATTTACGCGACATGAATCAGTGTCCGCGAGTGGTCCTTTAATAAAGAAATGAGCTTAGGAAGTTCGAAGAGACAAAAAAATGTTAAGCTCTGCCTTGGATCAATCTTTTCCGAAACCATCTCCATATTTAGGTAACAAACCGGCTTCTCCCTGGTGGAACAGGGAATGCGGGGAAAAGATCAAAGAACGGAATCAGGCACTAAACGTTTTTCGAAGAAGTGGTACGATGCAAGCTTACCTTGAATATAAAAGGATTAATGCGGAAACACGTAGACTTCTCAAAAGCACCAAAAGAGCCTCTTGGAGGAGATTTTGCTCATCGTTTAATCGAAACACTCCGCTCAAAGTTATCTGGTCTTTAGCTAAACGATTCAAGAATAAGAATTTCCACTCCACATCTCTAAAAAGTGATTGTTGGTTCGACCAGTTTACTTGCTCTGTAGCCCCGTGTTATGTTCCTTGCATCTCGGAAATATATGGAATCGAGCTTGAAAACAATTATCAACAATCTCATATTCTGTCCAATCCCATATCAGTCGAGGAACTAGGATTGGCATTAAAGAATAAAGGTAAAGATTCTTCGCCGGGGATAGACGGTATTACTTATTCGATTCTGAAAAATTTAGGGAACAAGGCGAAAAGCGTTCTGGTACACATATTTAATGAATTGTTATTCAACTCAGTCACTCCTCTTGAATGGACACAATTCATAATAATTCCTATTTTAAAATCCGGTAAATCTCCGTTAGAAGCTACGTCTTACAGACCGATCTCACTGGCTTCTTGTGTTAGAAAAACATTCGAAATAGTCATTAATAATAGGCTTGTTTGGTGGATAGAGAATAAAAAAATCTTCTCAGCCGGAATGTTCGGATTTAGACCGGGCCTTGGAACGTTAGATTGCACTGCTCATTTAGTGAACGAAATCTATGCTTCTTTTTTGAGAAAGGAATTCCTTTCGGCCATTTTTCTGGATATCAAGGGGGCATTTGATAATGTTAGTATTCTGACATTACATCAGCAGCTAGTAAGTATAGGAGTTCCAACAGTCTTGGCTAAGTACATCAGCAACTTGTTTCTCAACAGAAAACTTAAATTTTTGAACCCGGTCACCAAGGAAATGGTTGGTAGAGTTGCTTACACGGGTTTGGCACAGGGATCAATTTTAAGCCCGGTTTTGTTTAATATCTATGTACATTCAGTCTTCAGCATACGGTTGCCACATAACTCACAAATTTTCTCCTATGCTGATGATTTTATCATACTGAATAGAAATAAAGAGATAAAGGAATGTACAGTAGAGAGCAATCAGTCAGTCTACTTATGTGGCAAATTCTTTCAGGAAATTAAACTGGAAATTTCCCCTGCTAAGTCCACTGTTGTGATATTCACATTAAGACCCTACAACGCAGAATGTATTAAGATAAAAATAAATGGGATTAATATCGCGCATAAATCTTATGTGAAGTACTTGGGATTGTATTTGGATTCAAGGCTTACTTGGGCTCGTCACATCCAAATACTTCAAAGTCAAATCTTGAAAACACTGAACCCCCTGAAGGCTATTGGAAACGCTTCATGGGGATCCGACCCTGTAATTATAGCCTTGTTATATAAATCACTGATACTTTCCAGAATTGATTACGGCTCGATATTTTATGGCTCAGCCTCCAAATCGAACCTTAGGAAACTAGATACTCTGCAGAATATCGGACTTAGACTTATAACAGGAAATGTTCGATCCGCTCCAGTAGCGGGTCTTGAAGCGGAGACGAAGATTGCCCCACTACAGTTAAGAAGAAATATGTTGGCGGATAGATTTTTATTAAAGTACTGTAATTATAGTTATCCGCATCTGCTTAATATTACTTATAGTATTAGTAATAACTGGAGATTTCTTTCCTCTAAACTACCGTTATTATCAGCCAGAATTCCTCAATACTATAAATATTGTCCGGCCCTAATTCCTAAATATCCATCTAAATATTTCAGAATTCCATACGAAATTAACCTTATTAACTTAAACATTAATACAACATTATTTGACAATATTAGACATAATCAGAATACTCTTCTCGGTCGGGAAGCAGATCTTACAACCGCATTAGAGACAGCATTTTCTGGATATTCCAAAATCTTCACTGATGGCTCCAAATCCGGTCGGAATTCCGATCCTGTTGGTGCTGCCTTTGTTGTTGACGAAGTTACTGTACAAAAATTCAAACTCCCACCTTTGGCATCTATCTTCTCAGCCGAGCTGTTGGCAATTGCCAAGGCCTGCGACTATATACTTAATGTACTTGGTAGCAGGGGCACATATGTTATATGCAGCGACAGCCTTAGCTCCCTTTTAGCGCTACAAAATTGCCTCTTTAAACCCAACTATCATCCCACTGTTTGGGAGATAAGAGAGAAATGTTCGATTATCATTTTACAGGGCGGTGTTGTGGAGTTTTGTTGGGTTCCAAGTCATGCGGGGATAGAACTAAATGAGGTGGCCGATAGGGCCGCCAAGGATGCGCCTTCAATGGGCATTGAATTTCCTTTTATTCCAGCTGGTGATTTAAATTCTGTAATTAACCGCAATCATTATACGTCCTGGAATAAGTATTGGCGATTGGCCAGGAAGGGTTCATACTTTAATATCGTTCAACCTTTTATTCCGACACACCCATGGTATCTCCACGTGTCAATTTCAATGCCTCCTCATCTCCTCCGCAGATATGTTACTATATTGTGTAGACTGCGTATGGGGCATTCTCGTGTGTCACATAATTTTATGCATGCTGATAACCAGCGACAATGCAATAACCATTCGTCTGTTAACTTTTTGGAGGACATAAATCATCTTTTGTTTAATTGCGAGAAATTTGAAGGCAGTAGACATACTTTTTTTAATAAATTGATATCCCTCGGAAGGTATCCACCGTATTCCTTGCATCATTTGCTAGGATGCGGAGAGAAGGCTCAATTTTTGATTTTTAGGTTTATTTTTCAAAACAAGATTGTTATTTAACTTATTTGTATGGAGGACTATTTTTTTTTTTTTATTTTTTTTTATTTTTTATTTATTTATTTATTTTTTCCTTCGCTCCCGGAGTTTGTTTATCCTTACTATTCACAAGTATTTATAATAATAGTTCTGTCAAGTGCGTCCTATATTAATTGAATTCAACCAGAAGATATGATCATCGCCGACCACGAAGATATGGTGCAATTTGTACCATCTTAATCTAACGAGCAAAATATTATGGCTGTTCAGTTGAGTCTGGAATTTCAAGTTCCCGGGTACTGACCAGAACAGTCAGGTTATTGATAAATGATTCCAGGCAGACAGGCTGTGGGTAATGTTAATTCATTTACGGCCATAGTTGTCCGGAAATTCAAAAAAAATATATTTATCTTGCTCAGTTGGTCCGGATAGATGGCTGGTGAATTGTCCTTGTCATTAGATTTTCATTTGCTCATTTTTCCAATACGTTTTTCTTTATTCATATAAAAAAAAAAAAAAAAAAAAAAAAAGGAAAAAAGGGAAAAAAAGGAAAAGAAAAAGAGAAAAAAAAAGAAAAGAAAAAAAAAAGAGAGAAAAAGAAGAGGAGAAGAGAAGAGAAGTGGAATAATTTAAACTTATTTTGATATGGAAGTGGCCAAATGGTAAGCTACTTAGCCACCAGGCCATAAAAAAAAAAAAAAAAAAAAAAAAAAAAAAAAAAGATCGACCCTAAATGTGAAGCAAATCGGCCGCCCACGCACTTCTCGGAGGGAAGAGAACGTGGAGAAAGAGTTTCCGTTTCAGTTCGACGAGATCCACATTTATCGATGCGCAAACGTTCGGCTAAATTAGGATTATCCTGCTCACATTTGTATGCCGTATTTTGAAATCAAATTTGAAATTACATCCATATAAGAGATTCAAATAGTGCGCGAACTAACACCTAATGGTATTTAAATTTACGCCAATCATATACCGAAACAATGTTGGATCGATACAGTAATTTTGACAACATCCTGTTTTCTGACGAAGTTTATTTCCACTTCAACGGACATGTTAACAAACAGAATTGTGGGGATTTTGGTGCAGTGAAAATCCCGAAGCTAAACATAAGAGGCCACTTTATTCGCCTAAGGTTATGAGCTGCGATTTCAGCAAAAGAAACCATTGGCCCCTACTTTTCTTTTTCGAATATTTTCGCGGCCGCACGGTCACTGTTAATTCTATTAAGTATGTGAAAATGTTACGGGAATTCTTCGCACCGAAGCTACTGGAATTTGCTGGCTACAATCGTAACGCATGGTTTCGGCAAGATGGAGCCACTTGTCACATATCCAACGAGAGTCCCAGCCGGTGGTCGAAGAAATGTTTCTGGGAAAGCTGATTTCCCCAGGAGAAGCGACATGCCACGGTCAGCCAAGAGTCCAGATTTATCCCCAGCAGATTTTTTTTTTGTGGGGTTATTTAAAGAACCGTGCCTACATCCGTAAACCAAAGGCACTGATTCAACTGAAAGAAAAAAGTCGGTGAAGAAATGTCTGTGATCTCACGGTGGCCTCTTTGCCGACGAGTAGTCAAAAATTTTGGTACTCGCTTAGAAAAGTGTAAAAGTTGAAACGGTGGTCATTTAGATGATATTATTTTTAAAAGGTAAATTCCCACGAATTGGCTATGTCGTGAATAAATAATTTCTAATTGATGTCAAATAGTTTTTTTGTTTAATACGATTTTTTCAAATGATAACGAATTTATGGAACACCCTGTATAATGAAAATGGATTTTCGCTCGCGGCTTCGTTTGTAGTTCATTTAGTGGTACTTTGTTTCAAAGGGAAGAGGGTGTTAAATATAAAAGCCGCAGCGTACCTCATTTCTGATGGTACATATATAAAAGATTTCGGCTTAGCAGCAAAATTAAGGATCTGGTATGAAAGCAGTCATTAGAAATATTTTAAATTCATGCTTGTTTTTTTGTTACAAAATTTAACAAATTTAACATCTAGTTTTGTAACAAAGTAAAGTAAGTCCCATGGACCTTTGACAAGTCTCGTCAAGATTGTAAAGCTGAGGTTAACAATACACTAATAAGCGCAACGACACTCGCGAGAATATTTCTATCGCAAGGCTGAATTCGACAGTGCATTTTGGAAAGTATTTAGCAATTCTCCTTTAAAAAAACAAATTTATACCATAAGAAAGTAACGGTAGATATAGCGTGAGGTATAAACTGATGAGGAGAGAAGTGCTGCGGTAGGTAATGGAACAAACAATTTAATTAAGTTTACTTGCCAAATATGTTGGTTGTTTGCTCCGCGTTAACTTATGATCAAGTATTAAACCTAGTTATGAATAAATTGAACAAAAATCCGACACACATATATACATATATATATATATGCCGTGCCCACAATTTTGAAAAGAGGGCGTTTTGAAAATTTTCTTCGCATATTTATTTTATAAATAAAAATACATTTTTCACTAATATTTATACTATTAATAATTTCCATTATTTTGACTTATATACTCGTATTAATAATATTCATAAATGAATTACCCCATATAAATACATTAATAAAAATTACAAATGTTATTGATTATACTCATAATAAAAAATTTTGCATAAAATATTAATGATGTACCTAAAAATATGAAGTATATTTTTTCTTTTTCTTTTTTTTAAGGTTAAAAAATCATCAACATTTATTTTTAATTTTTTCCGGATTTTTATGTATTTATAATAACTATTTCAGTTATAATGAGGGGGTCACCTCTCCACCTCTCCACCATGCAGACACGGCCTTTATATATATATGTATATAACCCGGTCATTTTGGTCTTGCATGGGACTATTCCCCTTGACGCTGACATTTCTGTCTCTTTCTCTTCTATACTTTGTATACAATTATTAAAAAGTTATAACGTAATTCTAAATCGGTCCGTACGAATATAATAATATAATCACAAAAATCCTATCCTAACGTTTAACTTTCATTACATAAAATTATGACATTTTTCGTTACAAAATCTGACTGGAGCCGGTTTAAGAATTACGTTGTAATTAATATATATATATATACATATATATGGGTGTGTGTGTATATATAACAGTAATAAATTAATAATAATAACTTTCGCATTCCGCCCGTTTATTTTCTTAACGAAATTTAATCTATTCAGAATTGACACTTTTTAAAATTAGGAATATTTTTCTTATTGTCGGTGCTTTTAATTCCGCCGAAAGAATAGAATTAGTATAACGAGGGCTCGTTACATTTTATTGTTCTTGTTTTTTTTATTTATTTAATTGCTGATGTACTTTATTTTATTAAATACTAAAAGAAACTCTCAGATATTCTCCTGTCATTTTTAGGAGTTCCGGGAAACGGTTAGATGAATGTGCTTTTCTATAGCATGTTGTAAAATCAGTTTTAATTGATCCGTCTAAAGAGTGGTCGTAAGCGATGACGTAACAAAAAACACTGCTACTTGGCTAATTAAGTGTAAACAGCGATTAAAATAAAGATAACGAATAATAATTTTGCGCTGCTCATTCATTTTTATCATTTGAAAACACATCGTAACGATTAAACTATGCAACTAACCGTTGTTTTTTTAATCGAATAAGAAAAATACGCATAGCGAATAAAAAGTTGAATTGGCTAAGCATTGTCGTTGAGTTGTTCGAAAATAAAGAGAAAATATTGACAAAAGAAAATGTTTGATAAACCAGTATTGCGAAAGAAAATTCAGAATAAATGATGGAATAGGAATCAAAGGAAGCAACTGGATTTAACAACCACCGCTCGAAATATTCACTGCAGTTTTCTCTCTCGCTAATATGCACAATTGATTTTTGTTTTTCTGAAAAACAATAAAAACAAAAACAAAAAAACTTCCTACGAAAGAAATAGATTGTGACAAGCAGAAAAAGCGTTAATTATGACACACCCCGCACGTAGCCTAACTTGTCATTATGTGGGATGATGTAATTACTATCAATAAAAAGTCGCTTTAGTTGAAAATGTACGTAATTGCAATAATTACAACTTGGAACATAATTATAACAGTAGTAACCTTCACTTTAGAAAATATGCGCTTTGTACATTTATTCGTGTGTCGTCGGGCTTGCTTCCGGAAATAAATGTCGACCGTACGTATTATTAATATTATAGCAACATCTAAACTTAATCAAATCAAATTATAAGCGCAAAATGAAAATACGATTCCTTTTTTTTTAAGATACGCCGGATGTATTCGATTCGTTAACGAGTATCGGGACATTTTACTTTTTTATCTCGAGACGGACAAAAGTAGAAATTTTGTCTTAACCGGGGTAAAATGAAAGTCCGTCCTCCCGAAAGCAATACGAAATCTTACAAATTCAGCGAATAAACTAAAGCTTTAATTACGGACTAATTTCATCGATCACTGCTGCTGCTGTGAGATTAAGATTTCGATAAATCAGAATGGTTCCATGTTATCTGACCCGCTAATGGTCGCAAATGCTTTTGCGAATCATTTTTCAACGGAGCCATCCTTATCGTCATATTGTCTGTCTTCTCTTTAAAGAAATATTCCATGGAACAACAACCAATAACAGTTATCATCTTTGACTCCTCACTTTCCTACAATTGCCATTTCGCCATCTCTGAACTAGACTATCAACTCCAGTACCATACTGCAAACAGCGCACCTGGGCCCGATTCCATCCATCCTTATATGTTAAAACATTTACCTCCGTCAGCGAAAAACTTCCTCTTACATATCTATAACCAAATCTGGTCCTCCGGATCGATCTTTGAGCCATGGAAATTAGCAGTTGTTATTGCTATTCTGAAGCAAAATAAAGATCCTCTTTTTCCGCAAAACTACAGGTCTATATCCCTCAGAAGTGTCCTCGCAAAAACGCTGGAAAAAATGGTTTAATCGGCGTCTCCTTTTCTTCCTCGAACAGAATAATCTCCTATCCTCGTCACAAGCCGGAGTGCGTAAGAAGCGTACTGCAGTTAATCATCTGCGCTGGTCCTCTAAAGGCAAATATTAACAGAATTTCGCAGACGCCAACATGTGTACTCCGTCTTTTTCGATATAGAAAAGGCGTTCGACAGAGTATGGCGGTACGGCCTCTTATCCAAGCTGACAACAGCTGGTGTAATTGGAAACATGGCCAAGTATCTGAATAATTTTTTAACAAACAGAACGTTCCGTGTTAAGATTGGTTCGTCGAGCACCATTCAAACTGAGAATGACTTAGCACAAGGATCTGCCCCTAGTGCAACCTTGTTTATTTTTTATATCAACGATATAAATGATTGTATTGCTCCGCCTGTAAACTCTCGGCTCTACTTTGACGACTTGAACATTTCCCTGTCTTCCAATTTTCCAGCAAATGCTCAAAAAATCCTACAAAAAACTATTTCAAAACTACAATCCTGGCGTAACAATAACAGTCTTGTGTTTTCTCCATCTATCTAGTAAACGTGCCTGTCCTATTGACACAAATGACCTCCCCAACACCCCAGAGTTCCCTAATGACCCTCTCCTAGAAATCCTGGCCCTCCTATCGCAGCACAATGTGAGCGTAATCGCTTTTCCTAATCTAGCTCCTAACATCGTGATTCCGCCATTGGCCCCTTTAAACATTAATTTTTCCCTGACGTTACCCTGCACTCGAATATCATTCAGTTGACAGCAGCAACAATACAAAAATACCCCGACCACCTTATTTTCTACACGGATGCTGCCAAGGCTACCCCAGAGGCTACTTCATCCCCAACCGCCTGTTCTTTTGAAGTTTGCGACGTGATTTGAAGCATTCGACTGAATGACAATTGCTCGGTACTGGATGCTGAAATATAAGCAGTATTTTTCTGTTTGGAATATGTTCTTTCTACAAAGCCTACATCACAGAAAGCCCTGCTGGTATCTGATTCATCCGCGGCTTTATTGACAATTTCTAATCCCCTCACCAAACATCCTGTAGCAATTCGAATCCAGCAGGTAGCATACGAACTTATTAAGAGACAGTGCTCCGTATCCTTTCTGTGGGCGTCCAGCCATGCTGGGATTTCTGGAAATGAACGCGTCGATACATCCGCCCAAGCAGCAATATATTGCCCCTTGCCTAGTAACAGCCCTCCTCCACCTTATCTATCGAACATAATCTTTAATAATGTCACGTTCTCGTAGAAAACCCATTGGTCCTCGTGTCAGACTTTTTCAAGGTTAATTAAACCCCCTCAACCGAACCACGGTGGCCAGATGAAAGCATTTCCCGCAGAGATTTCTGTGCACTTAGCCGCTTGCGCACAGGCCACACGGCCATGTCAGATACTTTTATTTTACAAAGAACCCCACCTCCTATGAATTGTCCTTTCTGTGGCCAAGATATTGTGCTCCCTCAACTTCTTACATACTGTACGACTGTCCAGCACTATCACCTCACCAGGCCCCTTCAATTAATAACAAAACAGTCACCAACATTTCTAATTCCTTCCAATATGTTTGGCTTTCGCCCGACTGCATCAGTCTTTTCCTATCAGACGTCTACAAAGCTTTCATAGAAAGAAAATTCGCTGTTGCTACATTTGTTGACGTCTCCTCTGCGTTTGATAATGTCCACCTTCCTACTCTATGCGCCAAGCTTCTTGGGCTTAACGTTCCATCTAATTTCATCTTTCTGATCCTAAACTTGTTTCAAAATAGATCCCTCTTCCTCTCTACTCCCTCCCGTGTCATTTCCAGATGCATCCACCGGGGACTTCCTCAGGGATCATGTCTTAGCCCCACTCTTTTCAATATCTATCTCCTTAATATTGCTTCCCTCCCTACGATTTCGTCCTCTCTCCTTTTCGCAGACGATATCCTCATATACTCCAGTTGTAATGATGTGGCCGTCGCCAACGAAGAGATCAATAACTCTTTATCTATCCTTAGTATCTCCCTCGCCTCAATTCACCTCTCTCTCTCTCCTTCTAAGTCCTCTTCTATGGTGTTCTCCCTCCGTCCCTACAATCAAGCTTTGGTAAATATTATTTCATCTAACATTCCGATTCCGCTCGTCAGCTTCTTCTGCTATCTTGGTGTTATTCTCAACAGCCGACTCACTTTCTATGAACACATCAACTATCTCTACAATTCTTCCCTCAAAAGACTCAATCTCCTGAAAGCCCTATCGCCATCCAAATGGGGTGGTGACCCTTCCATTCTCCTAATCCTTTACAAAGCTATAATTCGTTCCAGAATCGATTACTGCTCCTTCATCTATGGAAACTCCTCTAAATCTCTCCTCACCAAACTGGACAAAGTTCAAAACTGCTGCCTTCGGTTGTGCATTGGAGCGCTAAAATCTTCTCCCATTCCTGCTATCCTCTCTGAATCTGCTATGCAACCACTGTTTATCCGCAGATCGCAGCTTGGTTATAATTTTCTAATTAAACGGCTTTCTGTGTCCTCATCTAATCTTATCTCTTCCTATCTTAGTATTAAAAACCAATGGCGTTTTGCTCCTTACAAAATCCCAATCCTTTCTCTCGTAGCAGCTCGAGTCTCCAATTTTTCGCCTTATCTCTTTTCTTATTCCAAGCTTTCTTACTTTTCCCATGACTTTACCAGCATTTGGCAGACTATTAATCTCTTCTCTCTCCCTCTCCAAACCAGCTCGATCGCACATTCTTCAATCCAAGCCGAATTCTTCCACATGCTGGATACATCTTTCCCTTCTCATCTAACATTCTTCACTGACGGTTCTAAAAACGAAAATGGGGTGGGCGGCGCGTTTACCTCCCTCTCACTTAATCACTCTGAGTCCTTCAAGCTCTCTTCCTTCTGTTCTATCTTCACAGCGGAGTCTATCTCCATTTTACGCGCAGTCTCGTTCATCCCATCCATGAGAGAGATCAGTAAATGTCTGATTGTCTCCGATTCCAAAAGTGTTCTTCAAGCCATCTCTTCTCCTCCTTCTCATTCCTCTAACTCTATCATTCTTTTAATTCGTTTTCTTATTTCCAATCTACTTTCATCCCGTTCCATTACTATTGACCTTTTGTGGGTTCCTAGTCACTCTGGCATCGAGGGCAACGAGTTAGCGGACTTTTTAGCCCGTTCGGCCGCCCGCGATGGTCCTTTATTCTGCAAAATTCCTACCTCGGACATCCTTCTTCTTTCCTCAGCTAATCATTCCCGACTATGGTCGGACATCTATCCTTCTCTATTTTCTAATCCCGCCTCTCATTATCTTCAAATTCAACCGGTTCCCTCTTCCCAGCCGTGGTTTCAATCCTATTCTTATCAACGCTCCGCGATCATTTCCTTAATCAGACTGCGTATTAATCACTCACTTCTACCCTCTTCACGTTTTCGTTTTTCCCTGTCCCCTTCATAATTCCATCTCACCTCTCATATGTGATGCAAACCACATCTTCTTTGAATGCCCTGCCCTTGATTCCGAGCGCTTAGTTTTGTACTCGAAAATCTTGGCACTGGGTCTTCCTGCTCCGTATAATTCTTCCTTTGTCCTTTCCTTTCCATCTCCAGATATAATCCCTCTACTCCAATCTTTCCTAAGCTCTATTTCTAATCGTCTCTTTATTTAACCCCTTCCTTAATTTCTGTTGTTGTTAGGTCAATGCCGCTGGCGCGCCAAAAAAGAAAAAAAATAACATTCTTGAGAATCCCCCCCCCCCCCCCCCCAATGCAATTTTATCTGTAACACAATTTATCAGAACTAGCGGAATAAGCAGATATCTATAAAAACAAACTGCGCACCCTCGTATACTGTAATAGCCACAGCAGTTAAACGCGGTACAGCATGTTGCTTTCACAAGAGGAAAAAGGAAAAGAACCGTTATATAATTAGGAGTAGCGAGACTAGAACATTATTAATTACTTGTAGTTGTCATTTCATCGCGAAGTTAATCACACGGACGACTGCTACAATGGGTTTCAAGGCAAAAAATGTTTTTTATTATTATTATTATTATTATTATTTTTTTGGTTTTGTTACGAAAAATGTATCTTTTTTATTGTTGTTTGATGGCGAATAACAAAATATCTTGTCTGCATATCCTGAGAGAACCTGAGAAGGTTCGAAAAAATTTGATCACGTGTTTTTTTTATTTATTTTTTCTCATTCAGGTAGATTTTATTAAATAAGAAAGCCTCTGACGGAATCGGAAACTTTAATTTCTTGGCCATCCCAAAAATACAGAATTCTACGTTTTTCTCTTGCTTCGTGTAATTTTTATTTGCAATCATGAGCTCCAGACGAAATGGGGCCAAGTACTCTGTATCTGTGTAATAAATTTTAAGAAAGACGAAAATACTTTCAAGTTCATCTCGTCGTCGGATGAGAGTGTAAGCCATAATTTATTATTTAGCATATGTTACCAGTCCGAAATTGTGAGACTAGCTGAAATTCTTAATCCCGACTATTCAATACAGATGATGAGACTGAAGTGGTGATCGTAGAAGACAGCGACGACGATTGATGTTTTCGATTTTATTTTTACACGGCGAGTTGAAATAAATAGGTATTAGACTTCTTGCCTTCTTACTTGAGAGTACGCCTAAGTGTATAGTGTACATTTGTATTACCAGCTCGTTTTGACTTAATTTTAGAGGGTTGTGAGGTGCTACAAAGGTCTATAAGAGGGCTCAAGGGAGTCTCGGTGCTTCTTGTCCATGGATAAACAGCTTCATTAGCAATAAAATTTTCACGTACCCTACGTTTTTGCTAATTTTGACAATGACCAATCGAAAACTTTTTTCTGACCGCAATATATATGTTATTTAGATACATCGAAAAATGGCAATTCCATTTTTGCGAGCGTGTATTTCCACTAGTAAAAATTACGAACAATGTTAGAAAGTGTCATTTGAACGGTGTGAAATATGATGACAAGGGGTTGTTAATTTTTTCTAAGATGTCATGTGTATATAAAATACTGAAAAATTTAGAAAAATTGGTCAGCTTACGCTTGAGAAAAAAACATTAACTGCATTTCAGCAAAAAGTGAGTTTTTTTGAAAACTAGAGGAGTGAGCGATCTGAAACTTTTGTCACTAATTTTCCTTGGTGGTACCCACTTACCGCCCAAATATTAACTCGATAGCTGTTCAAGGCTAATTTACCATTCCCATATGGCCTTTGCTTTTCACATTCTCGGCAGCGCTTTCGGGTTAAAGTGTACGTGTCAAAGTATTTTTTATAGAAAATATTACAAATGAATTTACTATAAGAGCATTCCTGACCCGGAACCACTAAATTATTGTGTGTATGTGCGTGTGTGTGGTGTGTGTGTATAAAAATAATATAGGTGAGAAATTTCTTACTATACACAAATCTATTAATTCGAGCGGATTATGCGCAAATTGATAAAATGTTTTGCATTTATTACTTATCTGCGCTGAGGCCGAGTTAGTATTATCAGTAGCAGGACTCAGTGCATATTGGTCTAGCGAGAAAAGTATAAAAATGTGTATGTTTTTAATGTCTCTTTTCTTTTCTTTCTCTACATCTTTTGATTCATTTATCGTATGATAGTGCCCTGGGGCTTTCTATTTACAGTGCAGCTTGATGACATCATTGACATATCACGTACATGAGTCAGGTGATGAGAGTGCAGTGGTAATATGGGTATTAATGGATAATAATGGCGATTGGTTTATTTTAGGATTTGCGGTAAAGGGCACATGTGCCGGATAGTGATGGTTTTTTGCTATTTTTTTATTCTTTCGGCTTAAATGATGACGGTTATTTTGCAACAACGCAAGTTCAGCGATCCAAGTTTTTCGCATCAGCACACGCTGATCTCCCTTAAATTAAACAAGCTATTCAGCGAATTTACCACGTCCCGTTAGAAAATAAAAAGCGGGCAGTAATTTTTAAAGACACTTCCGTTCCATTATCAAAAAAAATGTCCACCTGCCGTGTCTATGTTTCTCTCACCTATCTTGTTCTATATTCTAATAATGGTTTTTCACTGCATCTTTGATGATTCCTTTTCAGGTAATTTTTACTTTGTGATTGATGGCTAGTACTCTGACGGGAGAATAATTACGTCAATCAGGAGTGTACCCTTTGTGAAATGGTTGTTAATGCGCTTTTACTTATATTTATCAGATTTTTTTTTAAACTGGAAAATTAATTTTTTTGTTATTTTGAAATTTATTCTATGAAATTTTGTAATAATTTGCTTTTGTTTATGGATTAATAGGTTTTTTGATTTATATTTATATGTATATATATATATATATATATAGCATAATACCCTCGTACTGTGTTTAACTTAAACGACTATCATAGTATGCGAATGTGTGTGGATTCATTCTTATAGATAGGTGACTATTCTGGTATTTTTACTGAAATGTGCAACAAATGCAATCGTAGTCGACGAATTCGCAAGAATGCTAACAACTGTTTTATTATTTATAAAAGGGGGCTGATTGTATGAGAATGCTAAACAATTACAAAGTATGTGAGAAGTAGAAGGGGCAACACTCTGATAACAGAATAGACAATTATTTGGGGGGGGATCTTTGGAAAATAAAATTATGCGACAAAGATGTGTGTTCCATACACAGGTGGCTAGGGGCGCAGAAATCTCTGCGAGAAATGACTTCTTCTGGCCTATCGAACGTGAGCGCGTTAATAATATGATTATTTTTCACTACGAGAAAATCGTTCGATTTCAAACTTCTTTTTCAATTCTAACGATACTATACCTGTAATAAAGCGTATAACTCTACTGCTAGGGAATTAAATGCCATAAGCGTGAATACAAAAGAGCGAACAAAGTCGATTTTTCTGATTGGTAAAATGATATTATTAAAAGGGTGACTAGGCCGTTAATTCAGAAAAGGCGAAAGATTGCTTAATGACGGGGATAATTTGAGTATTTGTAATAAGAGCGGGCTGTGTGAAGGGAAAATGAATATACCGCGCTAAAGCATATCACTCCGCCGATGGCGAGACTTCGTACATAGTCTATCGCTATCTAATGTGTTTTCATTATGAAAGAACTTTTTTATAGAATAGCAGTCGCATGAATGCGTTTAAGTACCTGTCCGATTTCCACGAACTACTCGGTTGATTGATACTACATGTTTTTTTGGTTCGGTTTATTGCATTTTTCTTCGTTTTCCTAAAAAGGTAGTGTTATTTTCCTTTTAACATTCCTTTTAATATTCCTTTTCATACACAAAATTAAACATTGTTGTAACCTTTATATCGAAAAAAATAACGAATAATTACAGCAAATCCAAGGGGAGTAAGAAAAAAAATAAAATAAAATAAACATCTCATTCTAAAATAAAGCATCCACATTAGGAACGTCGATTCAGCAGAATGTCCCGAGTAGAAAGGCTAAAGAGAAAAGCACGCATTAGTAAAAGCACAGATTTAGATGTTATCTAAGCACCCGAACGTAGGGATTTATCGCTCATCTTTTTTTCTTTTTAATTTGTTTATTTTGCAACCACGATATCCCAATATAGTCGTGATATACGCAAAATATTCTTAGCAATAATTAAGGACTGTTATTATTTCTAAACAACATGGCTGATTTTAAGAGTTTCATTACAGCTTTAAAATTCGACTTATTAATACTAGAGGGAATCGCCATTAATTTTCCTACAATGGATATTATGTTTTTTACGAACATGACAATTAAGTAGGTGCACTGTGAAACAAGGCATGGAAGACCGAGAATACACATTCATGTCGCAAAATGCACACAACTGTCATCGCTGACAATGTTAACTCTTTTCTCATAGAGACAAAAATGATCCTTAATCGGAAAGAGCCTGACTGGTGAAGTAACTCTAATGTCCAAATTTTTTAAACCAAACCTTACTTTTATACCAGGAAGAAACAGGTACGTTTGCCTACCAGTAGTTTGCTTATTCCAACGATCCTGCCATACGTTGTTGACTAATGTGTTAATATAGTCTTTAAAACTTTTAACATCAGCAAAAACTCCATCATATGTTACGTTCGTTTCATAGAACTGAGCATAAAGGTCATAGTAACTAGAGCTTTAATCAAATTCTGTCTAACTTGCACATCCTAAATTCAGATGTTAACACCGCCTTGAACAATCATAAATCTCTATGGGGTAGAGGGCAGTGATCACTGGAGCCGCTGCTGTCGACACAATATTCCATATAATGAGCCAACGTTGGGCAATATTTTTCTTTGTTTATTTATAATAGATTTGAACGCTAATTTTGTTTTAATTTTAATATGTATCTACTTGGCATCATAATTATAGATAGATTGCACAATTCCATTATACATTATAGCTCTTCCCTTATATTTAACACCTCCAATATTTGGTTGAAGTTTTAATAACATATAAAATACTTTATTGACTTTGTCATTTAAATATTTTTAATATGACGATTAAATTTAAGTTTATTATCTATAATTATTTCGAGATATTTAATAAATTTAACAATGGGTATTGTTTTTGATCGTAAAGCAGTTTATTAACTTTAAGTTTAGCCCTAAAATTTGTACATGGTTTATTTTAGTCAATATCATCATGGCTTTTCTACGGAAAACTCAAGCCGCAGTCAGAAAATATGTTATTTACCTCGTGACGAATAACACTATTAATTATCGATTTCATTTGTATTATTTAGAGTTATTACACAGCGCACAAATCATCCGCGCAACTAACAAATTTAGCCAAAATTTTATATTTTATACAGAATTCATGCACAGTTTTGTGAACGCAGGAATAGAGCACATTCCAGAGTGTCGGTCCCAAGACCGAACCCTGAGGAACACCACAGCTTATATTCTTTTCAACTGAAAAGTTATCTAATTTGATTCTAGCTTTGCTTTCTGTGAAAGGTAGTCAATAATTAAGTTTTTATAATTGTTCCTCCGTTAATTTTATATTGTTTAAGAATTTCGATGATCTTGGAATGCCCGCAGTTGTCGAAAGCGCCCTTTACATCAAAAGTAATCACCACGTTGATTTCATTAAAGCGCCGTCAATATATGTAGTTATATAAACATCTGATAGCTGCTAACGACCACAACGAAAAACAAACTGCGTTTTATGAAGAATGTTTTTCATAATCCCGCAACAATTCTTCGTTAATTATTTTTGCGAGCACTTTACTAATGCCATTTAACAGGGGTGATTCGCCTCTACCCGCTGCATATTGTCAATATTCGGTTGGTTGAGAAGTCAATGGTTTTCCAGGCTTTAGGAAACATCTGGCATTTAATGCAATTTTCGGAAATTATTATTCGGAATAGTTCGGGACCTTTGATGGGAATCATCTTGATTATTGCGTTAGAGGTACGATCACTAGCCGGCGATTTTTTATTATTAATTTTATTAATTATAGTTGTAATTCCAAATTATTAATATTAAAATTTCCCAATTTTTCCGACAATTTTTAATTCTTGGATAACAAGATCCCTTTTGTTGGGGAAAAAGTTATTGAGCAGAGCAGTACCCTTTTATCTTCATTTTTTCTAATTATTACGTTGGACACTTTTAAAGCTGGAAATTGAAATTTTCTAAACTTTTCAAAAACTATTTTATAGGGGTTGCCTCAGACCTTCGAGTCTTCAACAGATCTTTTCAATCTATTAAATTTGGTTGTCTCGATTAATTTTTTTGTAATTCTTATTCGGTTCTTTTAATATTATTTTATAAATAATGCGTTTTACTATCCATTGTGTACTTTTATTCAGTTTTTTTCCTTACTCAATTTATAGTCATTTAAAATTTTTCTAATTTAGGGTTCTACCCCAGTCGTTATAATTATTTCTTTTTGCTATATTGCAGAATTGATTCAGTTATGAATTTTCGAAATTTAAAGATCGTGAGCGGTAATCGTATTTTTGATGCGTTCTTTCGCTAAAGCAAGTACATTAGTGTATATTATTCTTTTTAATTTTTCATAATCAACAGAATACCGCATAGAAGTGTTCTCCAAATGAGAAAAAAAGCAAAATAAAGAAATATTGCTAAAGATGAATAACGTGAAATGTACAATATCCGTGGCCCCAAGGGAGATCTAAATGAGTGAGATTTTGACACCTAAAAAAGTATGATTTCGCGACACTTAAAAGGATGACATATTTAGATACCCAAACGGAGTGAAATTTAAATATCTAAAAGAGTGAGGTTTAGACTTGAAAGGTTCTAAGATTTAGGTCCCTTTCAGACTATAGTATCATCGTATTTTTTTTGTGATATTCATCATTACCGATATGGACATTCTTTTTTCTTAATTAGCAGATGGACGATAGTTTCCCCGTTTAATTATTTGGGTAATGCATAATCTAAATCGATGTCTTTGCTTTGTTTTTCGTCTTTAGCCATTTTACTACTAAAGATGGGGCACTTCGCCGAATTTTTTTAAAGATGCTTCTTATTGGCTACATCATTTTCATTATTTGTTTAATTAATTAACAAACGGGAGATATACCATTATATACTTTATACATTATAGTTTGCAACATTAAAATGAAACGAAGCTCAAATTAATCTAAATAATATACAGCTTTCACTTGTGTAAACTTGATCGACGACTGTTTAATCATTTTTCCCAATAACGAACTACGCAAATAAATAGAAGAATAAAATAAATAAATGGGAATATTTTCAAATCGCAGACAGATATTAAGCTCTATTCTTACGATATAGATTAATTTTAGCACTACTAGCTTACGATTAGCAACTATTTCTTCTATCGATTTATGTTCTAATAAGTGTTACGTAATATGAAAACCCAAAAAACGTTTTCCGTCCAATTAATTATTGTAGTTTTTTTAAATGTAATTAATTTCATTTGGTTTGAGTATCCTTATATCTGTAATAAAGTGTCTAAAGTGATGCGTATATTTTTACTTTTTATCTTCTCAAAAACAAAAAAAAATCTTCTCTAATTAGTATTATTTCTGGTTTTTTGTTTTTTTTTTGCAGTTTACAAGGTAATAGGCGGTTTTTTTTTATCACCGCTACGTTCGTACTTGTCAAAAGGATAAGGCAAGAAAAGAGAAAAAAATGACAGGCGTGTAAAGGTAAATGACCGTTTTGGTAGGATTTTTAAATAAAAACGCTGTAGAAGGATGGTGTTCATTACAGTGAGAACAGATAATTACACCGAATAACGAGTTTAGTCGCCCCTATGGTGTACCGAACACGATAAAAAGAGCTACATTACTAGGGCTTCCTGATTCTTTTTAACACTAGGGCTACTACCAAATTTTACTTTCCATTTTCAGTTAATTATTTAAATATACGTAATACCACATATATATATATATATATATATATATATATATATATATATATATATATATATATATATATGTTAATGTATATACGCATATATATGAAACTCAGCCCTTCAGCTGCTTTAACCACCAATCTGTTTTCTTCTAAAATTCTTCTGGAAAATCGTTAATTACGTCATTCTTTCGCGTCGTTTGTTTAAAAATTTTTTAGAAATTACGCATCATTCAACCTTTGTTATTTAAAGTAACGGGTCATAATGATGGGACAAGAAATATACCCTACGTTAAGAATGACCTAGTCATTAATATCATTATTCCCATCTGTATTAAGAGCTTGCTCTTGTCGTTATTGCTTTAGAGCAGGGCTGGCCAACCCAAATGATCTTGCGGGCCACTTTGGAAATATATCGTAACTCCGCGGGCCGCATATAAAATCATATATCCCCCCATATTAGATTTAGACTCACTGTAGACACATACATTTAAGAGTGAAATATAAAACTTGTTATATTAAATGTTTCAACATGCGCGTATATTATGAGTTCGCAGAACATAATTTTTTACTACTTTGGCTATCTCGCGGGCCAAAAAAATGTTCAAGACGGGCTGCATGCGACCCTCGGTCCACGGGTTGGCCACCCCTGGCTTAAACCATTACCTTTTCCATTTTTTCCTACCTTGCGCCATATTTTAATTTGTTTACATGCCATTAGAGTGTTCATTTTTATTTGTTCTCACCGTGTATTCCGAGCCCTCGCTTCCCCTTCCCTTCTAATTTGTCCCCAATTATTGTGGTTATGAAGATGTTGTGAAAAATCGTCTCTTCTTTGCTGTATTATTTTTATCAGCTTCCTCTTTTCATCAACCATCTTTTTTTCTGTGTCCGTAAGATTTATATCGTGCGGCGCCATCCCGACATTTCGAAGGCCTCCAATCGATCCGTAAGATTCTTTGTTATCACCCATATTTTCAAGTCGTATAATAAAATACTCCATATGGGTCATTAATATATATATATATGTATGTGTATATACATAATTATGGTCACTCCACTTCTGTTAGGGAGTAACGTAGTAGAGAATTCTTATATGTATTCAATGCATTGTGGCTTTACTACATTGTGGGAAACGATGAGTACGGTTGGCAGTGCGTGTGTGTATGTGATGCCGGGCTTCTGTGTGAGTGTGACTTTTTCGGCTAATGCTCGCATTAACCGCTAAAGGGGGATTTCACACAGATCCGATAAGATCGATGTGCGCTTCGAATGCAGAATCGCCTTCGTAAATTTCGGCGTTGTTAGTTCTTCTGGTCGGAGCGGATTTATACCGAAAAGCATCCGCGTCAGAGTAGTTTATAGTCGTGCGTATCTAGTCGCAATTGTTGAATAATAAAACTTTTTAGTATTTCTTTTTTCTTTAATTTATTGCGTATTTCTTCGTTTGTTATAATTTGCATGTCAAAAGAATTTATTCGCCGAGAACAGCCAGAATATTGTAATTTTTTTGTATTTATGATAAGACTACCACCAGTTAAGGAGAAAGACGTACAGCAAGGCGTATCTGGCATAATACTAGAAGACTAGAAGACTAGAAGACAAAACAATATTTCACCGCGTCGTCAGCAATGTAATAAATTAATATTCCAAACAAAGCGGCAGAATGCTTCTCCGATTATATGATCAATCTGAGGCCTCTTGCTGCGGAAATAAATGACTGATTATGGGAAAGCAGTTTAAACGAGCAGTTGTTAGAGTACCGCCTCTTTGAAGGATGCATCCCCGGTATTCGTTGTGACGAAAACGCGGAATTATTCGCTCAACGTCTCTCGAGAATATTCTAACCGAATAACATGCAGTCCAAAGTAGTATTTAATAGAGCGGAATTGCCTAAACAACCAATCGAATTTGTTACTCCGTTCAAAGTAGCAGGTGAGATCGAGAATAACATCAATTTTAAAAAATCGTTAAGAATCGATGTGAGACCATTATTAAAGCAATTTTGTCAAGGAAAAGTATTTTATACTGCTCGCATTTAATGCTTTTGTATAGTTAGAGCATGTATGAAAGTGCTTTAAATTGGCCAAAATCATTATACTCAAGAAGCCAAACAAACCAGCGGAAAAGGTCAAAGTTACTCTATTAACTTGATCATTAGTTTGGCTTTCGCAGCAAACAACTGACATCAAAAGAAACAGCATTTAAAGAAAAGAAATACTACTCAACTGTGTTCCCCGACATTTGTGCATTTGACCACTTATTTTCTAATTAAGTGGCGGTTTACCAATTACCTTGTGTCTTATTTTACTGTCATATTTATCTGATTGTTGGAATCACATGAAGAGGCTACAACAGCACTTTGTCCGATAAAAGCAGGTGAAGATAGTGTCTTAGGGAGCCTATCCAGTACTTTTATTGTATACAGCGGATATACCATCGTTACCGGATACGACAACTACGATGTCACTAACGATACAGTAATATTATCATTCGGGCTAAAGCGAATAACATTCTGCAGCATGCTCTTAAGTGTTGGAAAATGCCGTTAAATGTGAACACAAATCAGTACATGACACTTTTGCTTTACGTAATCGGGATCCGTGTTATCTAGAATCATTATTAATAAGCAGCAAGTTCGCCTATTCTGCTAAGTACTTTTGCCCAAGTATGAGAAAAAAAATGTCAAATGTACTGCCACTCTAAAACGAAGCTGGAGAGCAAACTTCTAGTATATAAAACCATTATACGTCCAATATAGACCATTATAGAATACAAATATTGGAATGTGCTAAAGCGCTGAATCGAAAAATAATCCAAACGGCTCAGAATAAGTTTCATCTATTAATTACTGACGCTTTTCGGTATCAACGAAATGATGTATTTCCATGCGGATTTGTAGATGGGTCAACGAAGTAATACGTGATTTTTCTGGACAACATCAGAAACAGCTCCGTTATCGTAATCTGGAGGCTTCGGCACTCTACAGATCTGGATTTAAGAAGACTCAAACTTCGTAAAACAGAGCTTAGCCACTATTGCTGTGCTATTTTTTTGGGTACTGTTTATGTACATTAGATCTAAGAAAAGCAGAAATAATGTAGCTGTCCTTATCAGGAGCTATATTAAAGAAAAAATAATAGTTCCGTCATCTGTCAAAAAGTACACCGCAAACGAATGGCGATCAGGAAAATTAACCAACTAATAAATTTAAGCTACCGGTCCTGAGTCAGTTAATGAAGGATTACCGTCCTCAAAACAAGTATACACATTTACATAACTGATAACATAGAAATGAAAAAAGCAACATGTTTTCTCGTACGAATTAATAACATTACCGACATAACCGTGAAATGATAGTTCAGCTAGACATTAAAACATTTCAGTGTTATTTCCACGCTAAAAATCGCAAAAGTCGTTTTATTTCAGGTTGCCGTAAAGTTCTACCCGAAACTGGCTGAAAATTAAAACGATCCGACTTCGTTTGAATTGTATTATTACTTATTTTCTCAAACATAGCGGAGCGCCAAACCTTTTTTTTTTATTTTATTTTTTTTTATTTTAAAAATAAGTTGCGGATCTCACAGGGCAAATATGCCCCCGTTGTGTAAGTGCCCAACACTCTGATCAACGTTTATTAAACAAAGATACAAATTACAAAAATTACAACTATTTTAACTTATTCCATAAATAACAATACTAATAAACCTAACATTATATTTAAGTAAGAGTATATATATATATATATATATATATATATATACGTATGCCAATACGTAACATGCTGCGTAATACGCATTTGTACACCGGGACATGCGGACAGTTTAATATTTACATGATCTTCTGTGAGAACTTAAAATCCAAAAAGGACACGATAAAGTCAAAACCAAAATCCGCAAATAAAGAAGAATTAAAAAGGGTAGTGAGATAAAGGACGTAACTTGGTCTTCAGTCTTTGCACCATTCATTCCTTCAAGCATTTTTACACTTCCTTTTTCCACACATTGATTTTTCCCCCCTTAGTATATGATTAGGGATTTTACTTATTTAAATTAATTAAAACTGATCCATCAGTGTTATCAATTCGGAGATCTACACCGCGTGGGGATAGATGTAATATCTATTACTTTGGTACCTTATAACACTCTTTAGTTCTCCGGGTATTGGAGACGGCTGAATATTTCTGTCCGCAGCTGGAGTCAGAAGTTTGCATGCTGTTGAATTAGAAAGAAGAAAGAGCTGGTGCTGATCGAAGAGTTTCTATTTATTAATAAATAGTGGCCATTAGTACGAATCTTCTGTGTAGCTTTGTCCGTACTTCATTAGTTGAGTAAGACAATGTAGATGTAATTAGTGCTGAATCCTTATAGCGGAACGTACGATGCTTTTTCAGAAAAGCTCGCTATCAATATATCGCAAATAAAACTTCTCCAGCGTGGTTCCTCTGATAGAAGCGGTATAGACTTTTAATCGTCATACTGATTGAGTAAAAGTTATTGCATATGATTAACATCTTTCCTGCATTTTTATTAATGTTAACTAAAAGTATAGCTAAACCTAAAAGAATCGAGAGAATATTATATTGAAGAAAAAGTATCTTCAGGAATAATTTTAATAGAAGGAAATGAGAAAATACAAGCAGCACTATGCGGTAGTCAAGTTGTAACAACGAAGAATAGAAAGAAGATTGCTGGGTAGAGAAGGCCACACACTTAAATAAAATGTAATCAGCATTACAAGGAAAGGGAAAGGACAAAATGATGTAGATGCAGGTGAAAACCAAGAAAATGATGTAGGAAGGAGACTGTAATTAAAGGGAAGCAGACAGATAGCAGAGAAAGAACAAGAACAAGTGTATAGCTGGAATACATAGCGGAGCTATACGATGACGAAAGACGACCAAAGCAAATTAACAGCAGAACAGAGGAAAAGGAGTCGAAAATAAAAATGTCGGAACTGGAAAACCCGATTAAAAAAGCAAGAAATAATGAAGGAATAAGCCGTAATTCTATCAAAATTCGCTTTTTTTTTTTTTGTATTTCAGTTGTGCGAATTCGTAGAATATATGCGTTTGTTTCTATGCTAGTCTTATTTTACTGGACACATGACGTGTAGGCTCCGTGATGATATCTCCTCTACGGAGAGATCACTGCCGTTCCGGTGGCGTCATCGCGATTTAATTTGAGTCGGCCATCGATGAGGAGAGTTTTTTCGGTATTCTTAATTTTTTTTTTGTCTTCCTCAAATAAAATTACCGAAAGCCTACCGGGAGAACCTCACCTGAGTGTGGCACTCTAGGTGTTTCCGCCCCCCCCCCGATTTTTTTAAGCGGAATTTTTTTTCCCGCAATTTTCGGAAGCTAGTCCGCAAAAGATCCGGTTCATCACAAATGGCTTTCGGAATCAAGGAGCCCGAGATTTATCACAATATGATAAAGGAAAGAGTCCTAATGACTTCAAAACTCTGACGTTTATACCAATTCCTAAAAAGATAACGTCAAAGACATGCGCCGAGTATCGAATAATCACACTGATGAGCCATACCGTGATGAAGATACTTTTCTCGATAATTAACGCCAGAATCGAACGGAAGTTGGATGACACGCAGCTTCTTCTTTCTTCTTTATAGTGCCATACTTAATTTCTGAGCGTTGGCGACTACCTCTATTCGTATATTTCAGCTGTACAGACATAGGTATATAGTGTGTTCATAGCAATTGTTTATATACAGTACGAATGTGTACATACGCAAGACTACATTCCGGAACACTGATTAGTAATCGTTTGATTTACATCGTTTTACGAAAGTGCAGTCCTATTTATGCCTTTTATGTGCTAAACTAGCGCGCATATTATACGTGGTGGGTTTGCCATTACCTTCCACCTAATTGATTATTAGCGAGTATTTATAATTTAATTATTTGTAACGCAGCTTAGTGAAACGCAATACGGGGTCGTCGCTAAAAAAAAAAAGAGACCCCAGGGTCGCGATAGCCTTACTTAAAGCAGTAGTGCACAACGATTGCTCAATACGGGCTGAAATGTGAATGCATGTTTCATCGACTACGAAAAAGCGTTAGACAGAGTAAAGAGTTGATACGAATCCTACAAGAGTACAATATTGACACAACAAAGACCTGCAATTAATTTAAAAAATATATACCGGGGGACAGTTTGCGAGCGTAAGAGTAAAAGATGAAGCCTCGGCCAGAAGGTGCCCGATAAGAAAAGCGGTGAGACAGTGTGACGCCCGCTCTCGCCGAGACTATTTAACATATACGCAAAGGAAATTTTGAAAATCGTAATGATGGAAAATGCCGGCGTCAAGATCAACGGATACTCGATAGGATGTATGAGCTACGCAGACGATAACTGGAAATTATGTAGAATAAATTAAACCGAGAAGGAAAGAAACTAGATATGAAAATAAATGCTGAGAAAACTCACGCGGACCACCTACGACGATTCACAATCTAAGCTAAAAGGTCAAGGTGAAACAGATGAGACAGCTGAAGGGTTCTGATATATTATTTAGGAGCCCTAACGATGGCAGCGATATTAAAGGAATTCGATCGCGCATTGGAACGGCTGAACATGCATTTATCAATCTGCAGGCTCCATTACAAGATCGAAAACTAAAAATTAAAACGGATACTATAAACCGATGTAATGTCGATATTAAAATATCGCTCAGAAACATGGACGTTGAACGCGGAAAGCAACAATATGCATTTCAGATGTGGACGTTCAGACGAATGTGTATTTCGTGGAAAGAGAAGAAAACGAATAATGGAACGCGCCAAAAAAAAAGCGAAATGAAAAAGATCTTTGGTAGATGATGCTCAGAGAAGGAAAATATGTGGCGCACAAAATTAGACAAGGAGGAGATTACTCACACTGGCCATAGAAGGAAAGTTCGAGGGGAAAGCGTTATGAGGAAGAATAAGACTGAAGATGGCGAACACCGGATTTGAGCGAAAAACGCTCAAGCATTATGATTAACATAACAATCGATTAAATGTGTTGGCGTATGCAGTCTTTGGTAAACAGAGACGCTACGTGACGACGACGACGATGATCGGGCGTAGCTGATTGGTTAATTGAGTTTCGTTCGAGTAAAACCGGGTTCGAACATTGCTGAAAAAAAAAAAAATCTACTCTCAGTAGGTTAAGTTGACGCGCCAAAAACAAAAAGAACCCACCAAAATCAAATTTTTGAAAATTGGACTGAGAAAGGACACAAAAGAAGTATAGAACGCGTGCATATTTTTTCCGTTTCTTTGCCTTATATCATCCATTTTTAACGTTTCGTACGAATTTACTTCGGTCGCGTTTTCGTTTTCCCCATCATTTTTTGCTGATACGTTAAAAAAGTCGTTTCCGTGCGTATTATATACATTGTAAGTTTTGCTATATCGATAATGGGGACATTTATTTTTAAGGTTTAATTTCAAGTTTAGCTACAATTTTCATATTGTTGTTTATTAGATTATGTCTGTACACGTTTAATAACATTAATTTTAAGTAATCTCACGTAGGGGGTAACATCGATTCTGTCAGATAAACTGTAAATTATTAGTAAAACGTTTAATACGTTTATTGAATAATAAAGAAGTTGTTTAATATATGACGAATAAAATGAAAAATAATATAAAAAAGCATATTAAATTTCTTTTAATAATTCTTCTAAAAATATGGATTAAAAAAATAGAAGTTTCTTACGGAAGTTATCAACAGAGTTAATTTAGTAATTTATAATATCGCCGATTCGTTTTTATGTCGGACAACATATTAATTTCTAGTATTACCTTTAATGGAGACGTCATGAAGAGTTTTCCCCTTCAATATTTGATTATCGGTAGAGGAGGAAATCGTGCAAAGCCAGAGGCTAACACTTAAACAGCATGGCCGATTTTGACAGAAATGGCTCTTGCTGATTCTATTCGGTATTTATTTAAATTCATTACAAAAGAATTAAAATTAATATTCGATCAGCGCTGAACTGCGTTTTTTCCCTTTTTCCCCTATCTTAGGGACTTTTTGTACTTCCAAAAACGGCAAACGAGCTGGGGGGTCCGTGTAAAATAATGCGCTTTTTTTTTCTTTTTAGGATTCTGTAATAACATACGGAATAATCCTAATAAGATGGTACACACAAATGACAAAAATATCAAATAAAAATCAATAACTCTGGAACGGTTTAATTTATTAATTTCAAAATTTGAAACATAAACCACAATTAAAATTCTCTTTAAAACGATCTATAACTTGAAGATGACCGATTACCCTGGGCGGCAAAAAACCCAAAAAACCGTCAAGAATATATAATATGGTATATAAAACGACCTCAAAAATCACCTTTAAAAAAACCATAACTCGTCACTAGATAAACTTATAACGCTGAAATTCAAAATATAAACTACAATGCAGGAGTACTTTCATAAAATCAAAAAATCATGTTACAAAAGTTATGTAAAGTTGCCCAAAAGTTCAAAAAAGCGCACAAAATGACGTGTCCCCCCCCCTAGCGCCGCGAATATTATAGCTAAAAATTTTGAACACGATTAAAAAGATGCGCATCCCCGTATATTTCTCTAGTTTGAAACATCCGGCCTTCCAACTTTAAACTTGGACCTTCGGGGCGCCGACAACGCGAAATTTTGGAAAAAAATATTTTTTTTCCCGGGCATGTGGTATATTGTTGGAAAGATTGCTATTTGTCGGGAACGAAACCGTATTTCATATCCTTAACGAAACTTTCCAAGTTGCCGTAAAGTTCAAAAAAGCGCGAAAAATGACATGTCCTCCCGTTTAGCGATGCGAATATTAAAGCTGAAAATTTTAAACGCGGTTAAAAAAATGCGCATCCCCGTATATTTCTCTAGTTTGGATCATCCGGATTTTCAACTTTAAAACTGGACCTTCGGGGCACCGAAAGCTCGAAATTTTGGAAAAAATATTTTTTTCCCCGGGCATGTGATATATCGTTTGAAAGATTACTATTTGTCGGGAACGAAACCGTATTTCGTTTTCTTATCCAAACTTTCGAATTTGCCGAAAAGTTCAAAAGCGCGAAAACTAATATGTAGCCCCCTGTTTGGATCGCGAATATT
The DNA here is from genome assembly GCA_039619475.1 of Icerya purchasi. Taxonomy (NCBI): domain Eukaryota; kingdom Metazoa; phylum Arthropoda; class Insecta; order Hemiptera; family Monophlebidae; genus Icerya; species Icerya purchasi. Next base: position 600,624,642 of record CM077115.1, on the reverse strand, counting down.
ATAGCTATGAATTTTGAATGGGGTTGAAAATATGCTCATTCTGGCATGTTTGCGTAGTTTATTTAAAATGTTGTGTATATATCTAAATAAATTTTATTTAAAATTCGTAATCTAATAAATAGTGACAAACAAGGAAGGCGGTTTAAGTAATAGTATTCAAATATAACTATATAGAAGTTCGGAAAACAAACAAGTACAATTACAAACATTTTTAAATATTTATTGATAATTAATCCTTCCAAAAATCTTGGACTGAATAGCGTTTATTTATTAGAATTTATTTTTTTTTGCAGTACAATATGATGACACTGCGCGATGTGTGTAAAAAAAAGAACTGGACTAAAAATATCTGTTTTGGAATTATTGTTGTTTTGAATTTAGTATTATGTAAATAAAAATTATGGTTATCTTTAACTTAACATACGGAATTCTCAGCGCATGAAACCTCATGCTTGACTGAACTTGTTTTTTTTCCTACCCTGGGCGCGCCTGCGGCCTTGACCCGACAACATGAAAAATTAAGAGTTATAACTAGATAGCCAAGCGGTCAGAAATGGAAAAGACAAAGGACAGCAGCAATGGAATAACTGAAGGCAATGGAAAGGAAAGAATGAATGCGCTGTTTAGGGTAGTATAATAATTATCCGCGTTTTTTTTTTTTTTGTTATCTTTGTCTAGGTTTTGCTCAATATTTATTTATAAAAAATATTTTTTTTTCTTCTTTTTTTTTTTAATATTACATTCAACTGAACTGTAATAATTCCGTGTTAGTTGTACTGCCGGTGTTTGCATTAAAAAAAACAAAAAAAAAAAAAAACGGTAATTAGCAAAAATCATATTGTACATTTCACTTTGTTTCGCTACTTTTAATTCATAATTTACCATAAATTTTTTTGTTTTTATTATTTAAATTTTAACAGCGTGAATAATTGTTATCACCTGTTGCGTTTCGTGTCTCTGTCGATCGCCAATTCATTCACCGCGTACTACCGTTATAATGGCCGCTATTGTTGTTCGCTGTTTGGTAACACGTACGTTCACTCAGTTGTTTTTTGTTTTTTTTTTTTTTTTTTTTCGTGGTAAAATTTAGTCTTTTTTATTCTGATTTCATTCGTAAGCGAAACAGTTTTCTTTTTATAGCAAACATTTTTGTGGTCAGCCAGGAAAGTACTTTAATAGTTTCTCCTTTTGTCGTAAACAGGGGTGGATTATTTTTAACTTGTGGCTTTCTAAAAAAGAAGTTTGTAGGTCACAATGAAACATTTTAATTATTATAAATCCTCCCTTTTTACGCTGTTATTACAGTGAGTGTGATTTGGCGCCGGACTCTAAATAAAATAAATAAAAAAACGGTAAAAATTTTATTTATTAACGAATAGTCGTCTTTGTTTTTTTGTTTTTTTTTGCGCAAAAAGTGTGAGAAGCTTTTTAACATTCAGTGCTCGCTCGCGCATTTTGACGTGAATATTTAGCAGTTTCGTTAATTGCCCCTAGACCTGATTTTCTTGGTTATACGGGGAAAAAAACCTCCTCGTTAAATAAAGCGCTCACATGGAAATGTATGAAATAAGTGCGCAATCGGTCGAAACTCGGTAGCACACCTGCCTAACTCTAGTTCCACCATGCTGAACCCCTAAACATCGGTTCCAACCACTTTCAATTAGTTCCCAGTCGCTAGTTTCAGTGCTATTTCTCGCAGTCGTTTAGTTAACTCTGTTTTAGCAGCAGTTTACACCAGTGTAATCGTGTTTTCTGAATGTGTGTTTCAATGAAAGTTTTAATAACTAACAACAGTGAGACTGCTGAAGGCACATTATAGTAGATACGCCTGTAGGGAATTCGGAAGAAACAAAGACCGACTGATTGTCAAGCAAATGCCGAGATTTTATAAGAAGCTGATCACTAATGCGGAGTAGCCGACTGATTAGAAGTTAAGAAGATATTTTATCATTCAACTTGAAAATTACAGAAAATCCATCTTCCCTATAAAATCTTGAGGTCTAAAATCTTGAAGTATGCCCGTAATATTATTTCCCTGTGTATGCTTAATTCTTCGCGTCACTCTTTTCTTTCTGGAACGTTCTATTCCATTCACTGAGGTAATTATAACCTTATTACATATGTATTCTACACTACACCCGGTGGTACCATTGCTGCTCATTCGTACGTAGCAGTACAATAAAAGATAAAAGATGCGAATAAATGATGAAATATAGAAACGTTACTTGGTTTAAGTTCACTTTCAGACAAATTTACAATACATCAGAAAGTTCAAAAAGAAACCAGCTTAATCTGATTAAATCAATAGAATACAGCCCCCCCCCCGGCAGTATTGATCGTTTTTAGTTGCAATAAATGCGCTAGCTAAGCAATTAAGATGGGCACTAAGTGACCCGTTCAATTTGAACCCGCTAGTATGTCGTGATAAGCTGAAACTAGAACAGCGCACGGCGAAGCAGTCATCATGCGAGCAAGTAAAAAAGCAACTGCGCCAACGTTTTATTGTTAGACTTTTTGCAATTCCTAATTTCACAAATAGCCCCAACATTTTACGCTTTTTATGCTTAATACTTGTTATCGCGTTCACTAATTCCTTCTTCGGCATCGATTCTAAACGATTTTTTTTTTTTTTTTATTCTTTTATTTTCTTTTCCATGTCGATTTTCTAAAACTGATAATATTTTGCTGAATTTTTTTGCTGCTTCGTTTTTATTTTATATTTCATTTTTATCAGTCGTAAATTTCGTTCTTTCATTTCATTCTTCTAGATAAAATTTTGCGTAATATCCTCTTCTCTCCGTATGTGTTCTCTCTAGCTCAGTTTCCTACTGGCTTTACGATAGGGTAGAACGGGCCTAGTTGAACATAGGAGTAAATTGAGCGATCGAAATTGACTCGTCAAATGGCGAAAAGTAGCGGTCGTGAAAGAGTAACTCATCGCACAACCGACACATTTTAATCGTGTGACGTACATGCTCGTTTTGTTTATTTTGCGACGAAAAAGAAAAAAAATTAGTTCCGGTTTGTTTAAAAATTATTCATTTTCGATCACCTAAGTAGGTATATTAAATTTTCATACATCTGTCGTATTTATGATATCTAGAAATGATTTGGTCCTTATTCAAATGGTTTTTTCATAGCCTCGCTTTTTTTCCCCAAATATTTCGGTTGGGGCTTACGGTTCGAAACCAAAGCAACACGTGTTTTTCTGTTATTTTACGATGCAGACAGAAATATTGCACTCCCTCGCAAGATACTTTTGGCTACGAAATAAGCTTACGATATTATACGAAAAACATTGTTGCCGATTCACCGGCCTTAGAACTTAAACACTCTAGTATAAACATCACGAATGGTTTTCAAAAGATGGCTATCTGCCCCACTTAATGCGGACGTTTTTAGTAACGATGAGTTTTCACCACCGTGTCATTTGTAACCGACCACTCGGATGCAGAATTTGTCCAGCTGGAGAAAGATCCTTCAGAGCAAGCTATAATGCTTGCCAGTGAAGCAACCTCTACTAGTAAATCCGAAGAAGAAGCTGCTACAAGCTACAAAAAAGAAAATGTACAATTAGACCCATCTGAGGTATTTTTTCGGGAACTTGTTCGACCATACCTAGAGACGAGTCCAAGAATAGGTGTGTACCTATCAGAAGAAAAGTGGCTATTCTAACAGAACGCTCCAGCAAAAAAGAAAACACATTACAAGAGGAACAAAACAAAAAAATTAAAAAAGTTAAAAAACAAAAGCAAAAACTTGATAAAAAAAAATCGTTGATTTTTAAAAACATTCTCTGGTCAAGTGATGAAAGCAATATACGTAGATAAATACATGATTGCCCGGTTTGCTGCGAAGACTATTCCAAAAGTTTACCGAGGGAAAAAGAGATCCGGTTCCAAGTTTTGCGAGGAATAGGCAATATAAATTGTGCACCAAATGCTAGTATTACTTGCGTACGACAACGACAACGATGAATAATTTCCCCTATGGGTCATTAATGTTTTTTTTTTTTTATTTAAACCGCATCGATCATTACATAACTGTAAAAGTATAATTTTAAGTAGAAAGACACTGAGTCTATTCCAAAAAATTAAACGTATGAAATGTTTTGCTTATACGTTGATTATACTTTTATTTTTAATATTGGAAAAAAAAAAAGTTTTGTTTCACTATCATACCACTAAGAGATTAGAAATAAAAAATTGATCGTAAAATAGCAACTTTATTGCATGCCTAGTAAATATTCACGTCATTAGCTTAATTTTCTAATTGCTCAACTTGCGCCCCATTCACCTTAACCCACCTCCCATAGGGGGGGAAGTTGAGCTTGTCCAACACTTTTTTACTGAAACGACTGTAGCTCTTAAACTTGATTTCTGAGAAATAAATTTCTTAGGAAACTTTTAGGAAGAAATAAATTACTTATCTCCGCTGAAATACATATCAAGCAATTTCGACTTATCGTTTAATGACCGATCAAGTGAAAAATTGCATTCTTATTTATTTTTCTACATAACATAATTAGACAATATCTCCATATATTCATAAACTTTACTCATCTTTAAATACATTTGCAAAGGAGTAATTATTAAACTTCCAAAGGAAAATAAATTGATTAGAGCCTGTATATATTTATCTATTCCGTTCTATTTTCTGTTTCGAAATTTTTAAATATTTCTGAATCTCTTGTTACTCTCAGTTAGCGTAAACTAAGTAATATTTCTCGTCAAAACGTGATACTTCAAAATGGAAATAAATATGCGGTATCGAATTACCGCACTGCTACTACCAGTACGCTGAAGATGAAACATAATTATAAATTAAAATTTCAGTCACAACGATAACGATGTCGGTATTAATTATTTTCTATCAGCCTACTTTATTTGCATCATCAAAGCTTTCTGCATTTTCTGAGGGATGCCACTTCTCCTGTTCTGCACGGACAAAGGCTCTTGCTGCGCCCCCCCCCCCCCCCCGCTGCACACACTACTATGTAAATACGCAGATATTTCGATCTGGTGAATTTTAATTTTTTCCTCCTTAGTTTGTAATAAAAAACAGTCGTGAAAAATGTTTTTCTTTAATGTTTAATAATAATTTTCCAACTGACATTTCAGCTGAAACATGTTTATAAAATAACGGAGAAATACAGAAAAGTACTATACGAACACGGAATAATTGAAATATTAATTTTCTTCAATTTTACAAATTTAAATTGTGACACTGATGAAAGTTATCATGAAATGGTAAAATTTCATTTATAAGAATTTATTAATGGCTTTGTAAAAACGAATTCTTTATGAGATTACTAATATATGTGTACATATATATGTATATACATATATACATAAATATATATATATATAAACTCGGTCCTCCGTGTCCCGCAAGGGGCTCCGCCCTTTGACCCCACCTGGGAGGACCACCAACTTTATCACCTCTGTAATTCGTATAGAACGAGCAAAATTGCAAACGTTATTCTTAGTTCGACCTCCATTACGTTTTCTGTCACATCTTTGTTATGTATGTACAATATTATACGTAACGTTTTGGGACAAAAAACGGATGTAGATCGGCTTATGAATGATGCTGCCATTAATATATGAATATATGTATATGCATAATGTGTAGGAAGCAAATAAAATAGTTTTTAATCAATTCTCTGATTTGTGGCGCTATCTAACGATCGACATAGGAAAGCATAGAGGCACAGCGCAAGATGTATCCGTTATGAGCGTCCGTGTAGTGCTTAAACGTGCAAAGCTTTTCTCAGGATTTTGATACTATCGAAAATCAGGAAGAACAGAACAAGGCTAAATTAAACGTAATTTACTGATGTTATTTTAATATAATCGAAAATTTATTATTTGCGACATTAGAAAAAAGTCGAATTCTACACGAATAATTATTGTTCAAACGAAGCATATACATATTTAACATTCCTTGATAATTTGTTACACAAGTCGACTTGGAATGTGGCAACTGATAAAGTTACTAATTAAAAATCGTAGCCTGTAGTAGAGTGCGCAGGATAAATCGACATACATCAAAAATGCATTTCTGCAGATTTATTAATTTTTAGCAAAATAAAACGGTTTATTGCGTTTTTATTTATCACGCAGTGGGACGGAAGCTTAATGAACGGAAGATGGTGTACATCTAATATCTAACAATGATTATACCGATGTAACAGTCAGCTATAAAATAATTATGTATGGACAGGAAAAATTAGAAAAAAAAATCAGCTTGAACGTAAACATGTTTTGGATGAATTCGCAGCATCCGTCTACCGAAATGGTTAGAAAATAAATAGTTTTTGAACAACGATTTATGACGAAAAATTGCAAGCGCCGCAGATGAATGAAAGAAGAGCAGCACTAAAATCAAAGATCATTAGCACGAGGGAAACAATTTAATCGGTAATTCATTTTTTATGTAAAACGATCCATCAGTAAATAAATCAAATCTTTCAACCATCTAGCAAAGTGCACATATTTCTCACCTGTTAAGCGATTATTAACTGCGCAAAATTCCGATAAAATGCAGTCTGCGAAGAAGTACTTTAAAATGGCAACAGCAACTAAATTAATGAAATTGACAAAAGCATTGATTAAATCAAAGCCAAATTTTCATTAAATTTATTATTATTATTATTATTACACATTTTCTACCTATGCGCAAGATTGCACGAGTGACAAAGTAAAAAAAAAAAAAAAAAAAAAGGAACAGAAGCTCTGAAAAATAAATAAATAAATAAATTAATAAATAATTGAAATGGAACAATGAAAAAAGTACATCTGAAAATGCCGCTATGCCAATGAAAAATAAAAATAACAAGGTAAGACAGCGTATAATAAAAAGTGATAATTAGAAATAAATTTCTGTGCGCGTGGAAGTACAATGAAATAAAGCGAGTATTTAAATGTTTATTGAGTGCAAAAATTTTTAATCTAAATACGAGAGATTCTAACATGTTCACATATGCTGCACATTCGCACACAACCGCACACATATGCTTGTAAACACTTACAAAATTTTGATATTTACATGAACAGACTCGTATGTATCCATATAGATATATTATCATTTATACACACATTTGTCGAGTGTAGTTAAGAATATCAGCTCATTTCGTGAGGACGGAGAAACCAAGATAGAATATAACAAGGACGAGGGGAAAAAATTGTCTGTAGAATATTTCAACGGGACAGAAAGGAAAGCGAACAACTAGCGGTCCCGCTGCGAATTGAAAAGATTAAATGTTATAAAGTACTTTGTGAAATTAAACGGAAACAATCAAAATACTCAATACACGAATAGTGTAAAATAATATTAAACGATAGATTCTAACACGTTTACATTTTTGCTTTAACGATAAACTATTTATGTATAAATTAAACATTTATTTAAACAAGAAAAAAAACAAACAAGCATCAGAATTAGCATTTAGATTCGAAGCTGATAAATTACTTAAAACAAAAAAATAATTCGATAAATTCCGCGACATATTTATATATGAAATAAGCATTGTTCCGATCATCGGGATAAATGTCGAGAAAACGGCGGTAGAGAAGTTTTCAGTAAATAAATGAACATTTAAATATTCATATAAAAACAGCGAACCGGAACAATTAGATAGAAAGCCTCATCTAGAATGTTGCTCGAATCGTCGCCCGTATGCGTCACAAAAGAATTCCAGGGGAACTCCTGTATTCTTCTTTTTTGGCAATTTTTGTCAAATTCATAGTTGTCCTCCCTGGGCTCTAAGCGACCTGCGAATGGCCTATCATTCCCCTAAGAAATATTAACCTAATATAGAGAGCACTTTACGTACGCGTTCCGATGACACTTGAGAATAAAATTACACCATTCACCGTAAATAAAAAAAAAAAAAAAGAAACAGATCTCGATAATATCTTATTTTCAAAATAAACTGTTAAATTCATTATTAATTTTTGAAAGAAACTGCTAGTATTTTTACCCCCGTTAGTTTACACGATTGTCATTTCTGATTTTATCCTCGTTATAAACATTCTTTTGCAGCCCCGGATCCAGGCGGGGGCAAACGGGACACCCGGCCTGGGCGGCAGTTTCAGGGGGCGCCAAAATCATAATCTATCTATTACATATATAAAAATGAAACGGCGTATGTTTATGGGCGAAAAACTCGAAGAGTAGTGGATGAATTGACTTGAAATTTTTACACAACATTGAATTTCTATATAGGAGTGTTTGGATGATTTTTTTATCCCCAAGTTCTCCCGGGAACGGGAAATTTTAAGCGGGTTTTTAAGGGGCGCGATCTATGATTTGTTTTCGACATTATAGTGAATAATTTCAGAAAAACGTATTGTATATGCGGGGCAGGTTTTTTAATTGCATAAGTGTGTGTGTAAATCAAATATGCGGCGACAGTCTACGCAATCAGTGATGAGATGAGTGACGGAGAATAATATATGGATGAAATAGGGGGAAAGTGTGCAACAACAGTTTTTAAAAGAAGCCAATCATCACCGTCGAGCTGCTAGAAAAGAAAATGTGATTTTTACGACGACACTGTTTGTGATTTTGATGGGTAGAGTGCTGCAGAATGTTGAACTAAGTGGCATTTGAAATTGTGATCCGCGCTGTGCATATATTATCTTTTCCGAAGTAGTTGTTCTTTTTTGCGTTGCCATTTAAAATTTCAACCACGCGGTCCGATTATTGCATCATCCATCGTTTACTGAAACCAGAGATGGTCAGCTAAACACCAAGCTGTTACTGCTCTATTAAATAACTTACCGAAAGTTTGTTAAAGCTTTAGAAGAAATTGAAGAATCCTTAAAAGCCGCAGAATCTAAATACGAAGCTGGTCATTTACTACATGCGATGATGGATTTTAAATTTATCCTCAACTTATCAATTTGGGATAATAGTCTTCGAGAGATTAATAGAGAGTGAACGTTGAAATACAAAAAGAGGATATTATCATTTCGCGTTCTGTGGCGATAATGCAAGCTCTTGTTAAGATCTTGCAAGGGGAATGAGAGAAAACCCAATAGAACACATCGGAACAAAGAAGCTGTATCAGAAAAGTTGAAAATCGAGCCAGTCCTTAAAAACAAACGAATTTTCAAAAATAAAAGGCAACACGACGAGAATCAAGAACGTTAGATCCGACTGGGCTATTTTTCAAAAATATGGAATTAGTTTTTGAACAGAAATAGAAGCAAGGTTAGAGAAAGCGCAAAGAGTCTACATGAAAATTTCGCCTTCCTCAGTGGCCACGCGTTTTTAAAAAAGGTCGACTGAGGATCTGCAGAAAAATGGAGCCGATCTAGCACAAAAATATTTTTAAAAGATTTGAATGCAATTAATTTTTGCCAGGAACTTGCCCAAAGATCTAGAAACCGAAATTAATGAAAAATCAAGTGCATTCGCGACCTGTTACAACATCTGTGCGTTTCTTAAAATGTTAGTACAGCTTTAAGACTGCACATTACCGGCGACATCTGCAAGTGGTGAGCGAAGTTTCAGCAGACTGAAAATAATTAAAACCTATCTGCGTTCAACAATGAGTCAGGAACGTCTATCTCGCAATCCTAGCCATTGAATAGAAAACTGCCTTTGAGGAGCTAATAGATTCTTTTGCAGAAAAGAAAGTACGCTATGTAAATCTGTAACAAGATTAGAGAGAAAAAAATGCTAGGACCTAAAGATGTCTTGATTATCTGTTGTCTTTCCTGGTTCATATATGTTTTCTATATTTAATTTTACGTCACACAAATGAACTAGTTATTAGCTATTAAGATAATAAAGAGTGCGAATTTATTAAAGGTTACTTATTCTCCCGATCAAAAAAATACCACCCATTATATATATATATTTGTGAGTTTTTTTCAACAATTTATCTCAAACGCTGGAGAAAGGCCACTATCTAGTTCTTGCCCTGGTTCACAAAAAAATCGTAGATCCGGGGGGCTGTTCTTTTGCAAACTATTCCTTTCGATTTTCTTATATTTTTCATTACTGGTTGATATTTATAAACACACCGCTGTGTATTCGAAAAAAAAAAAATTCCTCTTCAGTTTATTTACTGTCACTTTCATATGTTTTTTTTTTTGGCTAATGACGAGACAATTCGAAAATAGGTTACCAGAACATTTCGTCAAAAAGCATTTAAGTAAAAGTTTTATAATTAATTCTATATAATTACGAATTTTTTTGCCCTATAATCTAAAATGTTATTTGGTAAATTCCAGATTAAAAAATAGATAAAAAAAAAAAGAAAAGTCAGAAAAGAACCGTTTTCCGGCAAACACGATTGCCGCGAACACCTTTATTTTTTTTTTTTTTTGAAAACTCCGAAAGAGTCTTTAAATGAACACTAGTTTTATGATTAAGATGTGTAGGACATTAAAATGTCTGTTAAAATACCGTTGATAAAAATTATTCACTGTTGTGTTGGCCCCTATAATTAAGCTTTCCAGAGGATCATACTTCTTCTGCGACTTGCGCATTTCCGCGTTTCCTGACTGAATTTAACAATCTTTCTTGCATACCTTGCTGAAAGATTTTTACCGATGATCGTCAGCGTTGTGTTATAATAATATTGCAGTAAATTTCCCCGTAAAAAATTAAAAACAACCAATCTCTTCTACCATGCCGCCGGAAAAGATTGGAATTATCGGAATTTGACGTTTTTCGGTCGCGTTGACGAAGCGAAAATGTAATTTCCGATGGAAAGAGATTGTGTTCAGAAGCAATATTACTATATTGGTAAATGAGGCGAGATTGGAATACGAGCACGAAATAGTGGCCTCGTCATCGTCGTCGAGGCGTTCTAGTTAAATTTTTTATATCGTGCCAACTTGCCTGGTGAAAATCGCGTTGATCGGAAAAACCGTTGCCCTTGAAAGTTGTGCTTGTTTTCACGCTCGACTCGACAAAATTTTCCTAATCGATTTAATCGCGTTACCATTAATTCCCCCCCCCCCGCCCGCCGCCGCCACCGGCTGTTGACAATTCGGAAAAATAACCTAAAGGAAGATTAAATATTTCCAACTTGCACTGCCTAATTTTTGTAATAGAGAGTTAATCGTCTTTAATTGAGATGGTCGCGAGAAACGGGGCAGCTATAAAAATTTAGTTTAGTTTTTTATCCAAAACATTTAAAAAAGCTGACAGAACATCGCATAAATAACGAAATATGAAATCAAATTCAAATCACTAAGGGTCCGTATATACAAATTAAAAGAAAATACAATCAACGATATAGCAGCTGGGGTGTCGTCAGATATAAGTGACTCTGAAAATGTCGAATTCGGATGTAAGAGCCTTTTACTAATTAATTTTAACGCGTCTTATAGAAAAACACTCGAAGGAAAAATTGCGAAAAAAGCAACATCTGTTGTAATGTCAGGTTTCTCTGTTACTAAATTTTCATTAATTCCTTTACCTCCCGCCAGTTCGCTATAGCTGAATTTTCGATCCCTATACCGGTTCTCGTTGTACACAAGCTGTTTCGAAAAGCAAGCCTTGTTAGTAAAAATACGTAAAGGTTAGCAGCCCGGTAAGTGGTATAGTAAAGTGTTAAGTAATTTGAAAAATATTGTATGTGACATTTTGGAATGTGTCTGAACAAAAACTAAAGTTTAAAGTTTTTGCCATGATTAACCGAAACTCTAGAGTTGGTGGTAGCGTTTTATTTATGATTTTCGTGAGCTTTTATATATTTCTATTAATTATAACATTCCGTAGAGTTCGCAATTTATATCATGGATCATGCTGTTTTAAGAGTAGTTTGTGGAAGGAATCTACGACTCGCGGAATCATTTTTGTAAAAACTTATCGAGAAAGTAGTAAACATTTGGATCCAGCAAGTAATCGAATAATAAGGAATAAAATCGATTGTTCCTAATTTATTATAAAATAGTATAACCTTTTTCATGAATATCTAAAAAACGTTTTTTTTTTTTTTTTTGAAAAATTGGACGAATAAATAACTGTTAAATTTCCAAACGATGTTACGAAACCGATATATATATTTTAGGTACTATGAATATCTCTTTCTAATTGGTTTTTAACAGTAGAATCGGTATTAATGACGCCTCCTCCACAAATCGAAAAATATAATAAATAAATAAAAGAAATAAAATGAGAGTTGCGAAGATCTCCCTAATTTCATTCTCTCCCTTTTATCGCTTAATATGAAACACGTGGAAAATGGTAAACACTAACCAATGTATTCTTAAGCGCATACCTGTTTACACATGGTTTACTGCTTCGTTTCAGTTTTAGCTTTGAGTTCACTCTGTATTGTTAGCTGATGATGTCATAGATAAATCCACTAGAGCTGAACATATTATCTTTTTTTTTTTTTTTTTTTTTTTTTTTTTTTTGGGCTCGTCAACCAAGCAAGGGGACCTTTACCCAGAAACAAAAGGGGTAAGGAAAGAAGTCGGTTAAATTCGGCTCCGATCGGAAATCTTTTATATAAAAAGGAACAAACAGCGAGAATAATTAATTTAGGAAGGAAAGGACAGGATATAGGAAGCACAATAAGGAGTAGGAAGTGCAAGTTTCAGCAAATAAGAATACAAGGGGCAAAACGTTCTACAGAAAGAGATAAACACTGTGGAAGAACAGATGATCGGCGTCGCAAATAACTGCATCATCCCCGGCTGATGGAGAGGACAGTGTGGAGAAGAAATCAAGGGAAAAAAACGAAATCTGGAATAAAAGGCAGTAAAGAATGTCCAAAGCGCATACGAACAATGGAAACAACATCAGAATATCGAAGAAGAGAGGGATGCGAAAGAAACCATAAGTATATGAAGGAATCAGTGATAAACATAAATTAACCCCGTTAACATACAGATCTACAAATTTTAATATACATAAATAATTATAATTAAACTTTGCTGAAAGCTATTTTACATTAACAAATTTAAAAACAACTGCATCAACCATAATTATCACCGAACATACTCCGCTATTCAATCTTTAAATTTTAAATAATGTTTTTTAATAATCGTTTATTTTCTTATGTAATTGTCATTTGATATAATTTTTATACTGGTGACTTATCATGTGATTTAATTTGTTCATTTGCGATTATAACATTAATTTATATTCGATTTTAACTTTCATATTTTTATGTAAACATTGCTTAAAAAAAAATTTTAAACTTTTAAATATTTTAATTTTATTTTATTAGTTATTTTTCATCATTTACATCTAATTGTGCAATAATCGACTTTTTTTGTCAGCGACTTTTATCCGTTATTTTTTATATTCAGTCGTTGTCTTTATTAAACTTATATATTATAGGAGAACTCCCGTGATCATAAAAAGCTTTGTCTTCGAAACGCGTCATCAGATATTTGATAAAAAATTAAATAATTGTTTCATATCGGTATGTTTAATTTAATTAATATGCGATCATGATACGCTATAAAACGTTTTTCTAAAGTAAGTTATTTTACTAGGGTGGTTCAAATATAAACCGGAATTTCGTCATAAAAATTTTTATTCTATACTTACAGTGCTCATATTTTTTACAATTTTTCGAGATAACCCCCCTCGCACGCTACGCACTTTTTCCACCTCTCCGGCAATTTTTTTATTCCTTTTTCGTAAAAATCTCGCGGCTTGTTACATAGCCATTTGCGCACGAACGATTCCACCTCATCGTTGCTGTCGAAACGTTGTCCACCAAGTGCTTCTTTCAACGGGCCAAACAAGTAATAATCACAAGGCGACAAATCTGAACTGTAAGGAGGATGTTCAAGTGTTTCCCAACCCAATTCGGCCAATGTCTCCATCGTTTCCCAACGAGTGAATTTCTGTTCAAAATTCAGAAGTCTTGGCACACATCTGGCTGCAATTTTGCGATAACCTAGCCGATCATGAATTATTGTCTCAATACTACCTATGCTGATGCCCCCAATTCGTCGGTCATATCGCGTACACGGACGCGTCGGTCAGCCAAAATGAGTTGTTCGCGATGGCTTTGACGTGTTCATCTGTAATGCTGGTTTTTGGGCGCCGCGCATGTGCTATGTTTGACACCACTTCACGTCCTTTTCGAAACGCGGAACACCACTCGTACACTTGAGTTTTGGAGAGACACTCATCCCCGAACTGTTCGCGTAATTTTCGGTAAATTTCCACGGATTTTACGTCGTCTTTGACTAAAAAACGAATAATGATGCGTTGCGCAACAGACACTGGTACTTCTTTTTCACTCATGGCTCTAACTACACTAAAAAGTGAGCTTACGCGGTTCTAATTGCTCTACATAACAAACCGGTCTAACTGCCAGTGCAACCACTTTTTCCACAATAAATTTTTCGCGCGTTTATTTAAAAATTCCGGTTTATATTTGAACCACCCTCGTAATTTATTAAAGTGTGAATTATTTTACGCTTGTTTGTCATCGAGGTATTCATTCATTTCGTCGCGGTAGCCCAGTTGCTAGAACGCTTGACTTCCATTACGGAGGTCACGGGTTCGATCCCGAGTGGCGACAGAATTTCTTATTACAAGAATTGAAATTAAAATACTCGCTAATAATCAATCAGGTGGAAGGCAATGGCAAACCCACCACGTATAATATGCGCGCTAGTTTAGCACATAAAAGGCATAAATAGGACTGCACTTTCGTAAAACGATGTAAATCAAACGATTACTAATCAGTGTTCCGGAATGTAGTCTTGTGTATGTACACATTCGTACTGTATATAAACAATTGCTATGAACACACTATATACCTATGTCTGTACAGCTGAAATATACGAATAGAGGTAGTCGCCAACGCTCAGAAATTAAGTATGGCACTATAAAGAAGTTATGTATATGTATATGTGTATATATATATATATATATCTATATATAGGTATGTATAAGATAGAAGAGGCACAATAAGGATTAGGACGCCTCAGAAATAACAAATGAGAATAAAGTCGAGAGGAATTGTGGCATTCAAAGAACACATACAGCTTCGTAATTAGAATGAAGATTTCAGGGAGGGTGTCAAAAGAAACCGAAAATGCGAAGAAGGTAAGCAGAGTGCATGTTTAAGGCGTAAAATTAATATAAACGACACAGTGAACGGAAATCATTAAACCAAAGGAGAAATTTTATTGAAAAAATAAAGGATCTAAAATCATGGTATATAGAAAGACCTTTTGCATAACAAGTTGGAATAGGAATTTTAAAGAAATAGAGATGAGAGGTCGCAACAATCCGAGCCGAACAATACACCATCTCATTAGCCTCCACGCAAATCAACGTGAATAGAATGGCGCGTGAAGCGGTTGTAATGCGAAGGATGATAAAATCGCAAAAGAGAGTGGGAATAAATATATCGGGGACTTAGCTTTGCGAGTGCTCATGGAGTCGGAGATAATCAAACAGTTGGAAAAAATATTGAGTCGAAATGTAGACAGTGAAACGTAGGATAGTCATTATGTAGTACAACAACAGTAACGATAGTGTAAAAATAAGGAAGGCGGAAAGATTTAGTAAAGCCTAAACTCCATGTCTGAGAGAATGAACTATAAGTGAAATTGGTCTAAATAGGAACTTAACAGTAGTATGGCAATCTTTCATTACTGAGAAGAAGAGAAGCAGAAAATTTTTGGATGTTAGGAAAATAGGAAAAGTCGGCAAGGTTAAAACGGAAAAATACGAAGTGATAATTCAAACGTAACGAAATATGTAGAATAATAGGGAATTTCTTGTGAGTAAATCTCCGGTTTTGTAAAATCGAAAAGTTAAAATAGGTACAGACGTTTAAACAGAAAATAACGCTGATAATTCCTGCCCTCGAATTATTTTTATTCCCTGCATCTTTAAATATTTAAAAACAAGAACTTTATTTACTTCTTCGCATTTCTTGGACTAGTGTCCTCGTTCACAAAGCCATTAATTAATTAATTAATTTAAAAAAAAAAAAAAAATGATATTCTAAATTTTCAATTAAAAACCTATTGTTTTTTTATTTATTTTTTTTAATATAAAATAATAATATTATTTTATATATTATCTTTTGGGCGCGCCAGCGGCTTTGACCCAACAACTACAGAAATTAAGGAAAGGGTTAATTAGAGAGACGATTAGAAATAGAGCTTAGGAAAGAAATTGAAGTACAGCGATTATTTATTATGTGTGGAGATGGAACGGAAAGGACAAAGGAAGAACTATAAGGAGCAGTAAGAGACCACCCAGTGCTAAGATTTTGAAGTACAAAACAGAGCGCTCAAAATTAAGGGCAAAAGTGGTGTTAAGCTATACCGGAATCGGATTGCACGAAGAAGAAGAATTCAAAGAAGATGTAGCTTGCATAAAGTTTTAACTGGAATATTTTATAAAAAAAACATTTTTGTTATTCAAAAATTTATAATTAAAAAAAACGAGGTAATTGGATAAATTTTTTTCTTTTTTTTTAGAATAAAGAGCAGCATTCCAATCAACCCAAGTACATATTATTCATACTACACCTGTATACATATTCAATTTTTTTTTTTTTTATTAATAATTACAAAAGCAGCTAAAAAACAGTGAACTAATAAAATACGAACACGTAAATGCAGAAATATACTCGTTAAATACATCGGCTACTTTTAAATCTTGCTTATATTTTATCAACAAAGTGATTAAACATAAAACAAACAAAAAACAACTAATGTGTATAATAACACACTTGCTCTTTTTAAACTTGGTAAAAAAAGAGAGAAACTTCAGAAAACAAATTGGTGTCTCTTGAATTTATTACAGTCGAATTCTTACGTATTACAAAAAAAAAAAAAAAAAAAAAAAAAAAAAAGGCATTGAATAAACGAGATTACACTATAATACACGGCAATAAAATCGAAGAGTTCAAATGGTCTGTCTTCAAGGGTACTGATGTAATGGGAAACTGAGTGGAGGTAGCAAACTAACTAATGATCTTTACACAGCCCGATCGATATAACTCTTAAACTTACGATGTCGATAGTGTATTCCACCGTAGCTTATCGGTTGATCACGATTTTGCTCCACGACAACAATTAGCGATCATCTGACACGGATGTTTGTAGGTTCGGGCAAAAAGTTTGCACGACAACTCGTTTGCAGTGGCTACGATCAATCAGCACCTTGTTTACGGTCACTGCGATAAATTTGAATTTACACGTGGTCCGTTAGAAGAAGGAGCGCGAAGCGGCGTACTGTTTGTTTAATTTAGTTTTATAAATGTAGGTGTGCCCCGGTCCGGGGGCGAAACAGCGTAACGGCGTCGATTCGAGAACGGAAGTAATTTCGGCTTGGCAGTGTCTGTTTGTCTGGCGCGATCATTATTAAAATGCCCTCTTCATTATTAGAATCAGTGTGCTCGATGTCGCAATGAAGCAGTCGTCGCTAAACACAATGTCTACTTGCCCACTAATATTAGTGTCACACTTGGTCTAAGCTAAACTTTTCAAGACCAATTTAAGCTAGCCAGTTCGGGACGCGGATTTGCGAATAATTAACACTCCGGCCGACATTGTCCAATTAAACAACAGAATTCGAAAACCACCGTACACCGAATAAACAGCTGATTTTCCGCCGACTTTATTTTAAAACTCGCTTTTACCAAAAGCTCTTAACCGGTGTACCGCACTGCGAACGGTTCCTAGTTTGCCTTTGAGTCACTTTTTTGTTTTTTCTAAATTGCATCTTCAGCGGGAATTGTTAACGTGAAGAGGATTTATCCTCACGAAGACATGAGACAAAAGTACATATTACTCTTATAATTTCCAGGATAAAAAGATTTTTTAAGGAAAAACTTCGATTGATGACATTTTCACGGTGAAAAGCCTCGATAAACAATTAAGATACAAGAAGATAAGCATCCCTCTCGGAATACCCCCTATCCTTTTGCGCAACAAGTGACTTGTTATTGAGTTTTACGTCTCTCGGTGCTCTATTCGTATCGTATCGTATCGTATCGTATCGTATCGTATCGTATCGTATCGTATCGTATCGTATCGTATCGTATCGTATCGTATCGCGGAAAAAATTAGATGCGGAACGTTTTTGTTTTTATTTCTTATTTTTTGCTTTTTAAAACCTAAAATAAATTAATCATTGCGGGAGAAAATCACACTATTTATAAAAATAAAATCGCGTGACAATAAAACTGATCACTTTTTTTTTTTTAAGCGGGTTTGTCAGCAAGGACATTAGTCCAAGAAATGGAAAGGAAGAGCGATACATTTATATTCTTACGCGTTTA
Organism: Icerya purchasi; assembly: GCA_039619475.1. Lineage (NCBI taxonomy): Eukaryota > Metazoa > Arthropoda > Insecta > Hemiptera > Monophlebidae > Icerya > Icerya purchasi. Next base: position 600,606,395 of record CM077115.1, on the reverse strand, counting down.
AGGATAGAGGATAAAAATACTTCAAGGGCGGGAATGACCGAAACGGAAGGAAATGAGAGAATATAAAAGCCGCACTACTGTAAAGGGAGTAGGGATATCAAGTTTAAATAGCGAAGAATAGAAGGACAATTGTTCAGCAGAGAAGGCCACATATTCAAATAAAACCTGATATCGGGATCACATAAAGAACGCATGTGGACGGTCAGTGAAAAGGGCAAAATGGGGAGTACGATGAAAACCGAGAAAATAATACAGGAAAGAGACTGTGATTAAAGGTGACAGATAGCAGAGATTGTAGATCGTTTAAGAGCAGCGGGCAAGTATCAAGAAAACCATGAATGGTATTCAAGGGATTGCTGAATAGAGAGATTAAATATAGGCAGGATTAGAAAATGAAATAAGAATAGGAGCTGAGCCATCATAGTTTGCAATGAAACATTTAATGATAGAAGAACAATATTATAGGCTACTGAAAATGTGCCCAAAAATCTAACCCTAGGAACGGAAAAACGGGCTAACGAATATCCACTAATTTATTTCGCTCAATACCCAAATGACATCGCCACAGAAGGATCGATCTCGATCAAGTGGAGCAGGAAATGAGAAAGCGTATGAAAAGTATTACGTAATCGGAAGAGATAGAAGGTAAATTAGATGTGACAGCCTGTAAAGTATTTTAAGAATTTGAGACTATGCGCACACTTTATTGGAAACTAATTAATGAGGAAAAAAACATAGAGAACAGCGGCCTAGAATATAGCACATAACAGATTCCGCATAGAAAATAGAACAGAAGGAGGAGGGAAGCTTAGAGGATTCAGAATCTAATTGAAAAAAAAAGGCAGAACCAACTCCGCTTGGCCAACCGTTCGTATAGATATAGCGTGTGATGTGTATAAGAAATAGAGAACCTAAAGCATAGAAGAATTCAACTCTGGCCACTCGATGAGGAACAGGTCGATTAATAAAAGACATATTTAAAAGGATGAATGTAATTAAAAGAACTGAAACAGAAATTATTACGATACAATAAATGGAAGGCGAAAATTGGCCATGACGAACAGAAATATAAGGGATTTGATAAACATTTTTCATAATTACTGTAATTCCATATGATCAGGCATTCTTTTGTTTTTCGATTTTAATTTGTTCCGAGTTCTTTTTTTTTTGTTTTGTTTTGTTTTGGTTTTTTTTTTTTGTATCGTCACCACTTGACCCGAACGATGATACATCTCTGGTGGGGTATCGCTTCTACACAAATTTTAGGTTCACAGCTTTCACCGAAATACATTGAAGCGAAGGTCGAAATTAACGAAACTCCGCCACTATTTGCTCGCACTTCAATAACCCCCATTCGCTGCCCAAATCTTCATAAATTAGGCTGCAGTTAACACCGCTTAATTAAACGTTGCATCCCTCGAAGCAGATTCGATAGGCGAAAATCGTGACAGAATTTATGATCGAATGAGTCCTTTTCTTTTTTTCTCGTCCAGTTCGGATTACATTAGAAATAAGCGTTAATAATTTTCACTGTTAGCTTTCCCCCGGTCTAGTAGCAATTTTCCTTTAGCAATTTTTTAACGTGCATAAGTTTTTAGACTGGGGTCGGTCAATAATATAGGTGACGCCTTCTTTCATTCTAAAAAATACAACGATCGCATACGATGTAACAAATTATAGATGTAATGCATAGTAGAATAAGAAAATGTTTCGATAGGTACCTTAAATTTCGTATGTACCTTTGTTGTTACATTAGAAAGGCAAAATAAACTCGCGTAGTAGAATAACACGATAATATCGCGCGCATTGTTTATTTTATAAAGTTAAAAGTTATTCATATAAATACATGTTCGTTGCCAGTTTACAATGCAGAAATGGAATATCTCGTTCAGTGCTCCCTTTTCCAGGACGAACAGGAATTTAGCACATTTCGAAGGAAGAATGGAAAACAAAAGAAGGCAGAAAAATGTAAACAATATTATATTATCAGGAGAAGAAATTTGAAAAATGTAATTTATAAAGAAGAATAGAAGGAGAAAGCAAATGCAGAAAATGAAGTTATTTTCGCCGGAAAGTTGAAATGAAAAGGAGAGATCACGCGGAAATGACAATTCTTTTTGAATATCGAACTTACTCCAGTCCGATATTCAAAAAGAATTTCCATCCCGTAAATATTACCGAAATTTGCGATATAAAAATTTAAATCGGCCACAAAAGAAACATTACTGAGTATACAGGGTTGGCCATATTAGGTGGACCCGAGTGGCAAAATACTGTAACTTTGACAAGGAATGTGACTAACGATAGCACGCGTTTGAAGCGTCAGTCTTTGGAGATTTCTGCTATGGAGACGCCAATCGAACGCGCTGAAATCGTTCAGCTGTACATGTTAAACTTCCCAATAGTGAAAACTTAATATGCATGGAGAGAAATGAAAATAAAGCGAAAAGTGCGCCGCCGTCAAAGAACACAATAAAGCGGAGTTTGCACGAAAGATTCTTTTGTCCTCTGGTACTGTCGCTAATCCCAGGAGGCGTCGAAATAAAACGCGACCGAGACGATTCGATGAAAATATCGCGGCCGTAGAAGCCACTGTTGGACGGTTAAAACATCAGGTTCAACAGTGGCAAAGCAACAACCGTCAATCAGGTGCGTTGTCGAGCTATGTTAAATCGATTGTTTGATGCCGATTGTTTGTGAAAACGGTATGGAGCACTTCTGGTTTTTTCAACAAGATGGTGCACCACCTCATACAGTTCGTGGCACAATCGATTTTTTAAAACCATTGTTCCCCAGTCGCTTGATATCAAAGAAAGGGGATTTTGACTGGCCTTCGCGTTCGTCTGGTTTTACATCGCCAGATTTTTTCCTTTGGGGCTACTTGAAGTCAAAGGTTTATATCAACAAGCCAAGGATGCTAGACGAACTTGAGGTCACAATCCGCTAGGAAATAGCCGCCATATCGGCCGAAGCATTGGCAAATACGATAAAAAATGCCGGAAAACGGATTACGTCATTCGAGCTCAGTGTGGCCACTTGCGCGATTTAATCTTCAGAAAGTAATGTAATCAAATCTCCTTAAACTAAATTAAATAATTTTTCACTTAAACAGCAAAAAATGTTTTTTTTCATGTTTTTTTTTTTGTTAAATAAATGGGTCTACCTAATATGGCCAACCCTATATATATATATATATATATATATATATATATATCTCACGTCACAACTATCAATACTTGCGATGATCCTTATGATTTTCTTCAGTTGAAAATTATGGCGCGTCGCCGACATCTTTCGAGTTGTACATTTCTGTTGTTTTTTCTTTGACTTCTACTCAGAAGCGACACTGGAATAGAAAGAGTCACACATAGTTAAATACAGAGATTCGGTCAGAAAATCGAACGAAAGAACTACACTAGGGTAATGAACAGGGAGGGAATAAGATATGAAATAAGGAATAAGAATTAGGAAGCCTAAGAAAAATGACAAACTAGAATGTAGAATAGCACAAGTTAGGATGATCGCAAATAGCTCTGCAATTAAGATAAAGATGGTATAGTTTGAGGAGAGCGTTAAAAGAAAATGAAAACCTGAAGAAGGTAGCGAAGAACGTGATTAAGGCGAACTTCAAATTTTACAATCACTGCAAGTACATAAATGATAAAATTACGAAATTTATTAATATATTTACAAAGCTGTTTATGAATTACCCAAAAAAAGGAATAATATTAAATAAAACGGTGATATCAAATCTATTATATGGTAGTATTATTTACACAAGGGTATGCTAAAGTTCAATAAATTTCAAAAAATTCTTAGCGGGCGTAATACCAAAACAAACTAATCAAAGCTTACGAAACAACAAATTATTCAAATGCCAATAGTTATAGAGCGGGAATACTTAGAAATAAAAAAATACATACGTCAATATTGTTGCAATCAAAAATGAATTAAAGTTAGAATACAAACTTCCGAAAATATCATCACATATACAAATAAAAGATATAATATACTAATAGAGAATAAAATTTTAACAGCTAGACAATTCAAAAAATTTATCAGTGAACAATATTATATATACGGAAAAGTTTGAAACGGTGTGAGTAAGTGTCATGACGGAATAACGAAAAGTTCTCTTTTCCCACCATTAAGGGGAGGCTAAATAACACGTAAAATATACTCCGAACTTTTATAACGTACAATTCATATTGGGACATGGAAATTTCAAGGTCTATTTGAAAAGATTTAATATAGCGGGGTAATTGAAAAATGTATTAAATGCAACGATCAACATAGTGTACATCATCCTAAGTGGATGCAACGTTGTAAATATAGAGATAGCGGAAGACTGTGGTAAATTGGTACGGGAAAAAATGAATATTTTCAATAAATTGGTCAAAAATATGAATTGGAATACAAGAAGTCTAATATTAATTTATATTAATATTATAGTATTTTAAGATATGATTAATAATTGTACAATGCGGAGTGGAGGAATCCAAATCTTAATTGGATAGTCTCCACCGCTGACCATACTAAATTTTTATATGTAAAATAAAATAATAATAATAATAATAATAATAATAATAATAATAATAATAAAAATGGCGTAAATAAATATAATAGAGAAGCAAGGAAAATGATTAAACCAGGAAAGGGCAGCGACCGGATGAATATGTAAAAGGAAAATTTATTAGAAAAAGAAGAAATCTGACCAGAATTTAGCATAAAATTTTTCGCAAAAAACGAGCGAAAGAATTTACCGTTTCGTTACCCTTTTTACACTCGTATGAATAGAGAGGAAATTGACGTGTTTAGAATAGTACGAAATGGCTGCAGATGAGAGAATGTACGCGAAGGATAATCAGAAGTAGCAGAGACATACATATATAGGAGGAAATAGCTTAGATTCTAAGACAATCAAATAGTTGGAAAAGGCACGTTAAGAAGAGATATACATAATAGAAGGGGCAAGATAGCTATTAGTTCAACGGTAAAGATAGTACAGAAACAAGGAGGACGGAGAGATTCAGAAAAATTAATGTCCGCGAGAATGAAGGGGGCTCAAACTCTCTATTAGACCTCTTTGAGAAGAACCGTCCGTAAAAATTGTAAAAGTGGTCGTGTGCCAGAGAATGTACCTAATTAATCCCATACTATTCCCATAACTATGACTGGTGATACAAATGCGGATGTGAAAAGTGCTCGAAGATAAAAACTTTCGTCTTTCATGCGAGATATTAAACAATGACCGAATAATTTCTACGACGAGAAATACTCCCCATCGAGACCATTTTCCGCGCCCGTACGTCCATCACTTCACCATAGAGTAGTGGAACAAAGTTTCATACTTTGCGTACCGACTGCGTAATGTCTGGAACCCGTACGTACTTGAAGGAATGAGGGCAATTTCGATATTTCTAGAACTTAGTCCCCCGTATTTACACATTATGAGTGATAAGTGCAAATACACACACACACACACACACACACGAATTCATAAGACAAGTGCCTCGGCTTGAAACTTCATCACATCTAAATGTTACTAATTTTCGTGTCTTATTCTAACATCGTCACGTAAACCAAAGACATCATTAATATTAAGGGACTAAGGATGAAATTATTTAATTTTTTTTTACCTTAGTTTTTAAAAGATGACTCGTTAGATCTGTATCGCAAATATATCGCGATTGCTATGCGAATTGTACTAATAATAACTAACATAGGGAGGAAGGTTGCGCACAGTACTGAAGCTCATTAAAAAGGTATCATATTTATAAGATCAGTGATGTCTCAAAAAGCACTTTTCAATCTGACGGGCCGATTTTACAGACAGAACAATGCTGCTGGAAATACTGATTAGACCGTATTAACAAATAAGTTCGCTGACACTGAAAGTGTCGACACAGGTTAATTATTTCGGCTATTTTTAATTAACCATTTTTATTCAAAATTTAATGCTTCATCGATAAAAAGTGTGTATAATTATTGTTGACCGAAAAAATTTCACGATTTATAATAGATTCATGTAATATTTTACAAAAAGAAAAAAGTATTATAGAAGGCTAAGTTATTTTTTAATTTTATTCCATATTTCATAAACACACCGCTCGTTAAAATAAATAATTAATGATTTCTTGTACGAGTAAAAGCTCTTAAAAAATTCAATTTCCCTCTTAGCGGCGCTGTAAATTATTTTAATACCTTAAAGGGAAGTGCGTGTATTTTTATATTAATTCATTATATTTGAATTATTTTAATTCCGTTATATAAATTTAGAAACGTAAAGATGTTCCGAAAGTTCGCATCCCCAAATTCAAAGTCGATCGGGCCGCCGCCATGATAAATTTTGTTCAAGAACGTCGGAGGGGCTAAGTTGCCATCCTTAATCAGTTTGATTGAAATTCAGTGTACGGAAGGTGCGTTTTATTTGCCAATGCAGTTTTAAATCTTATTTACGGACATTTTTTTTTTTTTTAAATTTTATTCGCAATATTGCAAACTGTAACTTCTTGGGAAGAAGGAACGCGGTGCTGCTGCTGCTGCTGGCGAGGGTGAAAAGAGAGCGACTGATCGAGACTCGTTAGATCGTTCATTAACCGGAGATGTACGAACATTAGGTAAACTCGATTCCGTTCTGACAAGTTGACACAAGAGCTCACGAACTTTTAAAACCGAAACAGCTGACCCGCTCTCTAAATGTATTGGGAGTAGTTTGTCGTTAATTATAGCACGACACTTTTTCATTTCTCAAATGTCGAAGTCGGCTGCTCTTCTGACAGCGGATGCGAATATACTGCTTAGAATGTTCACGGACTGGAGATGTTAAAGGTAGAGTCTAAAGTGCTATAAAACTCGATGTATCTAGTAGATTTATATATAAATATTACAACAAAAAAAAAACAACGAATTAAAATGATTAAACGATATAATTTGATTTTAATTCTTTATTACGGAAGGAAAAAAAATATTTACCTTCGCATTATTTTTATTAATGTTTCAAAAAAAAAAAAAATAAAAACAAAAAAAAAATGATTGTGCAGCGATGCTCTTATGAAACAAACCGAAATTAACAAATACAGTGTCTGTTATGATATAAATTAAGCGCGGAATTGTTGCAAAAAATATTTTAATCAAAGATGAAAATCCCTATGCCACTCTTACACAGCCTTTGGCCACCGATTAGTTAAATCGTAATCGGGACAATTTACGCAATCGAGCAGCGCAATTGGCGTATTTTCGAATTTTCCATAATTAATTTGACGCCGTGAAATATGAAAGATCTATTTTTAATAAAAACCGAATTATTAAAAGCAATCATGTTTTAAAGAGATGGCGACAAATTAACAGAATTAATTTTTAAAGAGAATTAATTTTTATTCCGCGGAACTTGTACTTTGCGTGTAAGTTGTCTTCTGCTGGCGCACGGATGATTCGTTTCAGCAGAGGTAACTGCGGGCAAGTTTTCCAGCCGAGGAGGTGTGTCACTCTGCGCGAACGTTGAAGCCCCTGAGAATTTATGAATGTTTTAAACTTCCTCGAAAATTACAATCTAACGCGACCTTTTCGGCTACTTATTGTGACATTCAAATTACAAACGTTAATTTTCACTGAATTTCAAAGTAAAATATTTAGACAATTCGAATTACACGACGACCGGAAATTCTATTGAAGCGTACTTTACATGAGCTGGTCTCTCGTTTGTCTCCGGTCGTGCAAAAATCAAGACACATTTAAATTAATTATGAAATGACACGGTAATCTAGGCATAACTAACCTACTCTTCCATCTATCGGTATAGTGTGAACTTTCGCATTCTATAAATTCTGTAATTCAGTGATTTAGTTTATAGGTATTATATTAAATTCCTTAAACTCAACCAGTATCAATAAAATTAATCCCCCCACTGCAGTAGTCACATTTGAATATTTCACCGCTAGGATATAGCAAAAAAAAAAAAAAAAACATTTAATGACTTTTCAATATTCGAATCATCATAGACTTTCCTACTCTATTTTTATCCTATTCAGTTGCGACGACAAAACATTATCACCTTTTATTTGTAAAGATTAACCATTTTCAATTTGTTTTCCCGCCTACTAAAGGGAGACCATGGATTGACATTTACCCGTCTTTTTTTTTGACAATCGCTCCTCCTTTTTTTTTTTTTTTTTTTTTTTTTTTTGACCCCCTTGGGTTTACTACCAAAGAGCATTAGCCCAGCAAACGGGAATAGATGCATGGAATAGAATAGAAATTATACTTTTTATTCTATCGACAATGGAATCAAGGGGAATACTTCTAGAACGAGAACAATAGAGAGAATAGGTAGAGAAAGAACATAGGAGGCGTTGAAAGGAGCAGGAAGACCAAGCTTTAAAAGATGATAATAAAGTAACTCACGTTCGCGAGATAAACACTCGAAGAGGAGCACGTGATTCGCATCAAAAACATACTGGGGGAACCTTTAGGATGATCCAATGGATAATTATGAGATGCAGCTAAGGAGAAGCGATTTAGAGAAGAAGGAAGAAGACTATAAAAGAAACAGAGGCGCGAGATAGTTTAGTAATTATGGACCAACGCAAACTGGAGAACTCATGGAACCAAGAAAGAGAAGAAGAAACAGGGGATTAATCAAGAGATAAAAATAATTAGGATTAACGAAAAGAGAAACATAAACAGAATGCCTAAGATGGCAGGATTTTGGTTGGAAGAAGAACATTGTGTGCTGGAACCTTACTAATAAAATTCCCATTGGAAACAGCACTACCTCCTTGTACAGCCTACTCCCAATTCACAGCTCTGTTACCCCCTAATTTCTTCCCTTTTCTCGGCGCTCGACTATTGTTTCTTTAATCAGACTAAGACTTGGTCATTCCCTCCTTCTCTCTTCTCGTTTTTCTTTTTCTCTTTCATCTTCTCTCTTTTGCCCTCTCCACTCTACTGATTCTCCCTTTATATGCGACCCCAATCATATCCTTTTTGAATGCTCTGCTCTTTTTCCCGAGTGCTCTCATCTATACGCCGAACTCTTGGCGTTGGATCTTCCTACCCCTTTCAATGCTTCCTTTATCCTTCTCTTCCCATCTCTAGCCGTTATTCCACTCCTTCTTTCCTTTATACTCTCTATTTCCGATCGCCTCAGAATTCAAGTAGGTGATCTAAGCTCATGTAGTGTTGGGTCAGTGCTGACACCGAGCCCATTTAAAAAAAAAATAAATGAAAATTAAAGGGTACTGCGAAGTCTCTCGCTTTTTCAATACGGCGCGTCGATCATTTTTACTTCTTCTTGTCATCCCCACTATTACAAATAACCTTAAAACCGGTTTTACATTTATTTTTTTCAAATAAAACCGTTTTAATAATTATTCCGTTGTGAGCGCTCCGTAAGTGTATCCGGGCGGTACGAAATTTTAAAATAACACTGATTTTCTTTCGATCGAGTCTGTTTTTTTGTTTCGTATCTCTCGGCGGAGTCTTTGGCACATTTAAAATAACAATTACGAAATCATCGTTTATCACCTATTGTTCGTAATATACATTTTAATTTTAATCGGTAATTTTTTAACGTGTACATAAGGGGCGATGAAGACTGTTATTTGCTCGTATGTCCAATCAAAGGCCGCAAAGTGTTTACTAATAAATCAAAGATGGTACAATATATATGTAAGAAATTAAAGGCGAGATTTTGTTTACAGAATAACAACGGTTTTAGCGGACAAAATATTCATAACAAAATATTCATAACAAAATATTAAGAATATATACTGAAGAAAAAGTCGAAAAGAAGTTAAAGTTTTATATTAAAAGAGAGTTATTATTATACGGTATTTATTCGTTTAGATTATTTTTATATTTATTTGAATAATTAACATGCAATATGTAATATAGAAAACAACTGATATAGCATAATTCAAAAAACATTACATCATCCAAACCATCGTAATATGCATATACCACAGCCGCAATAAATAGATTATTGAATTATTCCAGTAACTTCAAATAAAAGACAAATAGAAATAAAAATATCAAAAACTTTGGCAAAAGTAATGATGAACAAATAATAGATAAATTAATTTACAAAATAAAATGTAAATCAAAATATATACAAAAATCAAATAATAATGATAATCGAAACAAATCAGTTTATTTAATTTTGTACAAACTTAAATATTAATGTAACAAAAATAATTACCACAAGTGCGCATAGCTGCGCGAGCAGTGACGATTATTATTATACAATTATCAGAATTAAACCACTTATTATACTAAATACATAACTTTTACAAACTACAAAGGACAACCTAGTTAATTTTACCTTTTAATTGTATCGGTCTTATTGGCTATTGTTTACAAAAATGACAATTGACAATTATGCCTACAAAATAAACATTAAAACCAAATAAAACTAATAAAGTGATCAAACGTTTATCCTTAATCATCTATAAGAGAACAATTAGAATAATTACCAGCATACAGGCCCGTGCCCAGCATTTTGGAAAGGGGGGGTTTGAAAATTTTCTTTGCATATTTATTTTATAATACATTTCTCACTAATATTCGTACTATTAATAATTTCCATCATTTTGATTTATATATTAATAATTCACATAAATGAATTACCCCGTATATGAACATTAATAAAAATTACACATATGTTATTAATTATACTCGTAATAAAAAAATTTTTACATAAAATATTAATGATCTACCTCTAAAAATATCGAGCATATTTTTTCTTTTTTCTTTTAAAAATAGGTAAGAACACCGTAAAAAATCATCAATATTTATTTTAAATATGTGATTTTTTTCAGATTTTTTTGTATTTATAATAACTATTTCAGTTCTCATGTGGGGGGGGGGGGTAATCCCCAAAACTCCCCCCGTGGACACGGCCTTGCCAGCATACTCTCGAATATCCAATACTCACATGCTAGTATATATACATCAATCAGACCATAATGACGGTTAGTATATGCATGCATCCCTTCAAAAACACACATATCCGTACACTTATACACACATTCTAGATTACATACACAGTATATATCTATACCCACCTATATCAAAGAAAGAAAGAAGCAGAAGAAAAAAAAATTTACCATCATCAAAAATATTCCAATAATAATCAAATCAAATCAAATCAAATCAATTTATTTCTTAAATTTAAAATAAAAATGTTATTAAAATAAATTATAATATTTTTTATCCGTATATGCACATGAGCTATCTGCTTATGCATATATTTCAGATAGCTCATGTTTACAAAATAAAATAAAATTTGTGTTCTTATATTATACAGATATTGCGCGTATTGTGTAACTAACAAATAAACGTACGTTGAATATGACTATTGCAGGGATGAATCCAGTGTTGGGGGGGGGGGGGGGCAATGCCCCCTCAGAGCTGTAAAATTGCCCCCTCCCCAGAACTTAATACAAGCTATTTAAGAATGCAGCAATTTAATAGGAAATAAAATTATTTTTATTCGCCTCTGTTTACAGTTATGTCAAATGTTGCTACCAAAGAATTTGTTAAATGGTTCAATTAGTGTCGAATATTTTTAAATTTCAAAATTACGAGATTTATTTTTGAAGAAAAAGTGAAACTTTATAAAATCAGGATAAAAAAAAAAAGTGATCTTTTAAAATTTGATTTTTAAGGTTTGCTTGTTATTCTATGAAATATGCTTTTATTGCAAATGTGCGAAGGATGTAAAATACTGACGAACTGAAAAAAATATCAGCTGCAGTTCGTATTTTTTATCAGCCTTAAAAGGGCAACTCTTAATTGTGATAATCACGTGGTATCGAATTTCGAATTACACTGAATTTTTACACTTTTCAAATTTTTCTCCGTATGGCACTTAGACGATTCTTCTATGGGAGGGCAACGAGTTTTCTAGGGTGGGCACTGCCCACCCTTGCCCCCTTCTAGCTACGCCCCCATGATCACGTGATCACGACGTATTCGTTTATTATAAAAAGATAATGAACCCGTTAGAATGATTTTACAGATGATGTGCTTTAATGGTACGATTAGAATTAATAATTTTAAAATCAATTGAGAAAACATTGTTGTTTACAATCGGTTATTTTACTTTAGAATTTATTGTTCTCACTTGCTTTTTCAGTATTTTAAATTGCATAATAAATATCGTTATTTACATATTCGGTTTTATTCAGGAAAATCCCAAAAAAAGTTTTCACAGTAAAAATATAAAAAAAATCTCTACCCACCCGGAAACAGATTCCTGAATTCATCCCTGGACTATTGCATTTATAAACTATGTAATATACATAAATTAACCGATATATTTGGAAAGCAAAATGTAACACTCAAACTGAAAATAATTTAAAAAATGAAATAAATATTTTAAATAGAAAAAAAAAAATAACATTTATAAAAATATAGTGTGCGTGTACACAGAAAATCAACTGCGCAGATTTATTGGTTAGTAGAGAAATAAAATGCAAATACAAGGAACACATAAAATCATTCGATAATAACGAAATTGATAAATCTATATATGCTGAACATCTAAATAATTAAAACTCGCCAACTTTTGGGACAATGGAGGTACAGTAAAGTTTTGTTGGGTCCCTCCTAGTCACTGCGGGATCGTTTTGAACGAGGTGCTGTATCAGGCAGCTAAGGGCGCTGCTTTTATCCGAATAGGAAAATATTATTAAGAGTGCGTCTAGTGTAGGCAGCTCTTACGAATTAGTCCAATCGACTCTTCCACGAAGACCCTGGTATTACAATTATTCCGCATAGTTTGGTGCGAAGGTTTGTATATCTACTATCTGTAGGCTTCGTACAGGGCATAACAGGGTGCGACTAAACTTTAGGGTTGGAACCCCGCTACATTCCATCAATAATGAACATTTTAGCACAATTTATCGCGAGGAAATTAATCACCGCCTGTTGTTTAATTGTGAGGCGTTAGTCGGAGACAGAGTTTTCCTTTTGGAGGATTTAAAGGCCCCTACGGTTTGTTTCCTCTTTACTGTATTTTTCCCCTCCTCGCTTCAGGTAATCGTATTTACGATTATCAGAAGGAATGAGATCATTATTTAGAGGGTGGTTCAAATATAAACCGGAATTTTTAAATAAACGCGCGAAAAATTTATTGTGGAAAAAGTGGTTGCACTGGCAGTTAGACCGGTTTGTTATGTAGAGCAATTAGAACCGCGTCGTAAGCTCACTTTTTAGTATAGTTAGAGCCATGAGTGAAAAAGAAGTACCAGTGTCTGTTGCGCAACGCATCATTATTCGTTTTTTAGTCAAAGACGACGTAAAATCCGTGGAAATTTACCGAAAATTACGCGAACAGTTCGGCGATGAGTGTCTCTCCAAAACTCAAGTGTACGAGTGGTGTTCCGCGTTTCGAAAAGGACGTGAAGTGGTGTCAAACATAGCACATGCGCGGCGCCCAAAAACCAGCATTACAGATGAACACGTCAAAGCCATCGCGAACAACTCATTTTGGCTGACCGACGCGTCCGTGTACGCGATATGACCGACGAATTGGGGGCATCAGCATAGGTAGTATTGAGACAATAATTCATGATCGGCTAGGTTATCGCAAAATTGCAGCCAGATGTGTGCCAAGACTTCTGAATTTTGAACAGAAATTCACTCGTTGGGAAGTTTGTACGCGTCTCCTGCAGCGGTATGAAGAGGAAGGAGAGAATTTATTGCGGCGAATATTCACCACGGACGAAACTTGGGTACACTACTACTATACGCCGGAGAGTAAACGCTCGTCTATGTAGTGGCGGAAGAAAAAAGAGGGAGCGCCAGTCAAAGCGAAGGTTACACAGTCAGCTGGGAAGGTGTTGTGTACCGTGTTTTGGGACATGAAGGGAGTGATCGCAGTCGATTTCCTAACTGAACAACGTACTGTGACGGCGGCGCAGTATTACAGTAACCTCCTAAAAAACACAGTCAAACCGGCCTATCGAACAAAAAGGCGCGAAATTCCGATCCGTAGTGCGATACTGCTTCAAGACACCGCCAGGCGGCCACATATCGCTCGGCTCACGATGGAGACATTGGCCGAATTGGGCTGGGAAACACTTGAAAATCCTCCTTACAGTCCAGATTTGTCGCCGCCTTGTGATTATTATTTGTTTGGCCGGTTGAAAGAAGCACTTGGTGGACAACGTTTCGACAGCAACGATGAGGTGGAATCGTTCATGCGCAAATGGCTATGTGACAAGCCGCGAGATTTTTACGGAAAAGGAATAAAAAAATTGCCGGAGAGGTGGAAAAAGTGCGTAGAGTTCGAGGGGGGTTATCTCGAAAAATTGTAAAAAATATGAGCACTGTAAGTATAAAATAAAAAATTTTATGACAAAATTCCGGTTTATATTTGAACCACCCTCGTAAAAACCAACTTTAATAACAAACAAATATATAAGGAGGTAAAAAATAATTTATAACAATAAATTTAATTAATTAATTAATTAGTAACGTTTTCGAGCAGTAGTGTGTTTTGTGTTTTGATTGAGTTAGTTTTAGCTGATAATGGGTTATGCCCGAAAACGTTACTAATTAATTAATTAATTTATTTATTTATTTATTTATCTGCGGGCTCGTCTAGCTTACGTTAATTAAAATAATAATAATTGCGGATATTTTCAGTGGTGCGAGAGCCATCAAATTCCACTTCCCGGATCGAATAGGGCACTGAAAGCAGACGCGGGCAATGTAGAAATTGATTTGGGAAAACAAATAAGAACCGCGGCTGCTTCTGCGAATGGGAAATTAGTGTTATACTCGTATGTAAAATTATATGTATTTCGGGATTTAGATCAGGTTGCCTGATGATGGTCGACCGATGTGTAAACGTTTTTGTTCGTTTTTATTATATATTATATATTGCACAAATGGAAACTGCGGCGCTGTTTCGATGAATAGAACGATAGCTGTGAAACGAAACGATCGATTTTGCTTATTCAAGCGCGTCCGACAGCCGTCACTTGAAAAATTACCTCGTTCGCTCGGATCAGCGTTGGCCCACGGGACCGAAGAACGTAATAAATTCGAACTTTGCCAAGCCGACCGAACGAAAGGCCGCTGAACAGAAAAAAAATCGCTAAATGCGTTCAATCCGTACAAAATGCTTTCACCGGTGATAATGTTTGTTTAACGAATAAAAGAGGCTGAAGAATTTTTCTTTCCGGTAATTTTTTCGGATCAAGTTTTTTTTGGGTTGCAAATTTGCATGGATGCGACCTCGTCTATTGGAGGGAAAAAAATAGTGCTAATTCGGCAAAACAGAAAGCTATTTAGGCATCAAGTGCGTTTCTCTAATTCCATCCACTGGACATCGCCGCGAGAATAACAGGCAACTGTCCCAACTGTGCCCGTCCACTGCCAGTGAAACTTTGATGGTGATGACTTTATCAGCTGCGACGACCCCTGTCCAGGCTGACAGCGGTCGTTTATTTCGTTGTACTCCGGGGTTCCACGTGGTAGGCCGCGAAAGAAAGTTGCTCGAACCGAATGAAAACTTGGCTGCCGTTATTTTTTAAACAATAATTACCTTTTCCGCGTTGCGCTGAAAATTACCTTTTTTTTTTTTTTTTTTTTTTTTTTTGGGCTTGGCCGACTAAGAGCAGCTACCCAGGACAAATGGAGTAGATTAAAGATTAAATTTTAATCCGCTCAGAGATCGATGACAGAAAAGAGACAAGAATAGGAACCACATTGGATGACGGCAAAGCTAAGATATAGGAAGCACTATATGGAGTAGGATAATTCAGCTTTAATAATTAAACGTACAGGATATTACGCTCGGAGGAAAGACCGGAACATTCAAACAGCACGTGTTCAGGATCGCAAACGAAGCAACAGTCATTAAAATGCAAAGGACAATAAGGGGATGGGAAAAGAGAGTAAAACGATACCGTGAGGATGGTAGTAATATTATGATTGAACCTCAGACGGCAGATGGTAATGATGAAAAAACGTTTAAGAGTAGGAAAATGATAGAACCAAGAACAAGAAGGAGGTCTAGGCTGAATAGTAAAATGAGTTAGGATTGGAAAAGGAGCGATTATCTACATCCGACACCAAAGTCTGACATGCATTCTTTTGGAGAGGGGAAGTATGTTGTGACCAGGAATCTTTTTAACAAAATGTGGAGAGTGCAACGCTAAGCGTGCTAAGGAGTCCACCGTCTCGTTACCATCAATACCCGCATGGCTTGGAACCCAAAGCAGGTCGATGGAAATGGAATGGGAAAGGGAAAGACTATAGATGAGAGAACGTATACGAAAAACAATAAAATCGAGGGAACATGAGGGAAAGGGAGATAGCCTGAAGAGCACTTTTGGAGTCTGATATAATTAAGTATCTATCAGAAGAACGAGTTGAGGAAATAAATATAACGGCTCGAAGAATGGCATAAAGTTCTGCGGAGAAGATGGAGCAAAAAGCTGGGAGCCTGAAGGATTGAGCGGAATTATTGGCTGGAGAGAAAAAGGAAGCAGCTACTCCTCCTGAACTCTTGGAACCATCAGTAAATATATTAAGGAATGAAAAGGAAACGAGGAATTAATAAGAAAATTAAATTCTTGATTAACAACTGCGGGGACAGAAGTTTTAAGTGATGAAAAGGAAGAGAAAAGAGTTTTGGAGGGTGAAAAAACACGAAGAAGTTAAAAATAAAATAAGGAAGTTTACTGTGGGAAATAGTATAGGAGGAGAATTTGTCTAAACGATGAGAAATAAGGGCTAAGATAGGACATTTATTAGGATAGAAGCGCCATTTATGAAAGATAGAGAGGCATGTGAGACGAATCTTAGAAAATGAGATGGAAAGTCTTTTTACAAGGAAACTGTATCATCCTAAATGTGATCGTCGGATAAACAACGGTTTTACATTCGATTCAGCAAGAAGAGCTGGAATAGGAGTGGAATTAAGCGCCCTTAAGCAAAAACGAAGAACCAAATTTTGTGTTAAATCCAGTTTAGAGAGGAGAGATTTTGAGGCATTGCCATATATGAAGGAACAGTAATCTAGTTTAGATAATATAATTGATTTGTACAGCAGGATTAGGATTTGAGGATCACCGCCCCATCTCGTATGTGACAGGGCCTTGAACAGGTTGAGTCGTTTGTGGCAAGAAATATTAAGGAAATTAATATGCTCAAAGAAGGACAAGCGGCTATTTAGAAACACTCCAAGATAGCAAAAACAGTTGACTAGGGAAATAGGAAGATTATTCAGAGAAACATTGACCGTGGCTAAATTGTAAGGACGGAGAGAAAATATAACACAGGAGGATTTAGAAGAAGACACAGATAGATGAATAGAAGAAAGAGAAAGTTCCAAGACGGACAGTGATCTGTTAAGTACCTCGTTGGCAGTTGTAATATCCATAGCTGAGGAGTAAAGGAGAATATCGTCTGCATAGAACAGGAAAGAGGAAGAAATAGGAAGAGTGGCAACATTGAGCATATAGATATTAAACAAAGTGGGACTGAGACAAGAGCCCTGCGGAAGACCACGAAAAAAAACCTTTCTTGAAGGAGAATCTGTTGCAGAAGACAAACGGATAGACCGATTCAGCATAAGGTTGAGAACAAGATCAACGAAAGTAGGAGGAATACTAATGGATAACATTTTTTCTTTAAGGCAGGGAAGATAAACATTGTCGAAAGCAGCAGAGATATCAATAAAGGCTGCCAAAGTGTATTTTTTGTCAATAAAGGATTTATATATATCGGATACAAAAAGACTTATACAATCAGCTGGACCAAGGCCCGGACGAAAACCAAACATATTGCTAGGAAGGATATTCAAGTTCGTCGGTAATTGATTAGTTTTTATTTCTGTCCGCTGTGTTTCTCTTATTCCGTATCCTCTTTATCGCCGCTTTTGATCATTTTTTCTATATACAACACTTTCTGCTGAAGGCTCCGGCAAGACGTCTCTTTCTATCTCTTTCTAACTCTTTCGACTGAATTTTCTCATTTCGTCCTTGTCCAACTGCTTTCGACTGTTTTCTTTTTACCATCCTATCGTCATTTTGCGTGTTTCATACCATACAAGTCGTCCAATATCGATATGCTCTTTATACTTGCCGACTCATCTTTTAAAGTATTTCGCGGTTTAATGTGATCTCCCTTTTTTCATGTTTCCGCAGTCCGTTTAATGCGATCTCTTTTTTCATGTTTCCGCAGTCCGTTTAATGCGATCTCTTTTTTCATGTTTTCGCAGTCCGTGTAACAAACTCGTCTTCCAGTTTTTAGATTAATGGTCACTCGGACTACCCGGGATTTTGCTTAAATGGTTTTGATCGGTCAACTTTCGTTAGTTGATTAGGCAGTGGTGTTCCGTTCCGAGTACAGTTCAAATCTCCATTTGGAAATATGTAAAAATTTCACTTTACCCGGATTATAATTGTCGCATAGTTGATAGCGTTCCCGAAAAATAAATAAAATAAAAAAAAATAAATAAAAAGAAAAACGGTTTTTCCAATCTTTAAAGTTGTTCGTATTTCTTTATTACGAAATATAAACTGCAGTTTAGAATCGCATGAAGCGCAAACTCTTCAATCAAGCCAAACTACTTTTCATCAATATTTCCCGTCTATATAAAAAACGACCAAGCATTTCGTGTCGTATTGCTGCCGAAATGTAAAACATACATATTGCTGCCAAAAATCGAACGTGTTTTATAACGTAAAATTCGTGCGTTCAAAATGTTTCAAAGTTTCAGGTCAAGCACAAAACTATAAAAACAACGGGGCAAATGTAATGTTTAGTGCGTCTCGTAAATTTAAATAATGTCAGCATTTTATCAACACGACCACCTTGTCGCGAAATTGGTTAATCTCACGATGCCCCTTCGTCGGGGTAAATTTTCTTCCGTTTTTGTCTTTAACTCTTCTAAAAAGAAAAAAGAAAAAACTTCTTCATTATCGACGATTTTAGCGGAAATCAGAGAGGAACGAAAGTGCTTTGATAAATAACATCCGTGTGTCCGGAAAACAAGACGACCGATAAAGTGCGATTACAAAAAACAAAAAACGACGGCCTTAGCAGAAGAAAAAAAGAGGTATTACGGTTTGAGTGTGCGTGATAACATGGTCGCAGTAAAGAAAGTTTCACTGGTTCTATGTGGATGGATTTTACGGAAAGGGAATGCTTTTTCTCTAACAAAACTAAACTGATATGTTAAAATGTATGCCGCCACTAGTTAATTATCAAATAAACCATACGAAAAATATTAACACTTTTTACAAAATGTAATAATAATATGATTTATTGCACGCGCTTTATCGAATAGATGATCACTTATCGAATCATGAAAAAGTATTGTTTATTTGTTTATTCACTTTCGTTTGGATTTGCCGAGAAGTGACATTCAGCGATCTTGAATCGAAATGCACCTCGGTGTGTAATAAATTTTACATAAATCATTATGATTTCATAAAAACTGTTTATAATTTTTATATGGTTTACTTGAACAAATTAATTTGTACGATTTTTTATTATTAAGTTAATGCCACACGTATGATACTTTTGCTACTAAAATATCGACCGTAAGCTCTTTCAGGTTTTGTGAAGCTTTCTCGGGGAAAACCATTTTAGTAAAACGAACGCTGTCATGTGTAATCTTTTTTTTAATATTCTTTTATTTATGCACGTAAAAACGTGCGCGGAGAAATTCCTCAATAGGCAATAATGACCCACCAAATCATCAATTCCCCCGCATCGGATTAATTTAAGGCTTCCTCAAAATGAAACAACTTTGTTTTTTCGAGTGGCCAAATAAATCTGTAGACTTAAGTCTGAACACATTTTTTTGTGAAAAGAATTGTAAAAGTAGAAGCAGTTAATTGTTCGAATGACAACGTTTCGTGGCGAAAAACTTTTAAAGACATGGAAGAAAAGTGATCAAGGAAGGACTGCGAAATTAATGGAATCAATACTTCAGCGATGTGCTTCTGTGAAAACCTCAAAAGGCGAGCCATCAGATTACTTATAAGCTATCGCCGTTTTCTCCTCAAGCCAAGATTTCGTGGGTAACATGGCCACGTGCCAGATCTTCGCGTGCTCTGGCTGATGCTTTAACTTCCGCGTATGACCTCCTTCCTTTTATTTCATCCATAAATCTCCTTCGAGGCCTCCTCTTAGAGTCTTCCCTGTTGGTTTTCCCTTCTAATAAATTGGTAATCCACATTGAGTGGCGTATAATAACGTGTCCTATGGCCGAATTTCTTCTTCTTTCTATCGTACTTACAATTAGTATTTCACGTTTTTCCTTAACTATGGATAATACCGTGCGGTTCGAAATTTTATCCGTCAATTTTGATTTTAACATGCATATCGCCAACACCACATTATTTAAACTCTTATAGAAGAGTAAACTTTTTCATTGGCTACGCTGTTCGACAGAAAGCAATCTTTCAGTTCCAATTTTCACCACCAGGGGATGTATGAACGCTAATATCGCATTAAAATCATTTTATCAGTTTTCGTGACAGGACCCTTTTTCTGATGAGTTCCAATTTTCACCACCAGGGGATGCAGGAGCGCTAATATCGCATTAAAGTCGTATACAGGGTGTGGCAGCATAACTTCCTTTTCTTTAAAAATGCGTCACTTTTTTTCTACTAAATTTTGTTAAAGAGAAATAATAACAGAAAATCGAAATAATAACAGAAAATGAAGAAGCATAGCCAATGGGATCTAGAGTATCCGTTATTTCGATTTTCTGTTATTATTTCTGTAGAAAAATTTAGTAGAAAAAAAGTGGCGCATTTTAAACAAATAAATTATGCTGCCGCACCCTGTATATGGGGCAAATTTCGTAACAGCACACTTTTCCTGATGACCTCTGGCGTAAAAATAGCATAACAGTTAATATATTTATAAATATGTTTATATATAATATATAACTTTAATAATAAATATATAAAATCAAAAACATAATTAATTAATTCATATATATATAACCTGCTAACTAGTAACCGTGATTGTTAAAACTAATTAGCAAGTTATGTATCGATTAATTAATTGTGTTTTTTCTGATTTTATACACGTATTTATTAAAACTATATGTTAGCGGCTAAAATGCAACGTCGCATTTTAGCTGTGTAAAAATAAATTAAGTCCGGTGCAGCGTGCAGCTGATATGTGATCAACAGCGCTCGGCCGTTCCTTATCTCTGTTATCTGTGCCGGCTTTAATTCAACGTTCTATTGGTTTCGATTCGATTAGTATACCTCGTTGTTGTTTATTCGGTTTTTTCGGTAATATCGTGTTTTTCGTTATAATATCCCCTTTTTCGTTCTCTATATTCCGTTTTCGTCTCCTTTCGTATCGTTTTCCTCATTTTCTATCGGTTCCTTCATTCGTATTCCTCTTTACGCTATTTTCCATCATTATTACTTTCTTTGTCGTTCAAATATTTGAAATAGCCCTTTTTAGGGCTTACGCCATATTCGTTTCCATCGAATACACATTTTTAAATTATTCTGACTCTCGGCAACTTATTTGCAAAAACACTATATATCGATGACAACGTCACTCTTAGCCCAACCCCCATTACTCTTTCTGTTACAAAAATTTGTCCCTAATGTGACATAAAATAAACATTTACATTTTTTTTCGTCGCGCAGTCGGAAAGAATGACGTTGTCAATATTCCCCGTTCTATACGAGGTACAGAAGTGATAAAGCTGCGGCCGGGGGGTCAAGGGATGGGGCCTCTTGTATATATATATATATATATATATATATATAGGTAAAATTTACACGATTTGTTTAAATACGGAACAACCTACAAATTATTTAATGAAACGTACTGAAAATGAAGAGTGTTGTTTTTTTTTTTTTTGATTTTTTTGATAGATGTTTTGTGTCTGGCTCGAAACTTTTGAACACCCGAATTTCATGACATATTTTGTTGGAAAATGATAATTTTCTCTCGTTGCAAAAATGTATAAATTTTACCTTTCGAAAATGTGATCGATGAAAAAGACCGTTATTTTTTCTTTTTTGTATTGTTTTTTAAACGGAAATTATTGAGGAAAAATAGTTGAACCGGAAATTTTACATAAAAATACACTCGTTTCGTTTATATTCGACACTCGGTGTGTGCATTTTTCAAGTGATTGAATTAGTCAGCTGGTTCAGGTTGTTTGGTCCTTTCAGCTTCACCGCTAATAAAAACAGCGCGCTCTCGACGATATTTTCCTTTTTATTCCTTTTTTAAACTACCGTTATTCGCGTGCATTATTTCAAGTGAACTATCGACAATGATTCCGGCACATGCATAATGCGTGTCCGAGGAGTGTTTTCCTTTTAACGTTATTATTGCCAGATCGCTTTCTAGTTCATGTTACTGATGCAGCGTAAAAAGTGTAAAATGAACTAGTTCGTATTTACTTTTCTACGCCCTAAGCCTGTTTTTCTATAAAAATGCTTCATTACTTCTAACTTGTTTTGTTTTCGATTTCCGAGACTACTTTTAGTAGTGAAAAGTGTTGAATGCGCTTGTCCTTTTATGGATTAGCCTTTCGAATGTTTATTTTATTTCGTAAAGATAATAGCATTTTTTCACTTTGCTGGTGAATCGTTAAAAAATAGAATCTGCTCTAACGGTCTCTGTTAATCGTTCAGTTGTCTTTGTTTCCGAAACGAAGTTTCTCACAGTGGCCTAGGTAGAAACGGAAACAATGTCGCAATAATAAGAGCAATAAACTGGAAGAAAAATCTTTTTACGGAGCGCCCATATGTCTCGGAAAATATGCTAGACGTTATTTCCGCCTTACCGGAATTCAATCTTTTAAAGCTCCGATTAATTTTTAAGCTCAAATTAATAATTTTCATAACAGAATAACTACTTTAAAAAAAGAAAAAAAGCTTTTAAAAAAACTACATGGATGACGATTTCTATTTTAGTTACGATTATTTCTATTTTTGAACAATTCCGTTTTCTGCTTTCTTCTTCTTCTTTATCCGCCGTCTCCGTTACGAAGGTTGGTGATCAACACGGCAATGTCTTTTCTAGACATGGCAGATCTGAACATTTCAATGGGTGAACAGCGGAACCAGCGATGAAAGTCATTTGTCCACGAATTTTGTGGGCGCCCTTTTGATCTTTTGCCCAAAAGCTTTCCTTCCATAATGAGACGTAAAATCTCATATTTTTGGCCTCTCATGATGTGGCCTAGATAACGTAGTTTACTTTCCTTAATCAAATGTAATAATTCCGGGCGTTTATTGATTCTTTTGAGGACTTCTTTATTAGTAACTTTTAAGATCCACGGAATTTTCAGCATACGCCTATACGAATATAATTCAAAGGCCTGTATACTTCTTTCTGATAAAGCATCTAACGTCCAACTCTCGTTGCCATACAGTAAGAGCGAGAAAACGTAGCAGCGCAGAATTTTAATTCGTAATCCAAGATTTAATTCCCTTCTGCTGAGCAGGTTCTTCGTTTTTATGAGCACTGCTCTCGATTGCTCTATTCGCGATCGGATTTCTTTCTTACAGCTACAGCTGCCATCGAGAAAGGTACCTCCAGGTGTATCTAATTGATTTGATCTGTTCTAGTTTTGTCCCATCTGCTTTTATCATTCATTATACAGGCTTCTTAGAGAACACTATTACTTTTGTTTTAGAGCTGTTGATGGTGAGCCCATAAGCTTTGCTGTAGTCTCATCAGTTTGTTCATTATTTTTTGAAGTTCCTCCTGACTATCAGCTATAATGAGACAGTCATCTGCGTATCGAATATTATTAATTGTGACTCCATTTACCTTGATCAACCCGTCATTCTCATCAAGCGCCTCTCTGAATATTGCTTCGGCATATAAATTGAAAAGCAGAGGAAACAGTACACATCCCTATCGAACTTCTTTTTTAATTTCTATATCCTCCGATGTTACGATTTCGATTCGTATCTCAGCCGTTTGCTTCCAGTACAGCTGACTTATTATGCGCGCAAGTCCTTCCTGTCTATAGGGATACCCTCTAAAATGTCCACCAATTTTCCATGTTGCACACAATCGAAAACTTTATGGTAATCTATGGCGCACGCGTATACATTAATATTCATATCCCGACAGCGCTGTGTGAGCATACGGACGGCGAATAGGGCTTCACGAGTGCCCGTGCCATTTTTGAAACCGAATTGTGTATTTCCCACTTGCTCTTCGCACCGTCTATATATTCTTGTATGTATTATTCGTAGAAATATTTTTAGAGCGTGCGACATCAGACTAATCTCATACGGTGGTAATCATCACATTTTAAGGATTTTGCTTTTTCTTTGGAATTGCAGTAAAGTTCGATTTTAACCATTCGGTCGGTATTTTTCCTGTATCGTATATTTTATTAAATGCTTCGGTCATTTTGCGTATACCTATGTCACTATGGTCAGCTAAAACTTTGATCACCTCTGCATGTATTTCATCTGGACCGACCGCTTTGCCACTCTTCTGTCGTTTAATTGCATGTGTAACTTCTTCCTTTGTTATAAATGATCCAGTATCGCTGTGATCCGGGTAATTATCATGCGGCTTGATTGCTCTATTATCGTTAATGAGTTGGCCAATATAAGCCTTCCATATTTGGAGTTTTTCATTTACCCCGATCACCATGTTCCCGACGTCATCAAGGAGCAGATTTGTACCGGCCTTCCTGTATATGCCAGCTGTTTCTTTCACATTTTTATGTAGCGTGCTTTTCTTGAAAGCTTTCAATCTCATCACATTTCACTTCTCAGTATTTTTCTTTAGCCTGTCTGCAAAGTTTCCTGATAGTATTATTTATCTTGTTGTATTCAACCGGTCTACTCTTTGCATTTCTTCTTTCCTCCATTAGATTAATAATCTCGTCTGTCACCCATTTTTGCTTTTTTATATTACTGACGACACCTATATGGTTTTCTTGAACGTCAACGATAATGTCACGGAGTTTACTCCATGTAGGCTGCTCTAGATCTGACCTTTCTTTATTCAGTTTTAAATTCAAAGCCTTTACTACTTTAGATTCAAATGTTCTATTTTTCAGCTTCAAAACGTCAATCTGCCTTTTCCGAACACGATTAATTTTAACAAAACATCTGTGGATTATTATTTGTCATGACTACTGGGTTGTGGTCCGAACTGATATCCGCTCCCGGGTATGTCTTTACTGATTTTACATACTTCCAGTGACTTTTGCGAATCGAGAAATGAAATCAATTTGATTACGAACGACCGTTTCAAAATTATCTTCAGGAGATCTCCATATATATAAACGTCGAGGATTATAACGTTTAAAAAAGGTATTAGTTATTTTTAGCTCATTTCCTATACAAAATTGTGCGAGCCGATCGCCTCGCGTGTTACTCTTCCCTAAGCCATAATTTCCGATAATATCACTTTCTGCTCCTTCTCCAACCTTTGCGTTAAAATCTCCTATTACCGTAGTAATTTCGCCTTTCTTTGTAATTTGTAATACGTCTTGGAGGGTGTTATAAAAATCTTCAATTTCTTCATCCAAACTGTCACTTGTCGGCGCATATACCTGTATTATATTGATCCGGCGATACGTTATTTCTAGGATTAATAGTATGATTCGGTCACTAAAAGGTATAAATTCTACCACCGATTTAGCTATTTCATTTGGCAGCATTATTGCAACTCCATTTCTGTTCCTACTATCTGTTCCTCCAGAGAAGTAGATGTGCATTCCATCTGACCTTAAGGATCCTGTACCCGGCCATCTTACTTCGCTGAGACCTAGAATATCAATATTCAGACTTTTCATTTCTTTGACTACGTTCGCTAATTTTCCTGCCTGCAAAAGACTACGTACATTCCATGTAGTGACTTGTAACTGCTTGTTGAATACTTGCAAGTACACGAAACGTTTAATATCCGAATCTGTTTTACAATTGCTCCAAAGATTTTTATTAATAATCACTTTTCGTGTTTTTCATTCTTTCTTTTTTTTTTTTTTTTTTGATTAGATAATTATCTAAAAGTTTTATAGGATAATGATTTGCAAATTTGAAAAAATTTATTAAAACCTAATGTAACAAGAATTTAGAATACGGTATAAGAAAAAGGGATAAAACGATGTAATAGGAAAATGTCAATGAGATGAAGTTTTTTCGAAATAATTAAATAAATAAAATGGAAAGGTAAAAGTACTTTTTTCATTTACACACCGTCATCTCAGTCACCGCATACACACGTCTATATTATCACAAATTTAAAACTAGAGGAAAGACTTGACTTTATTCAACGTAAAATCTATCATTAATTAAAAAATATTTAAAGCTTTCATCATAGTGATTACTCATAATAAATAATTGTCGGAAACAACTGTGCTTTTTTAAAAAGATATTTATTCGCTTAACGTTTCGACCAGCTTACACTGGGGCCATCATCAGAGAAGCAAACGGAAGAACGGAGCGAAAATTGCGATCGACAATAACATTAAAATAAGAATCAGAAATCATGACAAAACCCAAATCAAAACAGATAACCTACCTCGAAACAGGAAAACCGACGAAACGCATAACGACAGATAGATAAAATATAAAAACACATGAGAAAAAAGGTAAAAAAAAAAAAAAGTATATAAAAGGAACAAAAAATCTAAACAGGAAAAACCGACAAAACGCATATTACAAATTCTAAAATTATACCTTTTTTTAGCCCTAAACTTTGATGTTTTTTTGTTTTTTTTTTACAAAGCAGATGCACTAAAGCTCAATTTACACAATAAATTGCATGCGCAATTATATGAGACATCATGTTTTTCTGGAAAATTTCACACTTTGAGGACGTTGCCGTTTCTCCAAGACTGCCTCGAACTTCTGGCCTTCAATAATGTCTGAAGCAAAACTACGGGAAAATTCCGAATTTCACAGAAAAATTTTACATACTTAATATGAGATATATAATATACATATGTTTTCCTATACATTACACGTTGGAAGAAATCCGGAAATTCGATCACAAAATGGTCGGAAAGGAAAAATAAAATCGGCGGAACATTTATCGAAGTTAAGAAAATTGCGCTATATAGACTCATTCGGAGTTTTTACTGGAGGGAAATCTCGTGCACAAAGCACAAAATTAGTCAGTGTACCGCGAAGAGATATTGCTGCGAGCGTAATCTTTTTAACCTCTAGTGTCTATCCTCTATTGATTTCTTGTTTCACTTTATAGCTGGTGTGCGCTGCTTCGTCGAAGATATTACCAGAGATGTACCGAAACTATCCTAAATTATTCATACGTGTGTATTTCCCGTTTACCGGCGGAACGGTCATTTTGCGAAGCTTGATATTACGGTCAAATTTGAAAAAGAACAACATCAAAAATACAACGCTTTCACGCTACTCATTCCATTCGACGTCTTTTCGAACATACTCAGTCAGAGACAAAACGGGCCTTCATTTTTTTACGACATTTTTCTTCTACCTATCCGTCCAGTCAAATCATTCTATGATTTTCCCACTCCTGCTGTCACGCTGTCGTTTCTATTATTCGTTCACATCTTAATTCTACATCTTTCTTGTTTTGTTTTTTTTCTATCGGGTTCGTCAAAATAGCAAGAAGAGGAAAAATATATATTCGTAATCGGCGTTTTAATCCTCAAAAAAATTCCACTTTTAATCGTTGTGCTAACTTCTCTCCCTATATTTATTCTTACGAAATACACTTCTACACTTTATCTTCGACTTCTCTAATTTTTCTTACCTTCCTGTCTCTACGAATTTCCCTCATCTGAAATTGCTGCAGGAGAATATATATTCATACTGTATACAGTATATTTAGCTCTCATACCCTGATCTTTACTGAGGGATATCTAAAAGCCTTCATGCTTTTTCGCTCTTCCAGTTTTATGTTATCATTTAAACTGCCGCCCGCTTGACCGGTTTTTATCGCGAAACTAACCTGCAATCTATCATTCAGTTCGGTTTATTTCATCTTCTCGCATTTCTAGTAAATATTTAATATAATATCTGACTCTAAAAGTGTTCTCTTGTCTACGCTGCCTTTCTCTTTCCTACGTACATGATTATTCCTTTATTATACAAACTTGTGTTTCATGATTTATGATCTCCTTTCGAAATATTATATCCAAATCGATTTTTTGTGGATTCCTGGTCGCGTCGGTGGTATTGCCGAAAACGAATTAGTCTTGAAGCACAGCATAAAATGCTGTCCATTTATCGAAAAGTTTCCAGCCCTTAATCTGCTCTCATTCTCTTCTGCTTGTCATTCTCTTCTGCTTGTCATTCTCTTCTGCTTGTCATTGGCGAATATAGTATAAAACTATCCTTCAACTTTCTCTAATCCCACTTCGTTATCCATATCTTAATTCCCCCAATCGTTCTTAGTTTTGTAATGTTCCACTACTTCATCGCTCAGTGATTTCTCCGTTTTTTGTCGTCTAGGCATTCGACATACTCTTTATTGCCTTCCACTTTCATAGATTAGCTATATCTCCTTATTACCTGCTACGCTCTCATAACTGTCATTTAGTACGTGACCGCAATCATTTGAATGTTCTTCCCTTTTACCGGAGGAACGTTCATCGCTCCGAACACTGTTGAAACTAAGAATCCCCACTCCGTACAATGTGCTTCTTTCATACTCTCGCTTGCTTTATTTCCTGTCCTCCTTGCCCATTGCTACTTTTACTTCCCTAGTATCTAACCGAATTCTGATATTTCCCTACTTCCCCTTCTTTTATAATCTTCTAAGTATGCTAGACTAATGTAATTTTTTGCCAAATCTGAATAAAAAAAAAAAAAACATGAAAAGGAAGAGAGGTGTGGCATCACATGGTTACACGATCAAATATATAGTACAAAGAAGACTCAAGTTAAGGAGGGAATAAAAAAGGAACGTTCGGAACCGATACAGGTTCGTTCGAATAAAATGCGATTAACGTCTCATGTAAAATTATGAGAAGAAGGGTGAAGGAGGCAATGAAAAAAGGGGGCTCGAGAGAAGAGAAAAAGAGATGCGGGAAGTAAACTGTATCCAAAGGGAAGAAAGACGAATTGCAGAGAGTGTTGAATGCCGTATAGAGGGAGAATTGGAGAGGCACAGATAAGACGGTAGGTTAGGTTAGACAAAAAGATAAGAGAAATCCGGATTTGAGAATGTCTAAATATAGTTTGGAATGAGATGAAGTGGAGAGGCATCTTCCGCAGGTTTTCTTGCATTATCTTAACAACCTCCAAACTGACATCTTCATGCTAATCACGAAGAAGCGCCATCTCCGATCCCAAATCTCTCTCCGATGAATGTCTGCTCCCCTCGACTAAACATGCTCTTATAGTCTGCTAACTCTTGAACTTTTCCAGCCCTCGTATATCTTGTCCTTTTCGTTCTTGTGATAATCGAAATTCTTAATTCCTTCGGGCTGTCACATTCTGACCGAATCGGCATCTAACCGACTCTTCCGCTTCTTATCGCTTTTGGACGGAGGTCTTTTCTCGACGATCGCATTTAAAATAATACGTACGGTAAATAAGTACGAGAGTGGTTCAAATATAAACCGGAATTTTTAAATAAACGCGCGAAAAATTTATTGTGGAAAAAGTGGTTGCACTGGCAGTTAGACCGGTTTATTACGAAGCGTGTAGAGCAATTAGAACCGCGTAAGCTCACTTTTTAGTGTAGTTAGAACCATGAGTGAAAAAGAAGTACCAGTGTTTGTTGCACAACGCATCATTATTCGTTTTTTAGTCAAAGACGACGTAAAATCCGTGGAAATTTACCGAAAATTACGCGAACAGTTCGGGGATGAGTGTCTCTCCAAAACTCAAGTGTACGAGTGGTGTTCCGCGTTTCGAAAAGGACGTGAAGTGGTGTCAAACATAGCACATGCGCGGCGCCCAAAAACCAGCATTACAGATGAACACGTCAAAGCCATCGAACAACTCATTTTGGCTGACCGACGCGTCCGTGTACGCGACATGACCGACGAATTGGGCATCAGCATAGGTAGTATTGAGACAATAATTCATGATCGGCTAGGTTATCGCAAAATTGCAGCCAGATGTGTGCCAAGACTTCTGAATTTTGAACAGAAATTCACCGCTCGGCTCACGATGGAGACATTGGCCGAATTGGGCTGGGAAACACTTGAACATCCTCCTTACAGTCCAGATTTGTCGCCTTGTGATTATTATTTGTTTGGCCCGTTGAAAGAAGCACTTGGTGGACAACGTTTCGACAGCAACGATGAGGTGGAATCGTTCGTGCGCAAATGGCTATGTGACAAGCCGCGAGATTTTTACGAAAAAAGAATAAAAAAATTGCCGGAGAGGCGGAAAAAGTGCGTAGCGTGCGAGGGGGGTTATCTCGAAAAATTGTAAAAAATATGAGCACTGTAAGTATAAAATAAAAATTTTTATGACGAAATTCCGGTTTATATTTGAACCACCCTAGTAATACAGTTTTTACTGATTTAGAGGAGGAAAGATTTTTGTAGTTGTTGAAGTTATCTCTACATGTCCATTTGCGCTAGGAACTCGTGGTTTCTACCAAAAAATGGACACGTGAGTAATAAAGTTTCTTTCATTCGGCAAAAGCTTTTCCCAGAGGGCTATATTAACCGGCTTTTATTTCCAATTATTCTTCACAGAGTAGATTTCACAGTAGGCTTTTCAAGAAGAATAATTAAACAAAAAGTAAGAATGTTTTTTCACGCATTATAAATAAAATTAATGCTAGTATGGGGCAGACTGATAGGGGGCGGACGCCAACTTGTAACTCTCTTTTAGGGTACGTACGAAAATGCGTCTGCGAGTAATCAGCCAACTCGTAACCGTAAGCGACACTGGCCAACTCGTAACCGTAAGCCGACCGCCAAGATACGCAACAAATCTTATAAAAGTGAATAATTTCGACTCCGTTATGTTTCTCAACTTTTTTTCCACTCTACACCGGACATTGGATAGGCAACGTGTAAACTCTTGTTTATTTCCTCCTAAGCAGGTAAAAACTCCCTAATAAATACCGAACTATAGATGTCGAATTTTCCATCAAAAAACACGCGAATTATTTATTCACTTAGACAGGGTAAAGACATGAAATTATTAGCCTGCTATTTTATTTACAAATAATTCAGAATGAAAACAAAAAAGAAAAACCGCTTTGAATTTCACACAACGCAAGTTATATCTATATATTCATGTAGTATTTTCAAGCTGTCCCCGGATACTTTATAACGAAAAACGTTAAAGCAAGGCTCATTTCTAAGAAACGTAAAGAAAGACCTTTAGATCTATTCTCATTCGTACTTTTTTTAGAACAAAGAGAGGGTGTTTAGCATCCGGTTTCGGAACGATTGAAAAGAGTTTTCCATTTTCGAATAAAATGAAATTCGCCTGAATATCGAAAATAATGCAAAAATTTAACATTTCCAAATGAATAGTCTCTTGATATAGTTAGCAAAACAAAACAAATACTTGCGGATTATTTGTTAGTAAAATATTTTGTATGAAACAAAATGACTTTTAATGCCGTGTTTGACGAGGAAAAATAAAATAAGAAATCATTAATCTGTTAATTAATAAAAGCAATAAAGATCATACTGGATTCTGATCGAGATATGAATAATTTATTATAATACATGAATCATGTTTCTTTTAGAATTAAATTTTTATTCGCTATATTAATATTAATCATACCACGCTCAAAAATGAAAAAAAACACTATATCTAATATTACTGGTTTGAAGGCCGTCGTGGGTAATGAATTGGCCTACGTATTAGGGTCGCAAAGAAATTCCCTGATATTTTTCGGTTACCAGTTGGCGTGTCTCTCTTAATTACGTTCGATATTTAGTTACCAGTTGGCCAATTCCCGACTGATATAACACTTCCATCCGTGTTAAAGACTCTTATTTTTAAAAAAAATAAAAGTTGCAACCGGTTAATTAGTCTAGGAGAAATTTCAAATACCTTTGCTTGTTGCGTATAAGGGGATTTTTTTGTTTTCAATTTTAATCTTAATTAATTTAGAATTTTGTTATATATCCTCATCGCATCCTTAAAAGGAAAAACAATAGATCTGTAATTTTGTTTTTCGCTATAATATGAAATTTTGTTAGCTGCCCAATGTATGAAATAAAACACGCATTTATTCATACATGTATATAGTTTACAAAAGAGAGAGGGAGTATAACGGTACAAAATATCTAGCGCTAACTGGGAGTGCGCCAACTGAACCGTTTCTTCTCTTAGAACTGTTTCAATAGAAGCACTACATATTTTATTAATAGTATTAGTTGGTCAATGTCGCACGAACAAATCACCGCTGTTTGTTTACCTGGAGCTTCATCCGAGGATTAATACTTGTTAGGTTAATTCTTCAACAGTCAAGTCGAAAAAAAATAAATAAAAATAAATTCCAAGATTACTAACAATATCCGTAAGAATATAACTATTTTTTCCCTATGCGGGCCTCGGTAATACTCCTTCTTTTTGTAATTTCACTTGTTTAATCATATAATCCAAGTATACACATAAAGTCCGTTAATAATACTTTATGATTGAGCAACTTATGGTAATAGGGGGAAAAAAAAAAAAAAGAAAAAAGTGAACAATAATTACTTTAGGTTTTTAAATAAAATTATTTTCTTCTTTTAAATTGTTTATTTCGTTGGCGCATTTTGCAT
Source organism: Icerya purchasi (assembly GCA_039619475.1). Classification (NCBI taxonomy): domain Eukaryota; kingdom Metazoa; phylum Arthropoda; class Insecta; order Hemiptera; family Monophlebidae; genus Icerya; species Icerya purchasi. The sequence continues at coordinate 600,573,721 of CM077115.1, read as the reverse complement.
AGCGACAGTCAAACAACAACGCGCATTCTACATTAAATGGGAAAACACATCGCTGTTAAAGAGTCTGAAATAGTTTTCTTTTCTTTTTTTTTTTTTTAATTTGGACTCGTCAACTGTGAGCTTTAACCCGGCGCGAGGGAAAAGTTTCTATTTTTTCAGATTAGTGCCTGTTCAACTATGCTACAAAAGTTTAGAGATCAAAATGGCCGTAACCAATTACGATGTAAAGGATACAAATTAAAATTTTCATTACTAACGCGCTGAACTGTTTTTTTTTTCAATCTTAGCTATTGCATCCTACATAAATTCTGCACTATCTGTTATTAATATCATGTTACAACGAAGTTACAGTTGTTTTCCATCTTGTGTAAAAATACAGTGGAACAGATATTACAAATTTGGACAAGCCTCAAATAATCTTCAAAGTTGAGAATAAATATTTTTCATGTATTCTTGGCCGGGGTTATTATTATGCATTTGCTTACCCCTTTTGGAGTTGAAAATTCCTATTTCACGATTACCCTTCGCAAAAAAGACAAATTTTCGAAGAAACAAAACAGTCGCAGGTGCCCGAGAATAGTTAATCTCGACCATATTCGCATTGCGTAGTATCAAATTTTTAAACCAGCAAAGCACTTGCAACAGGTAAACAATTTCTGTTAGTTTTTTTCGATCTCGCGAAAGCTTTTAGATATACAAATGCTTTTGCGAGATATTGACAATATCGGAATAAAAGAAAAATATTTAAATTGGTTTAGGGGAGCAGCGAAATTACTAGTAAAGGTTGGTAATGTTCACAGTAATAAAGGGACGATGAATTCTGGAGTGGGACAAGGAACGATCTTAGTTCCGTTACTGTTTTTTCATATATGTACATAAATACGCTACATCGGTACGTTAAGAACTCCAGGATGCATGTTTATGTAGATAATATGACATTGGTGGTGAAACATACTCGCGGAAAGTTTGATACGAGAAGGTCCGAATAATGTATGTAAATGGGCTCATGACAGAAAATTGTTAATTTGCGTTAAAAAAAAACAACTAAAATAATGTATATAAGAACCCCAAGTTGGTTCAGACGATTCATGCCTTGGATTACCTCACATAGCGCGTTGTGCCTACATACGTGAAGGTGGTGTGTTGTGATTACTTGGAAACTGTCGACGAATTTATATATCTGGGTTTAATTCTTTTGATAGGCGCTTTAACATAGAGAGAACCCATATCGATAATAACGACCACACTCGAATTGCGCACCGTTATTTACCTGAGTCGATGGTTAAAAAAAGGTCTGTAATCTCAACACACGAATTGCGCACCGGAAGTTTGCAGGCATGAAATATAAAAAAACAAACGAAAACGACGCTCGAACCATAATCGCTGTTCACTGGACTAAGGGTTTCCAAAAAACTGATGGCGTTTGATTGTACTATATTTTTAATGTTCGATAACTTTCAACATTTTTACGTATCGTATTTTTGAAATTAATTTTTAATAATCTACTAATGAAAAATACTCTACACCTGCTTATGTATTAAAAATCATTCCTCTATAACGACGGTTTATTAAAAAATATTTGAGAATACGCCAGATTAATTTTAAAAATACTTCATTATTTAAACTTCTAATTCCATTTTTTTGTTTTTAAAACAAGTAGTTCCGATAAATAACTGTGATATATGTATTGATGTTTTAATCATTAAAAATTGATTCCGGCTTTTGCAATTTACCAGTTAGCTCAACTTTCAGTAATTTGTCTACATTTGTGATCTTTTATCTTTCTAGTTTCAAAAGAATTATATATTTATGATTACACGTGTATACTAGGGCTGGTGATTTTAACGGGTATACGGATAACCCGGTTAACCGCCGTATCGGTTTAAACCGATCATTCGGGTGAAAACCGTGTTGGCGGTTTTTACGGGTACGGTTAACCGTATGAAACGGTTACCCGTATTAATCACGATTTCGGTTAATCGTATAAATCAGTTAATCGTTTTAACAGTTATATAATAAAATTTAAAAAAAAATTTAAATATATCGTAATAACTATAATTTTTTAATTGTTCGTATAGACGGTTATTTAATAAACTATAAAATTTTATTTTAGAGGGTATAGCCGGTTAAGGGGTGTAAGAGTGCCTTTAAACCAAACTTTATAAAAAAATATATATAAATCTAGGACATGAAAAAAGTAGTCAAAATTGGAAGTTTCAGACCCCCTGTCCTACAGGGGGCTCCTGTAGTCACCATTTCGTTATTTTCGGGTTTTTTACGATATCTTAGCCATTTTTCAATCGATTTTAAAAATTCTTGTTGGAGGTTAAATATAATGGAGAATTCTATAATGGGGAATTTTTTAAAATTTTTAGACGCTAAATTCAAATTTTTAGATACGTTCAAAATTTTTAAAACGTCATAAAAAATATTTTAAATTTCAGTTACGACGGAAAAAATATATAACGTGTTTTGTGGTGCAAACTGCTTATTGAAATTTTTTCCAAATTTTTAAAAGTATGCATTTTTGACTGAAAACCATCTTGAAATTCAACTAATAACAACGAAATAGATATATGTTACGTATTTGAAGATAACATGTTTTCCTGAATTTTTTCGAATTGTTAGAATAAAAAAATATAGAGAGAATCTTTTTTATTTTATTCGCTTATAAGAAGTTTTAAAAAAAACTTACGATTCTTCTTGGTTCTAAATATGACAAATGTATTTAAACTAATGCATCATAACTGAAAAATGCTTTTAAGAAATAAAAAAATATAGATTCTGCACGAATTTAAAATTCCCATAATAGCAAATTAGGTAACACAATGACATATTATGTAAATTACATTTTATAGTTTGCTTCCAGTTGAAGTTTCAAAGGTTTTTCAGACAAAAGTGCATGTTTTAATTTTTTTGGACTTGTTTCATCTGTTCCTGAAGTTCGAAAAATTTCAGAAAAACATTTTATTGTAATATATGTAACATATATCTATTTTGGTGTTATCAGTTGAATTTCAAGAGGTTTTTCAGCCAAAAATGCATGTTTTTATTTTTTTTTGAATCTCTTCCACCACCTTTAAAAATCTGATAAAATTCACCGTTATAGAACTTTCCATTATCTTTAACCTCCAACAAGAATTTTTTAAATCAATAGAAAAATGGCTGAGATACCGTAAAAAAGCCGAAAATAACAATATTAGGCATTCTGTTATGAATAATTTTCAAGTGATTTGCTATTGCCGAAGGGGAACCATTGTAACTTAAGACGGCTTTGCAATAATTACATATTGCGTCTTTACTGTCTATGGATTTTTCAGCATGATTCCATACCCAACTATCTTTTTTTTGGCATCTTGAATTGAAAACCATATCAGAATTAAACTATAGCTTAAGAAAATAAATCGTCGAAACTAACTTTCAACCACTTAATACAACTTTTTTTTCCCAATGCGTTGTAAATAAATCGCGCTGGTTGGAGCGGACTGTCTTTTGTAGCATAGCATCTGTTGCATTGATGAGTGACTCACTCCCGTGAGCAGTGCGCGTACGCGAGTGATTATGAAGTAAGGTTTTAACTCGCCGAGCTGCGGTTTTCCCGTAAATAAATAATTTTTTGAAACTAGGATTGATGTTATTAAATGACAAAGCGATAACAACAAAACACGAACTATTTTAACTAAATCCCGCAATGATATTAATTACACAACAATCCAAAAAGAAACGAAAAAAAGGATTATTATTATTATTATTATTATTATTATTATTATTATTATTATTTAATCAACATTGCGATTAATACGAATATCGTTTCGTACAATTAACCGTATCCGTGAAAACCGTAAAACCGATTTTTACCCAAATAGAGCTTAGGAAAGATTGGAGTACAGGGATTATATCTGGAGATGGAAAGGAAAGGACAAAGGAAGAATTATACGGAGCAGGAAGACCCAGTGCCAAGATTTTCGAGTACAAAACTAAGCGCTCGGAATCAAGGGCAAGGCATTCAAAGAAGATGTGGTTTGCATCACATATGAGAGGTGAGATGGAATTATGAAGGGGACAGGGAAAAACGAAAACGTGAAGAGGGTAGAAGTGAGTGATTAATACGCAGTCTGATTAAGGAAATGATCGCGGAGCGTTGATAAGAATAGGATTGAAACCACGGCTGGGAAGAGGGGACCGGTTGAATTTGAAGATAATGAGAGGCGGGATTAGAAAATAGAGAAGGATAGATGTCCGACCATAGTCGGGAATGATTAGCTGAGGAAAGAAGAAGGATGTCCGAGGTAGGAATTTTGCAGAATAAAGGACCATCGCGGGCGGCCGAACGGGCTAAAAAGTCCGCTAACTCGTTGCCCTCGATGCCAGAGTGACTAGGAATCCATAAAAGGTCAATAGTAATGGAACGGGATGAAAGTAGATTGGAAATAAGAAAACGAATTAAAAGAATGATAGAGTTGGAGGAATGAGAAGGAGGAGAAGAGATGGCTTGAAGAACACTTTTGGAATCGGAGACAATCAGACATTTACTGATCTCTCTCATGGATGGGATGAACGAGACTGCGCGTAAAATGGAGATAGACTCCGCTGTGAAGATAGAACAGAAGGAAGAGAGCTTGAAGGACTCAGAGTGATTAAGTGAGAGGGAGGTAAACGCGCCGCCCACCCCATTTTCGTTTTTAGAACCGTCAGTGAAGAATGTTAGATGAGAAGGGAAAGATGTATCCAGCATGTGGAAGAATTCGGCTTGGATTGAAGAATGTGCGGTGGAGCTGGTTTGGAGAGGGAGAGAGAAGAGATTAATAGTCTGCCAAATGCTGGAAAAGTCATGGGAAAAGTAAGGAAGCTTGGAATAAGAAAAGACATAGGCGAAAAATTGGAGACTCGAGCTGCTACGAGAGAAAGGATTGGGATTTTGTGAGGAGCAAAACGCCATTGGTTTTTAATACCAAGATAGGAAGAGATAAGATTAGATGAGGACACAGAAAGCCGTTTAATTAGAAAATTATAACCAAGCTGCGATCTGCGGATAAATAGTGATTGCATAGCAGATTCAGAGAAAATTTCTTCAACATCAAAACCAGTTAACGCCGACTGATTTTATGAACTTTTTTTTAAGTTAACTAACTGATATCATAGGTTTTCGGCGGGTTATTCTCACTTTTTTCACAAAGGAACTGACATTAATTTATTAATGCCTACGAATTAAAAGATATAATTCCCAAATTAATTTTTTATAAAATTTTATTCATACATTAGGTAGCTTTATCTTCACCGGAACTTAATACTTTCTTTAGTCTCGGGTAGTTATCCTCATCAAAAAAAAAAAAGAAATTTGTTTTTTCTTTTGCGAAAACTTGTAAAAAGCCGATCCAAAGGATCCGTCAAGAATTATTCTCTACATTTTCGCCAGTTATTTTTTGTTTATTGCAGACAGCAGTCAATAAAGTAACATCTTGGTGCAAATTATGGAAGATAAAGATTAATGAAGGTAAATCATCTCGAGTAGTTTTCACTAACCGAAGAATCGATTCATCTGGAAATATAATGATGAATGGAGTATTCCTCAGAAAGAAGATGTAAAGTATCTTGGTATTCATCTCGACAAACGCTTGACTTCGATGAAGCACATTACAACAAAGCGAAATGAGTTGAACATCAAGCTGCGGCAACTGTACTGGCTGTTGGGTAAGAGATCAATAGTATCTCTTGAAAACAAGTTGCTACTTTATAAGCAAATTCTTAAACCAGAGTCAGGCAATACGGCTGCCAGTTATGGGGCTGTGCCAAAAACAGCAACATCTCAATTATGCAAAGAGTACAGAATAAAAGTTATTATGCACGATCATCTCTGCTCCATGGTACATAACCAACATCACGATCCATGAAGATCTTGGAGTTCAATTTGTAAAAAATGTGAAATAAAAACTGCTGCTCGACGACGATATGCTGCCAGATTGAAAGAACATCCTAATCTTACAGCAAAAGAACTGCTGAGCAACCCAGGCGAGGGACGTAGGCTGAATAGGAAACGACCTCAAGATCTCTTATAAATTAAAAATGTATAAATAATATATGTATGTGCTGATGTGTGAGGGTGTATGTGCGTGTGCGTGTGTGATGGTATGTATGTGTCCGTGAGAATGCAAAAGTATGCGTGTATGCATTTTGTGTATACATATATAAGTTAATTTTAGCACCCTTCACTGGTTGGGTTGCTTATTTATGTTATTTTAACTTGGATTCCATAGATTACCAAATAGTTGATAAGACTAGGTGTAAAATAGCAAGATATATATAAAAAAAAAAAAATTAAATAATCATCTTATTCGTTCATTTTCCTCTCTTTGTTATTTTAATTGTTCCCTCAACTTTTCGATGTATCATTACTTTTTAAAAGTCACGAAGCGTGTGACTTTTTGATCTCGGTAGAGTTACGAAAAGAACCCACCGTTTTTATATCGCCTTGAATGATTTTGGATCAGCCGCTGACAATTTTACAGAAGGAAAAATTTGAATTTTTTCATATATATATTTATTTGTCACTATTTTATATGGTTTCCTTAACGCTGTTCCGCTAGAGAGTTTGTGCTTGCTCTATCAACAACAATATTATCCTTTCTTATGCCACTTTATGAGCATTTTAGGGTTTCACGTGTACAGCGGATAGTCATTGTTTTTTAATTTTTTCACATTTCTGCTTATTTATTGCAGTTCAGTTGACTATTTCCTTTTTTCAAATGAGTTTAATTTGTCGTTCGGCCAGGTGCAACTTTCCAAAACATTCGCGCCCCGTTTCCCCTAAAGTCTATTAATATTTCTTGGTTTTCTGCTTAATTTTTTTTTTTTTTTCATTCTCACATTTCTAAAAAGATGCACAATTTTCTGACATCTTCGGATTTATTAATAATTATTTTTTAATTCGGTTTAAAATAGGAAAAAAATTAAAATATAAAATAAAGTATTGCAATAACAATTTATTTTAAAAATATCAATAATAATAAATAAATGATTTATTATTTTTTTTCGAGTAGATTATAATTGTGGTATTTTTTATTTTCATTTTTTTCCTGTAGCAAACTGAATACTTTTTTGAAATTTTTTTCGTGTATTCTGCAACTAACACGCGAGGGGGCGCCGGTAATATCCACTCGATATAAATGCGCAAATGTTACAAAATATTAATAAAATCGTTTTTTTTTTTCTTCCTTTTTTCACAGTTAGAGCTTATGTAATACTATATGAATCCCAACAGTCTGCCAAACTATTAGTTACAACGCTCCGCCATCCATAAGATATATAGGTATCTCTCTGTTGTAATATTTTTTTGTTTTATCATTAACTGGACAATTCGCGTTAAAGATGATAGCAAATTATTTAGCGAAATTCTCGAAGGATAATTTTCTTTTACTGCCCTGTCTATTTTGTAATCCTTTGCGGTTTCTAGAATTCTATATTAAGCGGGGAAAAAAAGAAAGACATATCACCAAAAAAAAAAAAAAAAAAAAAACCCGGAAATATAGTAATTCACAAAATTAAACTAAGTAAAAGCAACCGGGCCTCTTCAGAGTTACTCACAATTAGAGCTAGACGATTTTTTAATGTAATCCTGTATGAATTATTTATATTTCTGATTTTTATTTTTATTTTATTTATTTACTTTTTTTTATATATATTATCTTTTGGGCGCGTCAGCGGCTTCGACCCGACAACTACAGAAATTATGGAAAGGGTTAAATAGAGAGACGATTAGAAATAGAGCTTAGGAAAAAAATTGAAGTACAGGGATTATTTATTATCTGTGGAGATGGAAAGAAAAGGACAAAGAAATGATTATAAGGAACAGAAGAAGACCCAGTGTTAAGATTTTGTCTATATTATTTAGTTTATAAATATGAACTTCAAAAACTTGCGATTAATGCCACGTATCGATAACATAAAGAATTATATTACTTTATTGGCGCCGATGTGACTCTAAATCTGTGAAAAAATTGATAAGATTACGAACCCCTATTTTCCCGTAGCCGCAATCAGATATGGTATGAAACTAAATAATACGAATAAACAATGAAAAAATAAATGAATAAAGAAATAAATGAATAAAGAAACAAATACCGAACTCCAGAACTTACAATCCTAGTTTTATTTTCGGAGCAGATGTTATTCCCCTTAATTTAAATTTAATAACAAACTTTTGCTTTTTTTTCTTTTATAGGCGCGCTAACGGCATTGACCCAACAACAGGAAAAGCTAAGCTAAAAAACTAAATATCTAGGTAGTCCGAAATGGACGCAACAAAGGACAGCAGTCCAGGCAGCACAGAAGATGAATGAAATGAGAGGATAGAGGAAGCGTTATAGGGCGCAGTAGGGAGACCTAATGACAAGAGCTGGTCGTATAAAAGGGAGCGTTGATTGCGAAGAGCAGGACCCTCGAAAAAAATGTGATCATACGAGGAGGATCACAATCGTGAAGAGAACAATAAAGAGATGGCGACAGAGCAAATCGAAAGCGCGAAGAGGGGAGTAGACAATGATTTGGAGATAAATTAGGGAGACAATGGAAGAGCGATGACTGAAATTAATAGAGTGGAACCAAGGCAGGGGAATCGGCTGAATAAAGAGCGGTAATGCGAATAACGATTAGAAAATAGGGAGGAATAAATATCCCGCCAAAGTCTAGCGTGATTGGAGGTGGATAAGGAAAGAATATCTGAAGAAGGGAAATAGTTGAGGAATGAATTAAGGTGACCAGCAGAACGAACCAAAGAATCAGCTGCGTCATTGCCGTTAATTCCGGAATGACTGGGGATCCATAAAAAATTAATGAGAATAGAAACTTTTGTTTCTATAAAACATGATGGATTTCAAGTTAATACCGCTCCAAGTTTGGTGGCTCAAAAAAAAATAGAATGAAATCCGGCGTTCATTTTCTGGGCAGCTTAAAGTAAAAAGTAACTGAAGTTGAAAGTGAAGAGAAAATCTATGAAGGCAACATTAAAACTGGTTGCTAGAAGTAGACAAACTGATAGAATTTGAATAAACGGAATATATTCGAGAAACGAAGTTTATAGATGATAAAATATTTAAGGAAAAATCAGGAAGAAAGACAATGAAGGGAAGCCGCCTACATTTAGGAACTGCATTTTGTAGTAGTTAGAAAATATTAAATTTCAGAAAAAATTTTATTCACACGAATCGTCGTCCTTAAAATCTACCCGCCGGATAAAGTGAGACAATTCAAATTACTTGATTTATATAAATACACAAAATAAACTCTACCCTTCGAGCCGCGCAAGGGGGCAAGTACCCTTTACGGGCAATCTTTTTTCTTATAAAATTCTTTTAGAAAGATCGTTTTCAATTGACTATGTCATTGTTAAACCTTTAAAAAAGCTCAGCATTTTCACAGCATTCAACCTTTGTTAAACCATATATAAAGTAACGGGACATAATCATGAGACAAAGAATGTATCATAGCCCAGGCTAAGAATGACGCGTAGTCTCATTAATACACATAAAATAAAACGGAAAGTACAAAGTCAATAATAAAAGAGTAATCCGTATTGTGTGCCTACTATATGAAATTTAAAAACTGTAAATTTATGAATTTTATCAACCATTGTTTTTTTTTTGTTTTGTTTTGTTTTTTTTTTGAACCTGTCAACCGGGGTACCCAGAAATAATTAGAATAGGAAGGAATCAATTAAATCTTTATACGATATCAAATGTTGTTAGGAGGAAGTAATCAATATAATGGGAACAATCTGTGGAGAGGGAAAAGATAGGACATAAGAATATGGAGTAGGAAGACCAAGTATCAATAGAATGGAATAGAAAGCAGAACACTTAATAGAAAGAGATAAATACTTAATAAACACATGATCGGCATTGCAAACACGCTCTTCGTTTGAGTGGAGAATACGAAAAGGCAACCAATCAAAAACGAAAACGGGAGGAAGATAATAGACTGTGGTTAAATGGTTTGATACCTATCAAACTAGATTAACAATAAGTAGATTATAGCCTATGTAGGCAGTAAAAATCTAAATAAATAAATAAAAAAATACCTATCATTTTTTAAGCGTTACATCATCAGGGATATTAACTGACTTCTCTCGGTCAAATGAAGTACTCTGCGACTATAATTACCTTCTTTTGTAATCATTCGTGTCGTACACGGTGCGAGGTGTCACCGACGGTGAAACGAAAAATCTAAGTTCTGTCCACCAACATCGTTCAAGGTGAGGTAATTTTCCGCTTAGCCCTGATCAGAAAAACTAAATCAGAAATCTTAATGCGATATTGATATGAAAGCAGCCAGAGTTCTGTAGCCGAAGGCGTGTTCCTACCAATATAAATACCGTTAAGCATTTAAAAGGCATTTACAACTGCAGACTATCAGAAATTTATACCCGCCTGATCGTGCCTCCCTACTGAATTGATGAGCATTAAGCTGAAATAAGCAAATCAATGAGAGAAAAAAAAGCAGACAAATATACATTAGCAAATATTTAACTTAAATAGGTATTATAAATTGCTACATGACATGTAGAGATACCCCTTTTGTACGTAGACAAACTGCTAGCGAAAAAGTAAAGATAAAATGGGCAAACACAGTAAAGTCAGAGGGAATTCACGTCTGGCGGTTTAAATATTGCAATAATCATGTCCCAGACCAATGTGGTTAATCTATTTGTAATTTCCACACAGACATGCGGGCCATCAAGCGAAAAGTTTAACGAAGAAATTAAGAAATAACACTCTACAAGACGCGCCACTAAAAATTCAAAAACGATGCGAAACAAAAATGGACGGATTTTAATGTCGAAATTATTGGAAAAATAGAAAATGGTGTTATTGAAAAACATGCCTTAGGATATCGTACTGAGGTGATCGGTTGCCTGGTTTTGCACGATTAATGTGTGGCAACCAACGCTTACATCAATACACAACCAAATTGATTTCATCATGAAGAGCCGCTGTGAAGGATGAATCAGGAAAAACATACTCCGGAGCGGATATACCAGTTTTAATCGTGTTGCGCCGCAGCTTTTTGTACACGTGAAAGCAAATCCAATAAGGAAAGTTGATATTTCGAAATTTCAAAAAAAGGTATTCAACGAGAAAACGAATTTAGAACCTACATTGGACAGAATTCAAAATATTTTTAGTGACAAGCGAAAAAACCACGTTGAAGCAGTAATTGATGCGAAAAAGTAGTGGATGACAGACGAGACCGTAATGGAACAGAGAAGAAATAATCAAAAAAAAAAAATATCATATGATTAAAACTTTCTAGAGATGCTAAAGAAACTTACTGAACGGAAAAATGCAGAAGGATTGAAGAACTTCAGCTAAACTTTGTCAACAAAATGTAAAAGATGTGTATCTCTGACACACACAAGAAAATAGAAAAAGTTCATTTTCGGTCACTTGTTCAGTGATGTTGTACCATCTCCGATGCCTACTCTAACAATAACATAGAACTACCCCGTCGGTAACGAAAGAAGGAACAGTGCACATGGCATTAAAAGACAGAAAAGTGGTAAAACGATTGGTCCCGAGGAATACGTGCAGCTTCCTGAGCGATGTAATGGTACTAGTAAAATAACGAGGGTCAGGCCCGTGCCCAGAATTTTTTTTTGGGGGGGGGGGATTTTCTTTGCATATTTATTTTACAAATAACAATACATTTTTCACTAATATTCGTACCATTAATAATTTCCATCATTTTGATTTATATATATTAATAATTCACATAAATGAATTACCACCCCGTATATGAACATTAATAAAAATTACATACGTTATTAATTATACTCGTAATAAAAAATTTTGCATAACATTTTAATGAAGTACCTAAAAATATGAAGTATATTTTTTCTTTTTTCTTTTAAAAGTAGGTAAGAACATCCTAAAAAATCATCAATATTTATTTTAAATTTGTGAGTTTTTTCAGATTTTTGTGTATTTATAATAACTATTTCAGTTCTCATGGGGGAGGGGGGGGGGGTTAACGCCCAAAACCCCCTCGTGGACATGGCCTTGACGAGGGTACTGAACGAAATATTCGGCGCAGAAGAAATAGCGAATAAATGGCTAAGATCGGCTATTTTCTATTTCCATCCTAAAGAGGAGGAAAGCAAACTCCTTGAAATGCGACAATTATCGTGTACGATAAGTCTAATGTCTCTCCGGCTAAAAATATTTTTCAGAATTATCACGCGAAAAATCGATGAAAATACTAGTCAATTTCAACAGACTAAAATGACTCTCCCCTATTACGATAGTTGAGACTGTATCGGAAACAAACGGATAAAATACAAATTGAAAACAGAACTTCGTACGATACAGATAATAAAAAAAGAGGAAGTCCAATGATATAAGCGGCGTCTCCTTTATTTCTTCATATGCAAAGGGAAAATATTTAAAAAAAGGCTTCCACAATGGCATCATAATTACAGGTGTAAGATATAAAATGGAATTGCGAAGACTAATAAATAAACACCATCATAGGCAATCCTTTGGTCTTACTATAAATAGCTCGAAAACAAATTAAAACAGAAAAATCTATATACTATAAATGCAAAATTTAACAAAGCTTATCCCCCTTCCTCTATAGTCTTCATCATCACTCGTTCTATAAACAGTAGATATGCATTTTATTAAAATGCAGCCTAATAGGCTATATATGTACTACTGCTTATAGAACGAGTGATGATGAAGACCATAGAGGAAGGGGGGGATATTCTTGAGCGATACAAACAGGAAGTCAATCCGACCTCCAAAAGATTACAACGCAACGACCGCAATCGGTAGAAACCAACGGTCAGACGATAACCCATTTATCACAATTATATTACCAATACCAGAAATCAATAAATATTAACAAACTAACGAAAAAACGAACGCTAAAATAAATAATATTTTATCGACCGCAAAAAACCGACAAATTCATCAATTACAAGATAAGAAAATTACAAATCATAACAAAAGAACAATTAATAACTAAAACCACCATCCGCTATAATACATATAACCACCGCCACATTTAATTACAAATCAGTTATGGAACAAATAGTACAGTTTACTTGTGTTCAAAATTACGAAGATTTTCCGAATACATTACGCGAATAATTCACAAAACCTAAAAAGTTTAAAACCGAACATAAAAAAAAAAAAAAACGAATCGCCGTACCATACATCACCAATTGGATACATCGCAATACAACCTCCAGGTAACACATTATATATCAATAATATATTAAAAGATTTTAAATTACCAAATCCAGAACCCGTTTACGTTTACAACATAACAACAAAATCGTTCGTTACCGATTACGCATTCGTCTCGTGGCTATGTCCTAAAAACATACCTAATATCCTAAAACCAAACCCAATATGGCTACTTCAACAACAATTAACTACAAAATATTATAAAAAAAAAATGGAAAACAATAGATAAACATTTCAAAAACGAACCAACCGACGTATTTTATAAAAAATTTAAAACATTTACATTCAAAGAAAAATGGGCACACGCATATATATTAGCACGATGTCCGAAACTATTAATATACTCATACGAAGAACAAAAAAAAAAAATTTTACAACAATACCGCGCATTATTTCCCGATGACGAACAATACCATTTAAATACTATATTCTTAAACAAATGCCATAAAAAACTACCTAATATTCCATCATTATTAATTCATCGTGAAACAACCGGTATTCATTTCAGAAACCTAACTACACGAAGAAACCCATTCATTACAAACACCTCAACGAATTACAAACATCTGAACAACACACTTCAATATGCCGGATATCCGCGAAATACCATGGTATAACTCATTTCCAATTAAACTATTATTACTTAAATTAATCATACTACTATCACTAAACATCTATATAATAATTCAAATAGGGAAGGTAACACCGCAAACGAAAATCAGTGGCCGTCAATTGAAAACAATAACGGCAGATCTATCAGAATTACTCCGCGCAGATATATTATACTCACCAATTCACCAATCTACGAATCTGACGAAATAATCCTCAACAACAATTTAAACGAAATCATCTCATATAAACATCATCCAGAACCACTAAAATCACTACAAGCATCACTCACGCTACTAACAATCAACAACTCAACATACCCAACCGCCATTATACTAACCAACATCAGCAGCCGACCATGGAAAATGAAAATAATAGAATTCCTCCAATAGGCTACACCACACCTCCTAGACCAAGTACGAGCGATCAACATACAAACACCAACCAACTCACAAATGTACACGATACATGGAGCCCACAACATACCAGAAATACTATTGCAACCGAAAACGAAATTAACACACCTAGCATCTAACAAAGAAATACCATTACTCGGCGACTATTCGATTCGCCTCCATTACGAACCGCAGGACCAACATCTCCAGCCACTTCCACCGCAACGCCAACCAACAATTCATCGCCCGAAAGACTGGGCAGCAATCAAACGAATTCGCCAACACACGGAAATGATGGACGAGGACGACCATATCATTGCCTCAGCTACTACACCGCCATCGTACACAACTCCTACTACGCCACCACCCCCTGGAACTACAGCACCAATCACACACCACACTACCTTACATTCACACACGAAGACCACAAACACATCGTCTACAACACCCACTCTAGCAATGCTGCCAGAGCCAGGCGTAGGATCATTCAACATCTTCATCTCACGCCTGCAGGCAGCGCAGAATTTATTGCCACAAACCAGAAAATACGGAGCACCGACTCATTCGGCGTATATCTCTGGAGCCGCCGAACTAACGGAGCATTCTATAAAACTTATCTACACGATCCACAATTAGATAACTTTATCCAACAATTCAACCTATTCTCAAACAACCCCGACAGCAATACCGATCCAGACAGCGAATACCACCAATACACTGAGCAAAAACGCGAAAACCGCAAAAAATATTCCTCTCAAATGACAAAACACCTCATGGAACACGTCAAAAAAAATAAAATAAAATCCTACCACGCATTCTTAAACAAAACAAATGGTCAAACTCTCGAATACTTCCAACTTAAATACGGACTACAACTCCACTCAAACATCAAATCAATTATAAAAATCACAAACGCTCAAAACTTATCCACATTAAAAAATACAAGCATTGAAACAATATACTTAAACAAAATAAATAATTATACACCTACCATAAACGACTATACATGCATTAATTGGATTGAAAACTTATTCATACAAAACGAAATAAACATCATAGACTTCTTTGCATGGTTCACCATCATTAGCGACAAAATATTAACAAAAATTAACTCATTCACAATCCAAGGCCCAACAAACGCAGGTAAATCATTAATTCTTAGAACACTAACAAAACCATTAAAACCAACCCCAATTGATCGAACAGGCGACAACAGTAACTTCCACTTAGACCAATTAGCATCAGCTACATCCATCCTCTTCGAAGAACCAATAATTACCCCAAATAACTTAAGTCAATGGAAACTCCTCTTAGAAGGAGCAAACATAATGATAGATATCAAACACTCCGACAAAGAAAAAATAAAACGCATTCCAATATTTATATCATCAAACCAAAAATTTGACGCTAACATACCAATTATCGAACAACAACAAATAGCCGCACGATGTAAAAAATTCATACTCAAAAAACAAATACTACACCCCGAAACAACTAACGATATTACAACTCTTTACTTAAATACAATTCCAGCTGCACCGGCTACAACAACAACAAAACACATCATACGCCTATACATAACAAAATACACGGATATAATATAACAAATTCATTACATTACAGAACACATACCACATAACACATCAAAACTTCATCCGACACCTGAAACATTATGGCAACTAAACGACCGGCGGATACAACTACAGAACCACCAACAAACAACCTAAATCAGGAGACACACCCGTCGCCTACGGATCAGACAACAACGACATAAAAGATGGCTACGGGAAAAATATCACTCCACTATACGACTGGATAGCTTGGTCCACCAAAACATCATGCTTTACAAACACGATTAAACAAAGCGTATTCAGAGATCTAGATTTCTCAAACGATTATCAACCAATCATAATACCATACCAAAACTTCATGTTCTACATCGAAGACACTAATCAAAATTTAACTACAAGAAAATATAAACAACTTCTAGATTTATCCTACGCTATCGAATATGAATCCGCAAAAATTAAAATCGAACTATTTAACGTAACGCGCCAAAGATTAATTCAAACAGGATCTACAAACACACTAACATATGATTTCGAAGAAGGCCAAAACCTAATAATTGGAATTAACGAAATCAAAGACACACTATACAGTATAAAAACCATAGCTGACACAAAATGGCCATACCAAAAATACACCCCAAACGACAGAATATCGGGCAACAACGATCTATTCGATTACAAAACATGCGACACAATTACTAAATTTGAAATACCTCAACGACACTCCTTTACATTTCACGTAAACATGTCACACTTACAAACAAACAAATTTCTGCCTTTCGACTGGGACGACAATTCTCATAACATATTACTCCTTATTCAAACAAACATTAACAAATTCACCTCCATAGCCAACGACACCACCTACTACATGAACAACAACAACCTCTTAAGAAACACATCATACACAAACCAACAATCATTCAATTGTGCATACAACCAATACGCCTTTTACACACACAACAACACACCTGCGCTTTTCATCGGGCAACCATCAGTTCCAGACGAAACAGGCTACATGAAATTCAGATACCAAATACGAATAACAACAGAACTAACAATCAAACATCACATCATTCCGGATCAATATGTCGACAACGGAATACTACAACAAGGAGTCTTCCCATAACCAACTGCACTAGCCTCAACAAAAGAACCAACGGCAGCCTACACATACAAAACAAACAGCTATCCGGGAAGAATAACATACAATAAAAGCGACATAACACCATACCAAATTGTTTATAAAACTTATTCCAAATAAATAATTAAAACAAAAAAATGTCAATTTATTCGTGGAATAGGGCTACTGGCGAAACCACGTTAAAAAAAACGCGCCTAGTCGAATACCTCTATGGTGGTGTGGAAAATTCGACAAACATCCGACGAAAATAATAGACAAAAATCATCACTCTTTACCTCCAACCCATACAGCCCAAGAATATCCGGCGACAATACGGTGACCGCCGAAGGCGGCACCTTTTTTTTTTTGTAATGGCTATGCATTTTAATAAAATGCAGCCTAATAGGCTATAAGCGAGTCCTACTAATTCTCCTTCACCAACCGCATGCGCTTATGAAATTGGAGGTGTAATGTACACCGAGCGCCTAAACGACTACTGCTCTACTTCAGAGGCAGAAATGTTTGGGATCCTTCTTTGCCTTGAAAATGCCCTTCTGATTACAGACTCACTTCAATCTATAAAAGCCATCCAGAGTCCAGATAGTTGCAACTCTCTAATAATTAAAATAAAAAAACCTCCTATTCCAACTTTCACGATCTGAGGTATATGTCACATTCTTATGGGTCCCTGGTCATGTTGGGGTTCCCAGCAATGAGCGAGTTGACTTGGCTACTAAGGCAACTCTATCTAGCCCGATGCCGTTTAACGCTTTACTGCCTCGTTTTGGCGCATCAGTCTTTCTGATGCACTTTGCTGAGGAGTGGAGCAAACTATGGTCAGAACAAACAACCTGGCTCAGGTCCATAAAGTCGGACACCGACCCATGGTGGCCGCCGTTCCCCGTCACACGTAGGGAGTTCTCGATCCTATCGAGACTGCGTCTGGGGCACACTGCACTGTCACACAATCACGTCTTTGGAGGAGCTCCCCCTCCGGTCACTTGCCGTCTGTGCGGGTTCATGGCCTCACCAACTGTAGAGCATCTGCTGAAATGGTGCCGGCATACTTCCCATACTTCTAGTCATACCTCACCCCACCGTCTGTTGTCGAACTACCCGGATTGTGTTCGGGCAGTGTTGAATTTTGCAGCATCGAACAGACTACACCGCCTTCTGTAATTTCAAGTGAGTCTAGGTGCCGTAATAGCCCAGGTAGTTACACACGGCGCCTAGATTTATATTTGTAAATTTAAAAAAAAAAAAAAAAAACAAAGCTGGAACAGGTCCGTTCCAATAAACATACGGGCACAAGCCTCGATGATAGTTTCGCATCAGGGAAAGAGATCACTAGTAGAACGGGTGGAAATAGCGTTTTTCAAAATAACGAACCTGCCCGTTAGGCGGGCTTTAAAGGGACTGTCTATTTTAGAATGTTACGGAGTCAATATGAAGATCGTCAAGAATGCAACCGTGTTGGGAAAAATAAAGCAATTATAATAAACTCCATTAAGAAAAAAGTAAAGTTGCACTACGATGAGAGGACGCAAGTGTAAAATGTTACACATCTCATCGTGCAAGTGTAAAGATTAATTGTAAACGATTACTTCCAGCGATTCATCTTTTCACATTCTCCGGTCTCCACTATGTCCAAGAAAAACATCGCTTCTGATTGGCGGAGATGGTGAATGAGGAAGTAAGTTTTATTATTCCGAGTACCCGTAGGAATAGGAAGTATATTCTAGTAGACTGTATTGAATTTTGTGTACACTTTACGGCTGACACGAGAAAGTAATTTCGATTTAAGATCAGTGTGATTTCAAACAGAATGTGAACGAAATTAGTAGTAGGCGAAGAAGAAATGCGTGCAAAACAATGTGAATGGTTTCGACTAGCTTACCTGGACTAAAATTCGGGCAAATTTAATTTACTTCAGTAGCAATGAAAAAAGCTAATGATGCTAATTAACAACGTTGCCCAGTTCCTCATCTTCAATGGAATGCCACATAACCTTGCTCAGACTATACACACAGTAAGTCAACGAACATGTATTTCGAACGAAGTGAAAAACGTATCACACGAAAGCCACAAAAATTAGGCCTAATGATGTTAATATTTCCTTTTTTTACGCTAAAACAAAATTGGATAGTAAAATGCGGTATCGTTTTATTTTGAAAACCCGGATTATCATGATTATTTTTTAGACGGCAACTATTATTTTCCGAATAAGGAGGAAGCACAAACGAAATATGGCTCACTTTCTTCGCCGCTAAACTTTATCGATTAGCGGCCAACCATTTCATGTAAATATTATTTCAGCGCGTACTACGGGAAAGAACTGCTCCGCTGGCAGCGAAATGAACGAAAAAAAAATGAACGATTAAAAAAGGATAAGGCGGCTAGAGCGTTCGCGTCGCCTCATTAGTTCTTTCCGTGTTTGCTTGACCGTAATGTGAAAATAATCACTTTTGCAACAATGTGTAGAGCTCTCTGCCAACAACCGAACTGTTTTATCGACCGTGTCTGTGTGCGTGTGTGTGCCAAAGCACAAAGCACGCACACTCCTAACGTGCGCATTTATATACGTGTGTACATTTCGTTTATGACCCGGTCGTCAATGTGTGTCACCTATATATATATATATATATATATATATAAAGATGATTTAACGTGTAGCAACTTTTAACTTTTATTCGAAGACAATAAATAGAATCTCGCTTGATACAAATTAACGAGTAATTGCAGCAGCGATGCCTGAAATCTCCGAAAGTGGCATTCTTCTTTATTGTGTAATGAACACAAAATGCATAAAATACCAAGTAATTTCAAAAAATTATATATTATATTTTACACGGCCTAAAGGGATAAACAATCGAAGAATTGATGAACTCGTGAAAGTCCTATTAGGGTATGCACAAGAGGTAAAGAGTATAAAGTATTGTGATAAAAATAATGGAGTGATAAAAAATAGAGATAGACAATGTGTATTTCTGTCTGATGTATTTTTTCTTTTTGAAGTAATTTAATTATTATATTTTATACATTCTTTTGATACTGTGTTATTACCGATAAAATAGCGAATTTTCAAATGATAGAGTAGAAGATTATTTGTGTTATGTAATTAACACCTTTTGGTTGATAAATGTGCCGGGCCACCGTACTATGATCCGCAATTTATAAAAATTGTTCTAATTATTTAAACTTTATTAAATGTCAAAAAAAAAAAAAAAAAAAAAACGCGAAGAAATTCAGCAGTTCAAAAAATTTATTAGAAAAATGACTTTTATTATTGAAGAAAATAAAGTGTCGTTGTCACTGTAGATGGAATTTATAAAAACAGAAATTTAAAAAATTTAGTCAATATTTTACCTTTAGAACCTTGCTCTTTTTTTTTTTCTTTTTTGTTTTTGAATTCTCTTCAAACTAATTAAGGAAACATTTATAACAAAAACAATAACTAATACCATCCGTATCGATGTTCAGCCGAGAAATTTCGTATAACTACAAACGTCGTCATCTGGGCAATTCCAGAGAAATTCAAACGGCATAATCTCGCATCTTTATACGAGGGGCGTCACAAAAAGTAAGATTCCTTATTTTTTATAATAAAGCTACAAAAAAGAGACGGACATCGGCCTTGAATTCAGCATACTTTTATTTACTTTTCCACATATTTCCACCTTTCAAATTTAAGCATTTTTCGAGTAGTCGAGAAATTAACATAAATAAATACTCTTTTCTCGTAAAAACTTGCCGTTAAATTTTCTAACCAGGTAAAAATGAAATTTTTCGCACTCCTCGTCATTTTTTTCCTGCGGTGTCGAGCTTTGGAAACAAATGGTAATCGCTCTAGATGCTGGGTCCGAACTGTAGGCTGTATGAGCTAAGGTATTCCAGCCAAAAAAACTGAGCGAGTTTGGCGAGCGTTATGTGTCATAGAGTAACTCGATGCCTTGAGTCAGTTTTCCACGTCTTTTGTTTTGGATTACCCACCAACGAAGGTTGGTCAATATCTGACGATACCTTTTTCCATTGACAGCGCGGTTCCATGAATTCAAGCAAAATAACACCTTCGAATTACAGAAGACCGTCGCCATAAGCTTCTTCCGAGTGTCAGTGTTTGTTTTGCTTTCATATCACCGGGCGAATTGATGCGTTTCCCTTGCACACGTATTCTTTTTGTTTCTAGTGTGCCGTGAATGATTGCCATCACCTGTGACGATTTTGTCGAGAAATGCGCTGGCTTCTTCGTGAAAATGTTGCAAAATTTCGAAAGAACTGTCCATTATGCTTTATGTTTCTCCGTGAGCAGTTTTGCAACCCATCTTGCGTAAAGTTTCCTAAAATTTAATCTTTCATGCACGATGAAATGCATGGTAGTGTACCTTGTGACGACACATCCGGAAACTGGTCAAGAAGGTTTCGAAATGGTTTGGCGGCAATCGGATCGCAGAGTTTCTTTGATTTTTCGCACACCGGTAGTTCGTCTGAGATTACGGATGGTCTGTCGTTGCTCGTTCTTTACATTCGTTCTACCTCCCACAACGCCATTTACGATTAAACACTCCTCACAGCGCACCATAAACTTCCACTATTTGTCGATTAAAATTGGCGCAATTTTTTTATGTGGTTTAAGAAACGAAAATAACCAGGCTTATCTCGTAGTCGACGGCAACTTTCAGATTTTCACTCCCGATCAATCCACGTAACTGGAAAATCAAAAAACGCGAAGTATTGCAGTTTAAACTAGTTTTTAAATTTGCATGTTGTAGTTGGAAAATGAAACCGCGCTCATTCTCGCAGGTTTATTCTAACGAGTTTTACAGGGGTGGGAACTTTACTTTTTGAACCGGCCTCGTATATACATAATTTTATCTGTGCTTTTATGCAGCTTAGTTTTTCAGGCAACTACTTATTTAAATATAGAAAAAAAAACAAAAAAAAACTTGCCACGCTATGGAGAGGTAATCTTCAAACATCATACTGCCAATTTGGACACGGCCTCATACTTAATGTAAAACTTTTATAACAAGTACCTCCCGAAGATATATTTACTTTTTCTTTACGTTTATTTTTCACCTTCGTCAGTTTATTATTATTTTAAGCATGGGCGTCGCCAGCGATGGCAAGGTGGGGCAGGTGCCCCCCCCTGAAACCTTGGAACTTTTTAATCAACTGGCCATAATGAGTATTCATAGGCGCGTAATCATGAATAATTTGCCAGAAACCCACGAAAATTATGTTTTAATTAAAATTCTCGTTTAATAAAATATTTTACAGCTTATAAATTTTATTTTTCCTATAACACTCATATCCTTTTTATATCATCCCCCCCCCCCCCTGGCCCATCGGCTGGCGACGCCCTTGATTTTAAGTATTTCTTTTTTATTACATTTACGTCGCGTTATCTCTGGTAATACACATTTATTTCTAAATTTAATTCGTTTGTAATATTATTAGATTCACGTCAATCTCATTGTTTCTATAATGTCCCCCCCCTTATTATTATATACTCTTTAGAGAGTATTCTTTCCACTAAAAGCCGTGTATTGCTTTATTGCTTCGTTTCGATTTGTCTGTAATAACGCCAGATTTTCGTTAATTTTATTATAACATTTCTTTATAATTTAATATAATTTAATAATATTTCGGCTATAATTTGTATATTATATTATTCCTAATTTGTCACATGTAATATTGTTGAGGTCGGGATTAGATTTTAACGGGGATTTATATAGGATTAATCGTTATTTTACACAGTCTGTATACGATGTAAGTATGAGCTACTCTCTGTTAGCTTCAAAAAACACCTGCGCGACTTGGTTATTTTTTAATTACCGATTATTTTGGTATGGCAGTACATTGGGGCTCATGTATAATATAACGTTATAGAGTAATCTAGCGCTTAACTGTTTCAATTTAGCTTTGTTCCGCGCAGAATCATTCTCAGTTTACCACAACATTGTAAAGGTTATTGTTATCCGTTTAGCATTTAGCGCTGTTTATATTACTCGTTTCATTAGTATTACAACACCGGTATTCTCCTATTTCATTATTGTTATTGTTAGTATTCATTTTTATGGGGTTTAACATCAAATGCGTAGCAGCTTCAGTTTAATGTTAAGTTGGTGCGGTAAATGGAGGTGTTTGAATATCATCTACACGTTTGTGAATATGGATGAATTTTTAATTATATGTGCGTGAGTAGAGTGCTTAGTCATATTTACATGCTTTTATACTTTTTCCATAAGTTTTACGGTGTACTCGTAATTATAAGCTTCAACCAAAGCTTCGGATGTAAGCACTCGGAGAATTTATTTAAACATTATTGGTCAAGCATAACCGTACCATAAATTGAATGTAATAATACGTTTTTCGATTAAATTAATATAGTTGCAGGTTTGATCAATGTGATTTTTGGATTTTTGACGTTGTGCACCACCTAAGCGTCTTCGCGGTTATATTAATTTGACTACAATTTTATATTTTAATTTGCTTCTAAATAAATTTGAATTGGAATTTGAATCGTATTTTGTTCATTTCTGCTTTCGAGCTAGATAAAATAATGATTTTCGGTTTTCATGCTACTTCATTGTCAATATAGGAATGGAGACTGCGTTTATATTATTAAAACCCTATATAAGTTAAGTTTCTGAAAACTTATAAATGTATACACTTTTTGGAAAGGTTTTTGCAAAAAAAACAAAAAAAAAAACAATAATTTTTCGATATAATTTATTATTTATTTCAAAATTCGAAAAAAAAGAAAAATAAATGTGACAGGTATGTCATATTTTGGCACAGTTACATTAATGGTATGTTACAGATATGTGTCGCCTTTATCCTATTATAAAGGCCTTATAAGACTGTCGAAATCATAAAGCTTAATAAATTATCGTTTTCGCGAAACTTCAACAATTACGCCGCGTGAATTTTCTGTAAAAAAAAAACATATTGCGAAAAATTATTTACCGAGAACTATGTTGGCATCTCTAAAAGCCTATGAAACAGTTCTATTGTCACCTTTTTTAGCAGATTTAAGTTTCTCCCATTTTAGAATAATTATTTCTTTGGAATTCTTCTAAGAGCATTGCAACAGTTTGCTATTTTTTCTTTTTTTGTTGTTTTTCCCGCGTTTTATTCCTCGGCAGTAATAAATATATCTAGCTTGTACATGTGTACGCAAAACATAATTTACGTATACATACGCGTAGGGAAAGATTTTTACTTCGGTTTCAAATGACGATCGAACAAAAGTGAAAACAATAAAAACGCATGAAAAAGATACACCGAGAAGCATCGAGCGAAACTAATGACATGTGTAAGATGATATATTTATTTACATTCCGAGGGAGATCTGCGGTAAGACGTAATCTATGAAGAGAAGCTTTCGACAAGCCATTCATTCGTCGTCCAATTCAGCGTCCGGTTTCCTACGATGATTTGAAAACTTCTCTAGTACTGCGATTCAAGAACTAACATCGTGCAACTTTTCTCAATTCTCTGAGAATCAAGCGCGCTCTTCGTTCTTTTTAAAATGTTCTAGAGACAATTCTTCCTCTAATTTTCTCCGCAATCATGTTTTATTCGAATTTTTAAGTCGAGAATTGCGAATTTCAGCGCAACCGTTGCAGCAGCGCTAAAACGAAATATTCGAGCAGGGGCGAGTGTGGCCGTCAATTCTCCTCTTAAAGAAGCACTTTTCGTTCTACAGCTGAAATCTGTGCTTACTGGTGCCGGAAAAACTAGTTCATATGAGACTGTCTGCAACGGTGTACACGATCATGTATGGCTGAAAATCTTTTCGAAAATATTACGCGACGTAATTTTCAGACTGAAATAGGGGACGACTGTTTGAACTAAAAGCCGTTTTGGACGCGTATCATAAAGCGCTATGCATGTTGAATATTTCAGCTGACGAATCAAACTTTCGTGTTCAATGACTAGTACGAAAATGTTTTTTCTCCTCTACGCAAACTATCATCAGACGCTAATAGAAATTCTGGCAGACGCGCTTTGATCGAACTAGATATCAGAATAATCCGAAATTTACATCAAACAGCGATTAATGCGCCACTACCGTAGAAAGAAAAGGTCGCAGTATAAATACCATGATTATGAGACACACTGTTGTAATTAGGTAAATATTTTTATTAATATATCTTTGTGATAAATTTTAACGGTTCTTTTGTTCAAATTCGAACAATCATCGAGAAAAGTCACGTATGATCGCTTTATTTAAGAAACTGCTAGAAGATGACACTCTAGAACAACAGTCATTACTCGTCCAGCACGATCCTGCGCTTATATCGGACAGGTTCACACTGGAATTCAACTGTGTCCGCAATTTCGCACACTCTTGCGTCCAAATACGGATGTGGTCGAATTGCGTAATAGACTGGAATTACTACATTATTAGCTGATCGAATTGGTCCCCCCATTGTGTTACTAGAATGATTGATGAATCAGTTGGTTTATGTATAATACTTTATTAAAACGTGATATTTAACCAAAAAAGAAATACATTTTTGATAGTAGTGGTGAATTTCGCATAAGAAATAACGTTGAGTTTAATTTACCTCTGATTGCATTTGATTCTTTTTTTTTGTTTTTTGAACATATAAACATGAAATATAAATCGTGAATTAGTGTATACAGGAGTTGAACTGTGTGTGAACGAATTTCATTGTGGTAAAGTATTATAAAACTATACATTAAGTGCTAAATGTAGCTTACAATTATTTATTTTCCATTTACAGTTCAGATTTTCTTTAAACAGATAACAATAACAATACATTAATAGTGAAGAAAGCTTGCAACACATAGATGTGCGATATATCACTTGCAAAGTAACGAGAGAAAAGTGTTTTAAACACATATCCATGAAACTTTTTTAATTTGCTTAATTTCGTTGACTACGTAATGAATAATAAAAGAGAAAACACAATCAATAATAGCAGCAACACAATTACAAACTCCAGAGCTGAAAAGCCGCAAGCTACAGCGGAGTTAAAATAATAATAAAAAGGAAAAAACTTTAACAACATTGAACGGGGGAAACCAATTCGACCAGCTAAGTTGAAAATCAAGTTTAACTATGAGAACCAATTCAACCAGAATTTTAATCTTCTCCCGGAAACCAATTCGACCTCTCGCCGAAATACACCATAAAAAAGAAAGCATCGAACTCGCAAAAAGTGGAATCAGCATTCTTAACCCTAAAGACGCAAATTATCCATAACGCATCGAAACGAAAACAAAAGTTGGAAAAAAGCCAGTTGGTGACTTTTATGGCCTTAAAGTTTTATATATATATATATATATATATATATATATATTAACATAAATATACACACACACACACACATATATATATAATATATGGCTATAGCCAACAAGGGCCACTACCCAA